>JARHVA010000812.1:332500-677500 GCA_037957365.1 Torreya grandis | reverse complement strand
ATGGTACTTCTTTGCTCATGGTTTTTCCTGATGTACCTTCTCGATTGAGTTGGTTATAGATTGAGTTTGACCCCCACTACGAGTGGTGATATTTAATTGTTGGAATATGGGGATGGTTGGTCATGCATGCAATTTTGGTTTTTCTATGTGAATCATGTTGATACCCTTTTCATTATAGCCCTTAGTGATGGCTGCATATAGATCAGGACACTCTTCCAGTTGATGATCCTTTTTACAAAATGCATAGGTTGGGTACTCTGAGAAATCCCTTTAGTAGTGGTATGGTGACCCACATTTATTGTAAGTTCTTGGTGGAAATTAGCCACTACCTTATCCTCATTATCTCCCTCTCCCATGGTATCCACAATTGTCTTGAGTATTAGAGATCAAGGTTTAGCGTGTACCACACGTTCGAGCTTCATGAATATCATTAATCAATTGATAATAATTGGTGTCATATGTGTAGGCATCACAAATGTTACAATACTTAAATACCTTAGTGTTTTTATCTCATTGAAAAAGAGGACAAGAATGGACATCATGTTCTTCATGACAAATGTCGTATGTTTGTTTTAGTATTACACAGATGTTCTTACACTGCCAGTTCTTTGTTATATGCCCTTGAATTTCATAGTCAGTACACTAGACACCACTGTGTGTCTCATGTACATTGTTTTCCATCAAATTTTCAAGTTGAGATGCCATGCATGCTATATATGCCTCCATGAAGGGACTAATCTTGGTATCCATGCTTCTGACTACTTTAGTATAGAGAGCAGCTTCCAAAGCCTCACATGCACTAGTGAAGGTTCATTTATGATAAGGTCCATCGAAAAGGTGAAAATAATCCTCCCAAAAACCATTGTGCATGCTGAGTAGGATTGATTTCAAATGACAACTTAGAAAGCAAGGTTTTAAATCATGCATCATATTCATGTACACTCTCTGTAAGTCCTTGATTTATGTCTTTCAACACCACTATACTTTGTTTCTCAAACTCAAGAATGTCAAATTCCTATAGGAAGGTTGATTTGAGTTGGCCATAGTCAAACACTACTTGTTGAGTGTCAAATTTATGATACCATTTGTGCACATGCTCTAAAAGTGTGGTCACAAACTATGTTGCCTTTCATTCAGAAGATGTGATGTCACACACTCTCTAAATTAATTCACACCTATGAACATGCTCAGTTACATTCTCTACCCCATGGTATTCAGTTAAATGCAATGCCATCTCACAGTAGGCTATAGTGCGTTGTAGTTGAGTGGGTGGTTTTTGGGAAGATCCAGCTCTAGTTCTAGGAGGGGGTCCACTTCCTCTAATGCCTCCTCCAAATCCTCCTCTAACACTTCCAGTAAAAGTGCCCATGAGAAGAGGTATGGTATGGGGTTGATTTCCCAAGTTTGGGCTTGTATTCTAGCCTTAAGGGCTAGATACACTAGGTATTCCAAGATGTGCCATAAAATTCCCCTAAAAAGGGAAAGATAATGTAGATTCTGGATGATGGCCTAATGGCCTAGTTTTAGTCTCCCTGCTCAGTTTCTAACTCTATACTATCTATATCCCAATTTTTTATATGTATTCTGTCTAACTCAAAGGAATGAGAATGCACGATGGTAGGGGAGCCTAGTTGATTCATACTTGGTTCCTTGATTCTTGAAGTCTAGCTCAGTTCTCTTTCATAAGATATAAGTGACAAAAAACATGGCTCAAAAGTGATGAATCCCTCGTGTGTATCTACCTCCTTACAACTCTTCACAACAATCCTTGAGGTCTCTTGATTTCTTGCCATATTACTAACTCCCATAATACTCTATCGATCTTTATCATACTTCCATTTCCATAATGCTCATTGGCTTGCTACCATGTTATACCCACAATCTTCAAGCAACTTCTAGTCTCCCCTTCCAAATGTGCAGCTCATGCATAGGAGATTTTAACCTTTCATGGGTAGAGTTTCCAATCCAAGGTCAATAATAATATTTTTAACTTTGAAAGCAAATAATGAGAGGTAGCGTCCCCCCGATTTTCATAAAAATTATAACTTTGCCTCCCTAGGACATGAATAGGTGGTCACTGCGTACTCTAAATGTAGCTATTCTGAACACCTCTCCACCAATAGTTAACTGCTCACATCCAAATAAATCCAAGTCATGCTAAACTCCTTTATCATTCAAGTGTCCATGATTACCTTTGTCCAAGATTTCAAGATTGTCCCTAAGCATATGCTAAGATCCAATAATGCAAGAGATTTGGGACCTCAAAAAAGAAAATATCATACAAAGAGTTGTAGATATTTTGTTCTACCCACTATCATGTATAAATTATTGGTTCAAGATATGAAACCATAAAGTTGTCTTCGACACTGGTAACCCATTCTTCAATATTCTCTACTGTAATGTGCTCAAACATTTCTCATGTTTGTGATCCAATTTTTTTAGGTACTAGAAATGAAACTAAAATGTTGGGGTTATTTTAATTAATTCCATGATGATGCTAAATCTTTCTCCCAACAAGCTATTGCACTAGCCCTATCACATGAGAGGTACGTCTCATGCACTCACCTGAAGCACATAATTAGAGACTAGTTCCTAAAGGATTTGAAGCACAATGTTATATCTTCATTCATCTCTCATAACACAAATCTTAAGTTATTCAATACCATAAATATATCACTATTATCCTTATTATTCTATATTTAACTACTACAATAACTAGGATCACTATTACTATTCAACAGTCGTAATAATAAAAAAATTACCCATGACTTAGAAATAAAACATATTCATTATTCAACACTTAGAGTGTTCATGAATCATCACATGATATGGAAAACACTAACTATTCATTGATTGCTTAAAAAATTATAAGACAAAATGTTGTATCTATT
The DNA here is from genome assembly GCA_037957365.1 of Torreya grandis. Taxonomy (NCBI): domain Eukaryota; kingdom Viridiplantae; phylum Streptophyta; class Pinopsida; order Cupressales; family Taxaceae; genus Torreya; species Torreya grandis. The sequence goes on along the minus strand of JARHVA010000812.1, from coordinate 674,609 downwards.
CTCCAATGGACCACACTCTCAAATGATTACAACAGGGGTTTCTATACTTGTTTTGCCTTGACCAAGTGTCAAGATTATAACTATGATGGAAAAATGGCACACAAAATCTCAATAAGATGAGAGCCATGGATCTTAAAACTAGTTGTTCCTATAGAATCAGGCCTCTGCACCCCTAAATAATTTCTCTATGTTATGTTCTGGAGGCCAAGTATTTTGTTCCTCATAGGTTAGTACATAACCTTTGATTGGTGGGGTCAAAGTGTCTTACTTGAGTTTCTCTTCTAAATACTCTCACATCCCTTGTTCTCCCCTATTATTCTTCTTCTTGTTTTGATTCCTCTATTTTCAAGTCCCTTATGACACATTCTACATTGATTGGGTCCTTTCGCACTGGGTCTCCTATGCCATTATCCTTTTGCACTTGGCAAGTTTTGTGCCATAATACTCTTGCATGCCATGGTCCTTTTTCACCATGATAGTACTTGCATCAAAATGGATAATGGTCCCTTTGCATCATGTGCTAAAAATGGAACAATATTTTTACACAATTTGGGGTCAACACCAGCATTGTGCATTCCTACAAAATTCACATTAATGCATCTAACTATGCACTCAATAGAGTACTTATGTATCATGGACATCTAGTTGCATACCACTTAGATATGTTTAATGAAATGGTATAAATTTACTCTATGATAAATAATTGTATTCTATTATGTAAGAAATCAAGCAATGATGGCACTACATTCTAGGGAAGAAGATAATTGTTCATTCATACCACAAGCCACTTCAGTTCATGCAGATGTAGAATAAACTAGAGAATGCATTACACATGAAATGGATGAGTTACCTATAATAGTTCCATATTTTGATCAATCATAAGAAATGGAAGGATAAAAAGGTAGTATATTGGCTTATTTGACCATCAGATCATGTACTCAACATGATGTTGGACATGCACAACCACAACTTCGCAAATTGGGTATCCCTCTATTTAGTTGACTAGGAATTTACAATGACTTACAGCAACCTAGCATAAGCTAAAAAAGTGCATGATTTCTATTTTTTCGACCATATTATTTACAATCTCAAACATATAAGTGTTCCTAATGGCACCTCACCAATGACTCATTTGGGAGGTACACTATACTAAGACCTCAAGGTATTTTGATGTGATAAAGACTATCCGTATTATAGTCACACTTCTACTAGCTGCACATGAACATAGACATGGAATGACACATTAAGTATTAAATTCCTTATTGTGTTTCCAAGCCCAAAAATAAGAAGTTAGGACTTTACACACCTCTACCAGTTCCATCTAGACCATGGGAATCTATCAATATTAATTTCATGACTAGTTTATCTATGAAGAGATGCCAACACAACATTATGTTTGTTGTAGTGGGTATGTTTTCTAAGATGGCTATCATGGTCACTTACAAGAAATATATTGCCTTAACTAGCATTACGTAAGCTTTCTTCAACCATGTTTGGGTTCTTTTTGGGCTTCCAACATCCATCATGTCTGATCAAGGTCTATGTTTTATAAGTAACTTTTTGCAAGCATTATGGTATTTTATGGGTATGCAATTAAATCGGTCACCAAATTTCCATCCATATAAAATGGGTAAATTGAAGTGGTCAATTGTGAAGTTTTCATCTTCTATGAATGTATAACCATGTACATGTTTGAAATTGGGATGGCAATCTCTTGTATATTCATCAAGCCTATACTAGAGTCCTTTATAACTATATAGGTCACAATCCATTCTAAACATGTCTTGGGTTTTAAACTTTGGCACCTATAGACATCTCCTACAGTGCACCAACTAGCACTAAGTCATGCACACAAGAAGGATAAGTGGATACAATTGAGAATTTTTTGTGACACGTCTAATTTTTTCATCAGTAGGTTTGGCAGATCCTTTCTCGCACACAAGAAAATTATAAGGAGTGAAACGATGCACATCACACACCTCATATATTTTGATTTGGTGATAAAGTTTGGTTTCACATTAATAAGGAATGCTTCAAAGGTACATACCAAAAAATCAAGCCTCTGCACTATGTCCCTTACACCATTATGCACATAGTTAGTAAGAATGTCTTTATTTTAATTAATCTACCTCAGTACTTGGTCATGTACCCAATATTTAATGTGGAACTTTTCAAGCCTTAAACTATGTCACTTCTTGAGCTAGTAGTGACACAACATCCTTCTAATTTGGATACTGACCACATGTGCCCCACAGAGAAGGACCAAATCATCAAAGTTATAGACATACACACCCACTATGACACACATCAAATTTTTTAAGTGGTCAAGGTTAGATAATGTGTTGATAAAGCTAAGTGGTACACTTCTTAATAACTTTGAGTTTAATTTCCTCATCTTTACATCAACATAATGGAGACCAATGCTCTTAAAAAAAGGGCAAATGATCTATGTGCATATGCTACATATCTGAGCACACTCATTTTTTTACTATGTAGAGCTTGTACCTCTAATATGATCACGTATACTCCTTTTCCTAAAGTTGGACCACAACATTATCCATAATTCATGAACCAACTCATAGAATTTCATGCAATTTTTACCTTAGATCATAGTCTACATACTCTACATTATGTAACCTTATCCACTTCATGGGTATTTGTTCATAGATTCACCAAATCATTTGGGCCCCACTTATCATAACCATGTGTTAGCCTTACCTGATTGTGTGATTTAAAATGTGGCCCAACTAGTTTTTAGCTGCTAACCAAGGATCACAAGATTGAGAATCCTTAAAGATATCCTAGACATTAACTATTTAGACCATTGCCAACTACCACATCTGATAGAATATCGATGCACCTATAAACATCCTCCTTGGTAATTATACAACAATTATTACTACTCTTGTATTATGCATATTAAATATGTAATATACACATCTAGCCAAAATAGATAACACATCTAGATCAATACCATTCACATAATCATAACATAGATATCTTGCTCCATGTAGCTACTATGTATACACACATTGTATACATTTTAATTTGCATTCCCTATACTTTTACTTATGAATAGAAGTTGCATTTCTTGCAAGTAAAAATTCTGCTCCATTGAATGTTCCAACTAAATAATCTTTGCAGATTCACTCCAGATAACCAAACATGGTTGTCCCCCACACACTAGGTTTTTGGCCTCATGGTGTGGATCATGATTTTAACAAAATTAATCCATATGAACCTAACTATATCTATACAATATCATTTGGGACTAATTGGCCCCAATTTCATCACTTATTGAACCAATTACTTGATTGGTTTTCAAGAATGCAATTTAGGTCACTTGATACCTTTGAACCTAATTAAGACTATATGATATGATTTGGATCTTAATTGCCCCTAATTTTATCAGTGATTGAACCAATTACTTGATTTATTCAATTAAGAATATATTTTTAGCCAATTTATGCCTTGTGAACCTAATTTCAAGTATACTAAATGATTTATGGTTAAATTGTCTCTAATTTTACCACTGATTGAAAAACTTACTCATATAATTTGAGAAAATATGAGCTCTATGAACTTAATTATGAAAATACAATGTAATCTAGGGATCATTTGGCCTAAATTTCTTGTAACATCCCCATAGGGATTTCATAGAATAATGCAGTATTTTTTTTAAATATTTACATAACACTTATTCTTTTATTATATTACACCACAAGAATATAACTAATGATCTTAGCATACTAATTAACTATATTAAACATAATTAAACAGGAAGTAATAGCAGTTAATAATCACCAACATCTTATGTAACACAACATAATTACATAAGGAAAGTAATTATATTAAAATCTAGCCATGGATGATATAATAATACAACCACTGTTGTCAATGTAAAGTAATTAATCAATTATATTTTTAGAAGGTATTATGCCTTATCTTAAATACAATAAAAGATACAATGTTCCATTGAGCTCAAGTCACTCTAACTCTAGTATCTCTGATAATCTCAAGCATCGTCTCCAATAAGTACTACAGTGAGGAGGAAGAGCATCATCCAAGAACTTTTTCACACCAACCACGAACCATTGATCCCCCTCACAATCTCTCAAATAGGGAATGGCCCTCCCTTCATAGATGGGTAGATAGTGATGGTGCGAGAATTTAGAGAGATATGCCAGTACCCATGTGTTGTAAGATTTTTACTACATGATGTGTACCATAAAGAAAATATATTCTAACATAATATCGTAGAAAGATATAAATCATACATATGAAATTACAATGTCTATCTAAACATTACTTTGGTCAAATTTTTCAATCACAAATGATCTCTAGGATCAGCCAAATTCATACACACCACTTGATCGAATTGCTTTCATCTAGCATTGGTGGTGATAAGTAATCTAGTGAAGTCTGTCTCTTTGCTTAGTTAGTACCAACAATGTGATATTTGGTTAAAATCTATATAACCAACAAATTCATACTGATTAATTTCTACTAGCAAGTATAACTTAAGATATAAATAGAAATAATCAATTTACATACATTTAGTCCATCAAACATATGCATGAATCTTTTCTATATTCTTTAACATATAAATAATTATCATAATAAGTACAATTTTAGTCCCTGATGGGTATAATACATACTTATGCTACATGATCAACTTTACGTAAGTAAAATCAAATATAATAAAACCAACATATATATATATATATATATATATATATATATATATTGCACATACCATTTAATTACAATGGTAGGCAAAATGATTTAAAAGACATAAATATTAATTATATTGTGCGTATTTGGAGGTTTTGTGCATAAAATTGAAGTACCCTATCCTTTAGGTCTGTATGACTTCTTTAATTAATAAAAAACTATTACTATAGGTATGCATAACATATTCATACCAGCTATATACATGTATGTGGACATATGTTTACATATACATATATAACATATGTTTATACACTTTATGTGTGTGTGTGTGTGTGTGTGTGTGTGTGTGTACACACACACACACACACATTTATGTATATATGTATGTTTGTGTGTGTGTGTGTGTGTGTGTGTGTGTGTACACACACACACACACACACATATAGACATACATATATACATACATGTGTGTGTGTGTGTGTGTGTGTGTGTGTGTGTGTGTGTGTGTGTGTGTGTGTGATATACATATACATATACATATGTATATGTATATGTATATGTATGTGTATATATATATACACATACATATATACACATACATACATACATATATATATATATATATATATATATGTATGTATATATATATATATATGTATGTATATGTATGTGTGTATATATATATATGTATATGTCTATGTATATATATATATATATATATATATATATATATATATATATATATATATATATATATACATAGACATATACATATACATATGTATATGTATATGTATATCACACACACACACACACACACACACACACACACACACACACACACACACACACACACACACACACACACACACACACACATACATATACATACAAACATAGACACACACACACACACATAAAGTGTATAAACATATGTTATATATCTATATGTAAACATAGGTCCACATACATGTATATAGCTGGTATGAATATGTTATGCATACCTATAGTAATAGTTTTTTATTAAGTAAAGAAGTCATACAGACCTAAAGGATAGGGTACTTCAATTTTATGCACAAAACCTCCAAATACGCACAACATAATTAAGATTTATGTCTTTTAAATCATTTTGACTGCCATTGTAATTAAATGGTATGTGCAATATATATATATATGTGTGTGTGTGTGTGTGTGTGTGTGTGTGTGTGTGTGTGTGTGTGTGTGTGTGTGTGTGTGTGTGTGTGTGTGTGTGTGTGTGTGTGTGTGTGTGTGTGTGTGTGTGTGGTTTTATTATATTTGATTTTACTTACGTAAAGTTGATCATGTAGTATAAGTATGTATTATACCCATCAAGGACTAAAATTGTACTTATTATGATAATTATTTATATGTTAAATAATATAGAAAAGATTCATGCATATGTTTGATGGACTAAATGTATGTAAATTGATTATTCCTATTTATAGCTTAACTTATACTTGCCAGTAGAAATTATTCGGTATGAATTTGTTGGTTATAAAGATTTTAACCAAATATCACATTGTTGGTACTAACTAAGCAGTGAGATGGACTTCACTAGCTTACTTATCACCACCAATGCTAGATGAAAGCAATTCGATCAAGTGGTGTGTATGAATTTGGCTGATCCTAGAGATCATTTGTGATTGAAAAATTTGACCAAAGTAATGTTTAGATAGACATTGTAATTTCATATGTATGATTTATATCTTTCTACGATATTATGTTAGAATATATTTTCTTTATGGTACACATCATGTAGTAAAAATCTTACAACACATGGGTACTAGCATATCTCTCTAAATTCTCGCACCATCACTATCTACCCATTTGTGAATGGAGGGCCATTCCCTATTTGGGAGATTGTGAGGGGGATCAATGGTTCGTGGTTGGTGTGAAAAAGTTCTTGGATGATGCTCTTCCTCCTCACTGTAGTACTTATTGGAGACCATGCTTGAGATTATTAGAGATACTAGAGTTAGAGTGACTTGAGCTCAATGGAACATTGTATCTTTTATTTTATTTATGATAAGGCATAATACCTTCTAAAAATATAATTGATTAATTACTTTACATTGACAACAGTGGTTGTATTATTATATCATCCATGGCTAGAGTTTAATATAATTACTTTCCTTATGTAATTATGTTGTGTTACATAAGATGTTGGTGATTATTAACTGTTATTACTACCTATTTAATTATGTTTAATATAATTAATTAGTATGTTAAGATCATTATTTATATTCTTGTGGTGTAATATAATAAAAGAATAAGTGTTATGTAAATATTTGAAAAAAATACTGCATTATTCTATGAAATCCCTATGGGGATGTTACATGAAATTTAGGCCAAATGATCCCTAGATTACATTGTGTTTTCATAATTAAGTTCATAGAGCTCATATTTTCTCAAATTATATGAGTAAGTTTTTCAATCAGTGGTAAAATTAGAGACAATTTAACCATAAATCATTTAGTATACTTGAAATTAGGTTCACAAGGCATAAATTGGCTAAAAATATATTCTTAACTAAATAAATCGAGTAATTGGTTCAATCACTGATCAAATTAGGGGCAATTAAGATCCAAATCATATCATATAGTCTCAATTAGGTTCAAAGGTATCAAGTGACCTAAATTGCATTCTTGAAAACCAATCAAGTAATTGGTTCAATAAGTGATGAAATTGGGGCCAATTAGTCCCAAATGATATTGTATAGATATAATTAGGTTCATATGGATTAATTTTGTTAAAATCATGATCCACACCATGAGGCCAAAAACCTAGTGTGTGGGGGACAACCATGTTTGGTTATGTGGAGTGAATCTGCAAAGATTATTTAGTTGGAACATTCAATGGAGCACAAGTTTTACTTGCAAGAAATGGAACTTCTATTCATAAGTAAAAGTATAGGGAATATAGATTACAATGTATACAATGTGTGTATACATAGTAGCTACATGGAGCAAGATATCTATGTTATGATTATGTGAATGGTATTGATCTATATGTGTTATCTATTTTGGCTAGATGTGTATATTACATATTTAATATGCATAATACAAGAGTAGTAATAATTGTTGTATAATTACCAAGGAGGATGTTTATAGGTGCATCGATATTCTATCAGATGTGGTAGTTGGCAATGGTCTAAATAGTTAATGTCTAGGATATCTTTAAGGATTCTCAATCTTGTGATCCTTGGTTAGCAGCTAAAAACTAGTTGGGCCACATTTTAAATCACACAATCAAGTAAGGCTAACACATGGTTATGATAAGTGGGGCCCAAATGATTTAATGAATCTATGAACAAATACCCATGAAGTGCATAAGGTTACATAATGCAGAGTATGTAGACTATGATCTAAGGTAAAAATACCATGAAAGTCTATGAGTTGGTTCATGACATATGCATATTGTTGTGGTCCAACTTTAGGAAAAGGAGTATGCGTGATCATATTAGAGGTACAAGCTCTACATAGTAAAAAAATGAGTGTGCTCAGATATGTAGCATATGCACATAGATCATTTGCCCTTTTTTGAAGAGCATTGGTCTCCATTATGTCGATGTAAAGATGAGGAAATTAAACTCAAAGTTATTGAGAAGTGTACCACTTAGCTTTATCAACACATTGTCTAACCTTGACCACTTAAAAAATTTGATGTGTGTCATAGTGGGTTTGTATGTCTATAACTTTGATGATTTGGTCCTTCTCTATGGGGCACATTTGGTCAGTATCCAAATTAGAAGGATGTTTTGTCACCACTAGCTCAAGAAGTGACATAGTTTAAGGCTTGAAAAGTTCCACATTAAATATTGGGTACATGACCAAGTACTGAGGTAGATTAAAAAAAATAAAGACATTCTTACTAACTATGTGCATAATTGTATAAGGGACATAGTGCAAAGGCTTATTTTTTGGTGTGTACCTTTGAATAATTCCTTATAAATGTGCAACCAAACTTTATCACCAACTCAAAATATATGAGTTATGTGATGTGCATCATTTCACTCCTTATAATTTTCTTGTGTGCGAGAAAGGATCTGCCAAACCTACTAATGAAAAAATTAGACGTGTCACAAAAAATTCTCAATTGTATCCACTTATCCTTCTTGTGTGCATGACTTAGTGCTAGTTGGTGCACTGTAGGAGATGTCTAGAGGTGCCAAAGGTTAAAAACCAAGACATGTTTAGAATGGATTGTGACCTATATAGTTATAAAGGGCTCTAGTATAGGCTTGTTGAATATACAAGAGATTGTCATCCCAAGTTCAAACATGTACATGGTTATACATTCATAGAAGATGAAAAATTCAAAATTGACCACTTCAATTTACCCGTTTTATATGGATGGAAATTTGGTGACCGATTTAATTGCATACCCATAAAATACCATAATGCTTGCAAAAAGTTACTTATAAAACATAGATCTTGATCAGACATGATGGATGTTGGAAGCCCAAAAAGAACCCAAACATGGTTGAAGAAAGCTTACGTAATGCTAGTTAGGGTAATCTATTTCTTGTAAGTGACCATGATAGCCATCTTAGAAAACATAGCCACTACAACAAACATAATTTTGTGTTGGCATCTTGTCATAGATAAACTAGTCATGAAATTAATATTGATAGATTCCCATGGTCTAGATGGAACTGGTAGAGGTGTGTAAAGTCCTAACTTCTTATTTTTGGTCTTGGAAATACAATAAGGAATTTAATACTTAATGTGTCATTCCACGTCTGTGTTCATGTGCAGCTAGTAGAAGTGTGACTATAATATGGATAGTCTTTATCACATCAAAATACCCTGAGGTCTTAGTATAGTGTACCTCCCAAATGAGTCATTGGTGAGGTGCCATTAGGAACACTTATATGTTTGAGCTTGTAAATAATATGGTCAAACAAATAGAAAGCATGCACTTTTTTAGCTTATGCTAGGTTGTTGTAAGTCATTGTAAATTCCTAGTCAACTAAATAGAGGGATACCCAATTTGCAACGTTGTGGTTGTGCATGTACAACATCATGTTGAGTACATGATCTGATGGTCAACTAAGCCAATATACTACCTTGTTATCCTTCCCTTTCTTATGCTTGATCACAATATGGAACTATTATAGGTAACTCATCCATTTCATGTGTCATGTATTCTCTAGTTTATTCTACATCTACATGAACTGAAGTGGCTTGTGGTATGAATGAACAATTATCTTCTTCCCTAGAATGTAGTGTCATCATTGATTAATTTCTTACATAATAGAATACAATTATTTATCATAGATTATATTTATACCATTTCATTAAACATATCTAAGTGGTATGCAACTAGATGTCCATGATACATAAGTACTCTATTGAGTGCATAGTCAGATGCATTAATGTGAATTTTGTAGGAATGCACAATGTTGGTGTTGACCCCTACATTGTGTAAAAATATTGTTCCATTTTTAGCACATGATGCAAAGGGACCATTGTCCATTTTGATGCAAGTACTATCATGGTGCAAAAGGACCATGGCATGCAAGAGTATTATGGCACAAAACTTGCCAAGTGCAAAAGGATAATGGCATAGGAGACCCAGTGCGAAAGGACCCAGTCAAGGTAGAATGTGTCATAAGGGACTTGAAAATAGAGGAATCAAAACAAGAAGAAGAATAATAGGGGAGCACAAGGGATGTGAGGGTATTTAGAAGAGAAACTCAAGTAAGACACTTTGACCCCACCAATCGAAGGTTATGTACTAACCTGTGAGGAACAAAATACTTGGCCTCCAGAACATAACATAGAGAAATTATTTAGGGGTGCAGAGGCCTGATTCTATAGGAACAACTAGTTGTAAGATCCATGGCTCTCATCTTATTGATATTTTGTGTGCCATTTGTCCATCATAGTTATAATCTTGACACTTGGTTAAGGCAAAACAAGTATAGAAACCCCTGTTGTAATCATTTGAGAGTGTGGTCCATTGGAGAATAGATACAACATTTTGTCTTATAATTTTTTAAGCAATCAATGAATAGTTAATGTTTTCCATATCATGTGATGATTCCTTAACACTCTAAGTGTTGAATAATGAATATATTTTATTTCTAAGTCATGGGTACTTTTTTTATTATTATGACAGTTGAATAGTAATAGTGATCCTAGTTATTGTAGTAGTTAAATATAGAATAATAAGGATAATAGTGGTATATTTATGGTATTGAATAACTTAATATTTGTGTTACGAGAGATGAATGAATATATAACATTGTGCTTCAAATCCTTTAGGAACTAGTCTCTAATTATGTGCTTCAGGTGAGTGCATGAGACGTACCTCTCATGTGATAGGGCTAGTGCACTAGCTTGTTGCGAGAAAGATTTAGCATCATCATGGAATTAATTAAAAGAACCCCAACATTTTAGTTTCATTTCTAGTACCTAAAAAAATTGGATCACAAACATGAGAAATGTTTGAGCACATTACATTAGAGAATATTGAAGAATGGGTTAGCAGTGTCGAAGACAACTTTATGGTTTCATATCTTGAACCAAGAATTTATACATGATAGTGGGTAGAATAGAATCTCTACAGCTCTTTGTATGATATTTTCTATTTTGAGGTCCTAAATCTCTTGCATTATTGGATCTTAGCATATGCTCAGGGACAATCTTGAAATCTTGGACAAAGATAATCATGGACACTTGAATGATAAAGGAGTTTAGCATGACTTGGATTTCCTTGGATGTGAGCAGTTAACTATTGGTGGAGAGGTGTTTAGAATAGCTACATTTAGAGTACGTAGTGACCACCTATTCATGTCCTAAGGAGGTAAAGTTATAATTTTTATGAAAATTGAGGGGACGTTACCTCTCATTATTTGCTTTCAAAGTTAAAAATCTAATTATTGACCTTGGATTGGAAACTCTACCCATGAAAGGCTAAAATCTCCTATGCATGAGCTACACATTTGGAAGGGGAGACTAGCAGTTGATTGAAGATTGTGGGTATAACATGGTAGCAAGCCAATGAGCATTATGGAAATGAAAGTATGATGAAGATCGATAGAGTATTATGGGAGTTAGCAATATGGCAAGAGATCAAGAGACCTTGAGGAGTGTTTTGAAGAGTTGTAGGGAGGTAGATACACACGAGGGATTCATCACTTTTGAGCCATGTTTTTTGTCACTTATATCTTATGAAAGAGAACTAAGCTAGACTTCAAGAATCAAGGAACCAAGTATGAATCAACTAGGCTCCCCTACCATAGTGCATTCTCATTCCTTTGAGTTAGACAGAATACATATAAAAAATTGGGATATAGATAGTATAGAGTTAGAAACTGAGCAGGGAGACTAAAACTAGGCCATTAGGCCATCATCCAGAATCTACATTATCTTTCCCTTTTTAGGGGAATTTTATGGCACATCTTGGAATACCTAGTGTATCTAGCCCTTAAGGCTAGAATACAAGCCCAAAGTTGGGAAATCAAACCCATACCATACCTCTTCTCATGGGCACTTTTAATTTAAGTGCTAGAGGAGGATTTGGAGGATGCATTAGAGGAAGTGGACCCCCTCCTAGAACTAGAGCTGGATCTTCCCAAAACCCACCCACTCAACTACAACCCACTATAGTCTACTGTGAGATGGCATTGCATTTACCTAAATACCATGGGGTAGAGATTGTAACCGAGCATGTTCATAAGTGTGAATTAATTTAGAGAGTGTGTGACATCACATCTTCTGAATGAAAGGCAACATAGTTTGTGACCACACTTTTAGAGCATGTGCACAAATGGTATCATAAATTTGACACTCAACAATAAGTGTTTGACTATGACCAACTAAAATCAACCTTCCTATAGGAATTTGACATTCCTGAGTTTGAGAAACAAAGTATAGTGGTGTTGAAAGACATAAATCAAGGACTTACAGAGAGTGTACATGAATATGATGCATGATTTAAAACCTTGCTTTCTAAGTTGTCATTTGAAATCAATCCTACTCAGCATGCACAATGGTTTTTGGGAGGATTATTTTTACCTTTTCGATGGACCTTATCATAAATGAACCTTCACTAGTGCATGTGAGGCTTTGGAAGCTGCTCTCTATACTAAAGTAGTCAGAAGCATGGATACCAAGATTAGTCCCTTCATGGAGGCATATATAGCATCCATGGCATCTCAACTTGAAAATTTGATGGAAAACAATGTACATGAGACACACAGTGGTGTCTAGTGTATTGACTATGAAATTCAAGGGCATATAAAGAACAACTGGCAGTGTAAGAACATCTGTGTAATAATAAAACAAACATACGAGATTTGTCATGAAGAACATGATGTCCATTCTTGTCCACTTTTTCAATGAGATACAAACACTAAGGTATTTAAGTATTGTAACATTTGTGATGCCTACACATATGACACCAATTATTATCAATTGATTAATGATATTCATGAAGCTCGAACGTGTGGTACACGCTAAACCTTGATCTCTAATACTCAAGATAATTGTGGATACCATGGGAGAGGGAGAGAATGAGGATAAGGTAGTGGCTAATTTCCACCAAGAACTTACAATAAATGTGAGTCACCATACCACTACTAAATGGATTTCTTAGAGTACCCAACCTATGCATTTTGTAAAAAGGATCATCAACTGGAAGAGTGTCCTGATCTATATGCAGCCATCACTAAGGGCTATAATGAAAAGGGTATCAACATGATTCACATAGAAAAACCACAATGTCATGCATGACCAACCATCCCCATATTCCAATAATTAAATATCACCACTCGTAGTGGGGGTCAAACTCAATGTATAACCAACTCAATCGAGAAGGTACATCAGGAAAAACCATGAACAAAGAAGTACCATGATGCATAGTAGCAAAAGGATGTCCTTCAAGATATAATGACACTTGTGAAAAATCTCCAAGGTGAGATTCAAAACCTCAAGGATAAGGATGTCACATAGCACGCTGTAGTGCAAAGGGAAGTTGAACCTCTAGTGGTGTGAGACAATTTTTAGGAACTATGCAAATGTATGCTCAATGAAGACATCTTTCCCTAGTTTAGCGCTTGGCTTAAAGGTCAAACCTACCTACCAAATGAAGTCCACCCTCACCTCAGTCAGTAAAGAAAATATCACTATTCAAATAATGACCAATGTCATAAAATTCCCAGTTCTTCTTTTTTGAAATATGGAGAGATATTAGTTAATGTTTCTATAAACAGATGGGTAATGCAGGATATTCTAGTAGATACTGGCGTAGAATTTAATGTTCTCACTAAAGATGCTTGGTGAAAAATATTTAGTACAACCTTCAGCCCTCTCCTCATGTCTTGTTCATGGCTAATAATACTTGAGCACATCCTATTAGAGTCCTTAAAAACACCATCGTTGACATATTTGGAGTTCCCTTCAAAGTGGATTTTGAGGTTTTAGAGTTGGCAGAAGATGATGACTATCCAACCGTACTAGGAAGGCCTTGGTACTACAAGAATCATGAAAATTTGAGATTTAAAAATTGATACATTATCTTTGAGAATACTGATCAGTGCGTAGTACTACCTTTAGACCAAACACATGGACCTCATTATATCAAGCCCATGAGTGTTGATGAAGACATCAATAATTTATATAATGTGACTTCTTGAAATGATGAACAACATGATCTAATGCTAGATGGGATTCCTTAGTGGATGGACAACCAATCTATCTCAAATACTACAAGTAATGCTTACAATTATTGGGCTCATCATGACTACAATCTCATCAAAAGATTATGTAGAACCATAAACAAAGGAGAAAACATCCTTTTCTAGCTTCCTAAACATCACAAGTTTGTGTACCTAATGAGTTTAGCAATGAGAGGGACACTGGAGGGACCAACGCTAGAGAGACTTGATGAAGTTCCATGGATCTAAGGATAAATATAGGTGCATGACTTTGTCTAGCACCTTGAAGAGTTTTATGATACTGAGAATGACTAGATGAGGTCATTAGATCACATTTTTTATGGTACCATTGTGATATGGTGGCATACTCATAAAGAGTGCCATTTGTATTAGGATCAAGTATGAGATTATCGACATCATATATTTCATCATGATAATAAGATCATAGGCACACTTAGTTGCAGTGGTATGTAAGCACTCAAACCTCACTATGTGGCTTGTGAGACACTATGGCTAGTTGAGGAAACATTCTTACTTGAGTACCTATAGGTCCATGCATTCTATGGAACTTTATGCACTTGGGCATGGACCTAATACATCCATAAAGAGAGGCACATGGGTACTAGGTTCTGGTAGTTATTAAAGGAGAACATAACATCGACACTTTATTACTCTTCCTCAAGGATAGACTTGTGCCTCACCTTTTAAGCCATGTAGGAAGAAATTATTGGGCTAGTCCTATCAAAGATCACCTATGACATATTCATCAAAAACCTTAATAACCCTTGCACTTATTCACTGAACCTCCCACTCAATCAGTTTCTACGCCTACTCTATTTCCTAATAAATAAAAATAAGAAGAGATTTTCATGGGCAAGCAAAACCTAGTCTTCCAAGTAGATGAAGGTGAATGATCCACTTCACACAACCCCTGGAAAGACCACCTACATGTCCCTATAAATACTAGTTCATAAATTTTTTGGGACACAAGTTCTCCAATGGACAACCCTTATCATGGGCCCATCCAAACTATTCAACTTAACATTGGCATGGAGTAAGAGCCTAAGATGGCTAAAATTAGAAATTATTAGACTGAGATAGAGATCTCATAGATTTTTGAGTTTCTAAAAGAGTATCAAGATGTATTTCCAAAAAATTATATCAAAATGAAAGGGGTTCACCCTTCTCTATGGAAGATGCACATAAAGTTGGTTGATGACACTCTCCCTATGAAGAAACATCCATATAGGATGAACTCTAACCTTTGAGCATGCATGGAAGAGGAGATCAATAACATGCTTCACATTGGAGTAATTACTCCCATTGATGAATCCAAATGGGTGAGTCCTATGGTAATCAGTATCAAAAAGGATGGGCATATCCAGATCTATGTGGATTACTATGTTTTAAATGCATCATGTATGATAGGTCCTTTTATAACACCTTTCATGGAGGAAATCCTAGAAGTGTTGTTAGTTGTGAAGTATAGTCTTTTATAGATGGGTTCTCAGGGTAGCACTAAGTCCAGATAGCTAAGGAATACCAATCCAAGACTACTTTCACTGTTGATTGGGGATCTTTTACCTATACCATCATGCCTTTTGGGTTAAAAAATGCCCTGACGGTCTTCTCATGGATAGCAGTTGAGGCTTTCAAAGATTTTATTCATAAGTTTCTCCAAGTCTACTTAGATGATTGGACTATGTATAGGTTGGTCAAGGACCACTGTGCCAATATGAGACTCATGATTGAGCACTATCGATTGTTACAAATTTACTTAAATTTGAAAAAGTGTATATTTATGACACCTTTTGGTATACTTTTTGGACGTATCATTTGTAAGGAAGGATTCCAAGTGAATCCAGCTAAGGTCTCCATTATTCTCCATCTACTAACACCCAAAATTTAGTGTGAGGTATGCACCTTTCTAGGATATATATGCTACTACATAAATTTCATTCAGGGTTATGCCAAGATCATCGCACCTTTGAAAGAGCTTTTAAAGCACAATGAATAGATTATATGGACTATTTATTGTAAAGGAGCTTTTGAAACACTCAAAGAAAGGATAATTACCACTCCTATATTTCAATTTCTTGATTGTACAAAGTTTTTTCATGTCAATGTTGATGCATATGGAATGACAGTCAGTGCGATACTTACACAACTAGGTGAATAAACTTTGGATCACTTGATTTACTTTGCTAGTAGGAAGCTAACATCGGCTGAAAGGAACTATACCACTACTGAGCATGAAGCTTTATCTATGGTTTACACTCTACAAAAGTTTAGGTAGTACCTTCTAGCCACTCCATTTATATTCTATATAGACCATGAGGCCTTAAAGCATCTTGTCAACAAGCCAGTACTACATGGAAGGATTTGTCATTTGATTATCCTCTTCCAAGAATTCTAGTTTTTTGTAATAGTAAAACCCAAGAAGACCAATTATGGACCTGATCATTTATCTTGAATTAAAAATGGAGAAACCACACATGCAATATAAAATTATCTTTCTTAGGTATAGCTCTTTTGATTTTCTCGGTTACTTGAAGAACTAGAGGATATTACAACATTTCTCAACATTGACTGCATGCCTGACTCCTTCACTTCATAGGATAAAAATCAACTTATGGTCCATGCCAAACCTTATTAGCTCATATCAGGAGATCTTTATAAGATGGATCATGATGAGGTGCTTCGTCATTATATAATGCAACATGATCACCCTAAATTTCTTTGAGAAGTCCATGAATGTATTGACAGAAGACATTATGTTGAAGAGGCTACCACGTGTAAGGTGTTTCTTGTTAGACTCTAGTGGAAAACTTTATTCAGAGATGCAAATGCCTATGCTAGGCAATGTGATGTCTACCAATGCATAGGAAAACTGAACAGAAGATATTCTATGTTGTTGTGCCATATTCTTTCTCAAGAACTATTCAAAAATTGGGCTATTAACTTTATGGGGCCTATCATTCCATCAGATGATGAACAAGCTCTTGGTACATCATTATAACAACTAATTACCTCATGCATTGGGTTTAATTAGTGCTAACAAAATATTATAGTACAATAACTACCACACGATTCATTTGAGAGAACATTATAACATGATTTGGATGTCCCCTAAGCTTGATCAGTGATCGTGGTACCCACTTCTTGAATGAGATGATTCGTATCTTGTTGGCCAAATTCATGATTATGCATCACAAGATGACACCATACCACCAACAGGGAAATATAATAGCTTAAGCCTTCAATAAGATCCTTGGTACCACTTTGACAAAAATTGACAATGTTGGTCAAACTGATTGGGATGATAGAGTATTTATAGTATTATGGGCCTATCAAACTACGTATAAGTGCCTCAACAAAAGTACATCATTCAATCTAGTATATGGATAAGAAGAGATCATGCCAATGGAGTTCTTAGTCCCATCTCTCTGGATTGTGCATGTGGGAAGCTTGGATGATGAATCCTCTTTGAAAGCTCAACTCGATGATTTGATGAAACTAGATGAGGCTCGATTCCTCACCCACTGGAGTTAGGATGTTGAAAAACATAAACAGAAAGCATGACATGATCACCATCTAAAGAATAAATTATTTTCTCTAAAAATGAAAGTTCTACTGTATGATTCCAAGTTCATTCACTACCCTAGGAAGCTCTGCATCCACTGGGAGACCATTTTTAGTTCATAGCATTCAACCTACAGGAGATTATCGGCTAAAGTGAATGGATGGTTAGTTCCTCTTAGGACACTATAATGGGAGTTAGTTGTGGCCATATTGTGATTTCATTTAATTTAACTTTTGTAATCAATAAGGCTTAAGGTTATTAGGTTAGAATTTAATGCTTTAAATAAAAAGTGTTTCCATTTAGGTGCGTGACTTTTTAATGTAATTATGAGTTCTTGTACTTATATTGTTTTCATGGAGGACCACAAACCCTTTTAGTGTGGGTTAAGGCATCATGTGTTGAATATAAGACATAAAACAAGTGGGCACATAATGACCATAAGGCAAGAGAGTCATCTATGGCATGTAAGTGATTAAGGGTGCGTAAGTCATTTAATGCACTTTAAAAGAATTTTAGAAGGTTCCCACCATTTGCGTAATAGTTGTCTTCCACTTGACCAAAAAGGTGGGACATAATTGTCATTTACTCCTTATAAAGTCATGGGAATGGATAGACCATTAATGTGACAAGGTTAGTTATGATGAGAAGCGTACAAATGGAATGATGAGACAAATTTGTTAAGGCACTAAATGTTAGATACAAGATTCAAAGTATGAAGGTTATTAAAAGATATGCATTTATGGCTAGAAGTGATAATAGGAGTGAAGGAATTAATAGAGGTTAACCTCCTCAAAGGGCATATAAATAAAATTTCCAAAGTCATTTTAAACTTTACCTTACTTAAATCTTCAAGTGTTAAGTGAAAATGATGAACCACAGAACTAGAGATCGATGAAACTAAATTTCTTGTAAAGCAGAGCATTTACAGAGTTGGAAAAGTAACATAGGTTGTTTCTAGGTAAATAAGAGAGGTTGATAATTTTGGACTTGGATGTAGGAGTGAAGATTGTTGAATTTGTAGGTTACAAGTTTTTCCATTGTTGAAGCATGAAGCTTGAGAGCTGAAGCAAGTTAGATCACCACCATGTACTCATTTGGAAATGTGGGATGGTCTTGGATTAACCTTCGAGCACCACAAAGGGTAATATGGCTAAACAAAAAGGCCAAGAGACTTGAAAAGCTTTCAACCATACCATAAGAGGAAGACATGAGCGGAGGAGCTTAGTTCCCTAAAAGAGAAGAGGTTTTGAGAGACCTAGAAGAAAGACCAAAAGAAGTACTACACATGGAAGTCTTGAGGGAAAGTGAGAAAGGAGAAGTAAAAGAGAGCATAAAAGAAGCAAAGATGGTGAAAAAAGGAAAGTAGGTGTATGCCTCTTCACCACAAAATGCCCCAACATGCCCCCTCCATCTTTGCTATTAGAAGACATGCAGTACCCAGAGTCAGTCTTGCATGCAGAGAATTGGGTCTTCAAAGTGTCAATCACAACATTTTTTAGCTACAACCATCGTTATCTAGGAGATAAAGTAGAGTTAAAAAATGACTATCAAGTCCAGACCACCAACACTAGGAATCAAGTGGTCTATGACTTGTCCATCAAGAACTTGTTGTATAAGACCAACCTCTTTCAACTCTTTGAACTACCATAATTTGGAAAGCCTACTGAAGCAGTTTGGTTCCTCTCACCCATCTATGAGGATTACATACACTTTGCAAGGTGCAACATGAAGATCACCATGGAGAGGATAAGAAAATTTATGGGGCTTCAGTGCCTAGAGGTGAATGTGTTATATGACTTGGTGGATATAGAGGATATTCAACAGACTACCACTATGCTAATGTACCAAAAATAAGGGCATGTAATGCATATAAGGAAATTGTAGGACCCCACCCTTAGAGTTGTAGTTTGGATCATTTCTACGAAGGTCAAAGGGACTAACCAATGGAAGGAAGTGGACATGGCCCACCTGTATATTTATCACTAAGTGGTTCAGGGCATATAGTACAACTAAACACTATATTTTACCTAGAAGCTAGATAAAAATGCAAAGAAGGCACATAAAATTCCTAAGTATAGGTTTCCTTTGGGAGCAATCCTCTTATTGCTAGTTTTTTATGAGATCAGGGTGCCTAACTACAGATCAAGATCATTGAAGTGGGTGTACTCCCCACTCATAAGTCCCCCATAGAGCATTTCAAAGCCTTCACTTGCCCCCAACACATCACCCTAACATACAAGCTGAAGATGAGGTACTCATTTGATGGGATGAAAGTGATTTTTGAGAATGAATGGTGTATTTCCAAGGATTTTCCCCTTGACTGTAGATAAAGCAAAATTCACTGTGAAGCAACACTACTCCATGGTGCACATTCAAATGAACCCTTTGAGAGAAATTTTAGCATGGTGTAAACTACCATATGCCTTATCTATGTATTACTTCATTGATTCCATCAACAATATTTATGATGCATATCCAATCAGTCTATAGGTAGAACAGATCGATGCAAAGTGCCACACCCTCTAGAAAATGTTTGTATATCTAGGATAAAATGCCTTTATGAAGATGGGAGAAATGAATTTAACTGATATTAAGGTTTTAAATATCTTGATTTGGGAGCAGGTCCATAAGCTAATTTACATGTTATGCCCCCCACCAGTACCCTCAAGATGGAGACCCCAACGAGAGGCTCTCCTAAGCATCACAAGTAAGAAGGAAGTAGCCAAGGCTAAGTGCTAGTACAAGTGGGTAGTAGGCCCCTTAAAAATGATATAGGATGGTGGAGGCGCAGCCCTCCATACCCACTACTTCTTGACCTTTCATGCCTTATCCACCTCCACCTTGTCCTTCACCTTAACCACCTTGATCGTCTCCCTATCCATTTCACATTTCATCACCATCTGCTTCATCTTTACCTTCTCATTCCACTCCTTCCCATTCACCTACCCTAAACCCTTCATCTCCTCATCCAACTTCCCCACCTTATCCACCTCCACGACCACTTTCACCTCCACCTTATCCAAAGACTACCACCAGATCAGTGCCACAACAACCTCCAAGTTAGCACCCCAAAGGCACCCCTCTCAAGCATAGATTCATAATTTAGGATCGAAGTCAGAGAAGACTCCATCCCTAGTGCAAGAGGTCCCATCTGGTGATCAAATTGATACTAATGGAATGGGATCAGATGAGATGGCCTCAGAAATCCATCAAGAGGGTGAACTTGAGTAAGACCTAGAAAGGGGGAAAGGGCTAACTAAGGGGGAATATGAACGAAGAGAGATATCCACTTTGCATGAATGATAATAGTTTAGCATAGAAGACAAGAAAATATAACTAAGGAAGCACTTGCACCTCAAGGACACAACCCTAAAAATAAGGAAGCAATTGTCCTTCCTTTTGGAAATGTATAGCGAAGAACCCCAATTTGATATTCCTTTGGATTACATTTTTTTGGCCAAGATGCTCCAAGTCTGTCAGACCTTATGAAGATTGATCTATAGTGGCTCCCTATAATAATTATAAGTGTCACATTTTTGAAATTAACCATAGAGATGATGCGCCAAAATATTTTGTCAAAATCGGATGTGTGCACAGTGGAAAGAAAACATGGTATAGTTGTAGATATGTATAATAAAATGTATTCAAAAAAGCAAGTGCTAGCCAAGGAAGTTGCCTCCTTGAAGTAAAAAATTTAAGAGGCCACTAAGGCTAAGGTAAGGGTTTTAAACCTTTGCAAGACAATTTTGAAAGAGGAGCTAACACTTGTGGATGGTGTACTGTTGGTGGGGATTCCATCAGAAAGTTGGAAACATTGGTTGAGCTATTGTTCGAGAAAAATAAGGAGTGCCCCGTGTTCAGTGTTGAGGCCAAAGAAATAATTGAAAAATTCACTACAGTGACAAACATTTATAAAATTACCTTGGAGAGAGTCAGGGAGGTTATCCCCATTTTGGATGGCATTTTTTCATGCCTAGCATACCCAAATAAAATAGTGAAATCTCAGCTCTATGATGAGGAGGTCCTAAGGCAGCAAATGGTTGATGTTACCCTATTAATAAAAGACCGCATCGAGGGCATGAAAGCATTTAAATATGTTGAGATGATGTAATAAGCATTAATAATCATCATCAATAAATACATAAATGCAAGTTTTGTGATACTCTGAGGATAGGTTGATAAGGAGGTCTCCAAGTTAGAAGACATCTAAAAGGAAGCCAGTGTAGCCCTAGATGAATAGGTGAAAAAGATCGAGACTCCAACTTAACTTGAGAATCTAAAATAAGAAAATGAGGCAATTGAATGAATAATTTCCAAATTCCTTGATGCATTATCCCACTAGGCTAGGCTGAAGAAGGAACTCGAGCAGAAGGGGCCAATTTTTTTTAGGATACTAGTGTAGCTTAGTCCAGGCCAAAATTTTATACAAGTATTATTCTATTTTTGGCATGTAGCGTAGAGGGATCATTATCCATTTTGATTTAAGTACAAACATGGTGTGGGAGGATCGTGGCACACATTATTATCATGGCATGAAACTTGCTAGGCACGAAAGGGCAATGACACAGGAGACCCAGTGTGAGAGGATCCAGTCAAGGTAGAATGTGTCGCGAGGGACCCGAGATCAAAGGACTCAAAACAAGAAGTGAAATACTAGGGTAACATGATGGAAGTGGATCATGAGGTACATGGGATCAGCTTGTAGAGAAACTCATGTAAGACACTTTGACCTCATCGATTGAAGGTTATGTACCAGTTCATGAGAAATAGAATACTTGGCCACCAGAACATAATATAGAGCAAGCGTCTAGGGGTATAGAGGTTCGATTCTATAGAAAAAACTAGTTGTAAGAGCCATGACTCTCAAACTATTGAGATTCCATGTGCCATTTCTCCATGATATTTAGAATCTTGACACTTGGTTAGGGCAAAACAAGTATAAAAACCCCTATTGTAATCATTTATGAGTTTGGTCCATTAGAGATTAGATACAATATTCTATCTTGTATTTTTTTAAGAAATCAATGAATAGTTAGTGTTTTCCATATCGTGTGATGATTTGTGAACATTCTAAGTGTTGAATAATGAATATATTTTATTTCTAAGTCATGGGTATATTTTTCTTTTATTGCAACTGTTGAACAGTAATGGTGATCTTAGTTATCTTAGTAGTTAAATATGGAACAATAAGGATAATAGTGGTATATTTATGGTATTGAATAACTTAAGATTTGTGTTATGAGAGATGAATAAAAATATAACATTGTGCTTCAAAACCTTCAAGAACTGATCTTTCACTACGCACTTCAGGTGAGTGTGCGAGACTTACCTCTCACATGATAGGGCCAATGCAATAGCTTTTTGGGAGAAAGCTTCAGCTTCATAGTATAATTAATTAAAAGAATCAAGCAGTCGAGCATTGTGAAAATAGGCACTATTCAAAGCCATTTATTGAGTGCCTCAAAAGTGTGATGTTGCATATGAGTCCAATCAATTTTTTCTTTTGCATATGTCATCTAGCTAAGAGCCCAAGAGATGTCCAAGAAACCAAAGAAAAACATGAAGTATAAATTAACAAGTCCAATAAAAATCCTTAATTTTGTAAGATTACATAGAGTAGACCAATCTTGGATTACTTTTATATTATTTGGAACCACACAGATGCATGTTGAATCAATGATGTACCCTAGGTACTAGATCTACACAACACTAAATGTACAATTTTCTAAGTTAGCTTGCAACTTGTGTTGATGTAAGGTGGTGAATACATGTAAGATATGCTTCAGGTGATCCTCCCAAGTCTTGTTGAAATGAGAATATCATCCAAGTAGATGATGATGAAAGAGTTAAATAAAGGCCCAAGTAGATCATCTATTAAGTGCATGAATGTGGATACAACATTGGTTAGGTCGAAAGGCTTTACCAACCACTCATACAATCCCTCTTATGTCTTAAATGTTGTCTTTCAGACATATTCGAGATGGAATGGAATTTGATGGTAACCTGACTCTAAGGTGATATTGGTAAAGTATTGAGTGCCTTAGAGATGGTCCAAAAGGTTTTCAATGCATGATAGTGGGTATCAATTCTTCACCATTTTATTTTTGAGCTTGAGATAGTCTATGTAGATTTTTCAGGACCTATCTTTCTTGGGTGTGAAGACTATCAGACTCCCATAAGGAAAATAACTAGGTATGATCTTGCCTTGATAAAGGATCTCTTGTATTTGGCACCATATTTCATCATTTTCCCAAACTAATCTCAGATATAGTAGGATATTCAGAAGAGGGGATCTAGGGACCGTGATATTTTATTGTGTAGTGTGTTGGAAGTTAGTTAGGTTCTACAAAGACTTCGCTATGCTACTCTAGTAACTTATCAAGTTATTTTTACTATGACATTATGAGGTATTGCACACTGCTAGAGTGTGCTTTTTCATCTACTACGTAGGTGTGTCAGGGTGAACCATGAACAACACAAAATTTTGTACATGTGAGACAAGTTTATGAAATTACTTGGTAGAGACCAGGGTGACTTTGATCATGGGCACTAACTCAAACAAGTTCTAGAAATGATCTTGTGCATAGATAGTCCAATGTCATGGCTTGGCTTGATATGTAGCTTCACAATCACATAGATATAGTCTCCCTAGAAAGATGTCATAGACCTCCAAAGATGTGATGTCATAAGTGTTGGGCTCTTTTAGTTATTTCTACTTTGGCACTGAATCTTCTCCCCAACAAGCTAACATGATAGCCCTCTCACATGAGAGGTAAGTCTCACATGCTCCCCTGAAGCATACAACAAAAGATCAATTCCTGAAGGATTTGTAGCACAATGTTATATGTTTGTTCATATTTCCTAACACAGGTCTTAAAAGATTATTCATCACCCTAAATATACTACTATTATCCTTATTGTCCCAGATTTACGTATCATAACTAGGATCACCATTACTATTTAATAGTAGTGGTAAAAAAAGAAAATTACCCATGACTTAGATGTATCACATCCATCATTCAACCCTTAGAATACTTCATCATTTGTAACACAATATGGTAAACATTGATATCTTATTAACAACTTACTACCTTACAAGATAGATCATTATATCTACTCTCCCAAAAAGTCCATCATGCAAATGATTACAATAGAGGTTTTTATACTTGTTTTTGCCCTGACCAAGTGTCATAATTCCAACTGTTATGAACAAATCACACATAGACTCCCAATAAACTGAGAGTCATGGCACTTACAATTAGTTGTTCCTATAGACTTGGGTCTTTATGCCCCTAGATCCTCATTCTATGTTATATCCTGATAGTGAAGTTTTTCATTCTTCATGGGCTAGTACAAAACCTCTAATCAATGGGGTTAAAGTGTCCCACTTGAAATGTTCTTCTAATTGCTCTGCATCTTTTGCAATCTGCTTCCCACATGCTCCCCTAGTCTTCCACTTTTGTTCTGAGCCCCTATTCTCGAGTCCTTCATGACACGTTCCCTTTTGATTGGGTCCTCTCACGCTAGGTTTCTATGCCATTATCCTTCTATACCCATCAATTCTTGTGTTTCTAGCTTCGTGCCATGGTCCTCCCATGCCATGGTCCTCTTGTGCCATGTCATTACTTATAGAAAAATGGACAATGGTCCTTCTATTTTGTGCACCAAGAATGGCATTAATACTTGTCAAAATTGTGGCACCAACATCACCACACACTAATCTATTAGTCTATCCTAGACTAATTTGTTCCTGCATCCTCAAGGAACTCATGCCCTTTCTGCTCAAGTTATTTCTTAAACTCATCCCAATGGGATAAATCATCAAGAATTTTAATAGTTATTTGGTCAATGGCCTCCTTTATTTCTTTCAACTCCTCATGCTAAATTAGAGTCTCGATCTTATTTATTTGCTCCTCCAAGACTATGTTAGCTTCCTTTTGGATGTCTTCTAATTCAGAGACCTCATTGTCAACCTTTCCTCAAAGTGTGGCAAAATTAGCATTTAGTTGTTGATGATGGTTATTAATAGCATCTTCCATCATTTCTACATCCTTAAATGCCTTAGCACATTATGTGCAGTCTTTAATTAGGATAGCTACATCGGTCACTTATTGTCTAAGACCTCTTTGTCATTGAATCAGGCCTATATGACTTTATTAGGGCAAGCCATGCATGCAAAAATCTCATCCAAAATTAGGATTACTTCCCTGACTCTTCCTAAAGTGTTGTAGTAGATATATGTTGTAGCACTGAATTGTTTCAAAACTTTTGTGGACTCATCTCTGGGTGCAGAATGCTCCTTATTCGTTTAGAGTAATATCTCAACCAATGTCTCCAATTTTCCCAAGGCATCTCCATCTAGAGCTACACCATTTGCTAGTGCCATCTCTTCTTTCAAAATTATTTTACATAGGGTTAATACCCTTACCTTAGCCTCAGTGGTCTCTTGAAGTTGTTGCTTCAAAGAGGCTACTTTCTCGGTTAGTGTTTGTTTTTCAGTATACAGTTTATTATACATTTCAATGACTCTTATATGTTTTATTTTAGTCGTGTGCATGTCTAACTTTGACAAAATATTATGGTGTACCAATTCCATGACAAGTTTCAAAAATGCGGTGCTGGTCATCAATGGAGTGAGCCACTTTGGATCAAACTTCATTAGGTTTGGAATTCCTAGGGCATCTAGGCTAGAATCAATGCAATCTAATGGAATGTCAAATTGGTGTTCATCATTATACATTTCTAATAGGAATGATAATTGCTTCTTGGTTTCATGGGTAGCGTCATCAGGGTGGAAATGGTTTCATAGATAGAGTTGTTGGTCCTCTACACTGAACTGATATCATTTGTGAAATTTAGATATCTCTTGTTATTCTAGTTCCCCTTCAGCTTGTCCCTTCCCCTTTTTTGGATCTTGATCAAGTTAGCTCCTAGTATCCATCCCATCTATTCTTAATTTTGTATGAGCCTAATCATCCCTCAAAACCTCCTACTTCAGAGATGGAGTCTTCTCTAGGTAAGATTATATGTTTATCTATTCTGAGAAGGGGTCCTTTTTGGGTGTTTGTTCTAAAGGAGGGTGTGGTGATGAACTAGTTTCAGCCTGAGGAGGTGGCGATGAAGGTGGAGGTGAAGGTGGTTGGGGTGGAGAAGGTGGAGATGGGGAAGTTAAGGTTGACAAAGGTAAACTATGGGAAGATGAAGATGGAGGTGAAGGTGAATGATGGGGTGGAGGTTGTGGGGGATGAGATGCTAGTTTAGAGGGTTGTGCCTCTTCTATCCTCTATTGATTTTAAGGGCCTTGTTGCCCACTTATGCTCACACTTGGCTTAGATGTCCTCTTTTGCAATGGAATGTAGGGAATCCTTTCCTTTGGTTCCCCATCTTGAGGATGTTGGTTAGGACGTAACATATAAAATAGTTTATGTACCTATTCTCCAACTAGAATGTTCTTCATTGTGATGCTGGTCACACTCGTTTCTCTTCTTTCTGTGTAGGCCTTCTTGTGAGCATAAACAAACATCTTTCAGAGAGTATGGCACTCTGCATCGATCTATTCTACTTACAAGTTGATTGGTTATGTATTATGAATTATGTTCATAGAATCGATGAAGTAGCACATTGAGAAAGCAAAAGGCAACCTGATCCAAGTGGAGAGTTCCCCTGATGGAATCATGTAGATCTGCACTAAAGAAAAATGTTGCTTCATAGCAAATTCTAGTTGATCTTGAGTTTTAGAGGGTAGATCCTTGGGAATTTGCCATTCATTTCCAAAGTTTGCCTTCATTCCATCAAACCAATGTCCCATCTTCAGCTTATATGTTGGAGTGATTTAGTGAGGGTAGGAGATGGGTTTGTAGTGCTCAGTGGGGGATTTGTTAGTGGGGGGATACACCCACTTCAAGGATTTTGAATTATAATCGAGCACATTGATTTCATCAAACACCATCAATAATAGAATTTCACCCCAAGGAAATTGGAATTTATGTTTTGCATGCATCATTTCTACATCTTTGATTATCCTCTAGGCAAAGTACAGTGCCCAGTTATACTGTACTC
This sequence comes from Torreya grandis, assembly GCA_037957365.1. Lineage (NCBI taxonomy): Eukaryota > Viridiplantae > Streptophyta > Pinopsida > Cupressales > Taxaceae > Torreya > Torreya grandis. Next base: position 646,608 of record JARHVA010000812.1, on the reverse strand, counting down.
CCTATACTACTTAGTTTGTTATTTGTAGGTGGGACATAACCACCTCATTCCATCTATCAATCCATCCAATCTTGGTAGAGATGATTCACGTTGCTACCCTTAAAGTGAGATCTTGTAGGTTTGTGATATGCATTGCATGTCCCTACTTTTGATACATGAGTGTGGTGGTGGTCTGCTAAATTTCCTCTATGTTTGCCAAGTCATCTAGGACATTGAGTCCTATGTATTAGAGTCCTATTACCTTACTTACCCTCTCTACACTGATCTTCATGTTGTGCCTTGTGAAGAGGATATAATCCTCATAAACATGTGAGAGGAGGAACTAAACTACCTCAATAGGCTTTCCAAAGTATGGCAGTTCAAAAAGTTGGAAGAGGCTAACTTTGTCTAGCTAGTTCTTGATAGTAAGGTCATTAACCAACTGGTTTCATGTGTTGGTGATCTGGACCTGATAATCATTTTATAATTAGACTTCATTCCCCAGCTGATGATGGTTTTAATAAAAAATGTCATAGTTGCCACTTTTGAACCCAGTTCTTAGCACATAAAACTGGCTCAAGGTATTGTCTCTTCAATGTAAATGGTTGGAGGGGAAGATGGTGGAATGATCTGTGATGAGGAGGCATACACCTGCTTTCCTTTTTTAACCATTTTGTCTACTTCTACACTCTTGCTATGAACTCTTGTGCACTTCTCCTACCTTGGTGTCTCTCGTAGGTTTTCCAAAGGCTCCTCTCTTATAGGGAACCAATCTCCACCTAACTCTCTATCTTCAAGAATGGTTGGTAGTTTTTCAAGTCTTTTCACTTTTCATTTTGGCCATATTACCCATTGAGGCACTTAAAGGTTAACCCTCAATCATCCAATGTTCCCAAATAAATATGTGGTGGTGTTTAACTTTCCTCAGCTCTCGAGCTTTACACTTCAAAAATGGCAAAATCTAACAACTTACAACTTTTACTAACAATGGCCTTGACCCACTTCTATACTTGGTTTGCACTTATCTACCTCTACTTGGAAATCTTGTTTGCATCTCTATTTTTGACCTCAGATCTAATTGTTTGGTTCATCTATTGATTATGTATTTTAGCAAGGTAAAATGTAAAATGGCCTTAACATGGTTATTTATATGTCCCTCGATCAATCTACCTCTTTAAATTCTTTCCTCTCTTTGTCATTTCCCTCCATAAATACATATCTTCTAATGGTCTCTATACTTTAGATCTTGTACTGAAACTTGTCCCATCATTCCACTTAGACGCTTGCTATTATAACTACCCTTGTCTCATTTATGGTTCATTTCTTCCCATGCCTTCCATGGAGGTGGGTGACAATTGTCCCATTCTTCCAGAGTAATGGAAACCACCTGTCATGTAAATGGTGAGAATATTTTGTATTAAATGACTCTTATGCCTTTAATAACTTGCACGTCGTGTATGACTCTTGTGATTTTAATCACTTGCACATCATGTATGACACTTGTGCCTTTGAAACTTTCATGCCCATATGTCTTATACTCTTATACACTGCTTACCTCATACTAAAAGTGGTTTGTGGTCCTCTACAAAAACATTAAATAGGAAAAGAAAAAAATGAGTCACACACCTCAAGGGTAACACTTTATTGAAATCAGTAAATCCTAATCTAATGGCCTCAACCCTTATTTGAAAAATAACATAATTTTAAATAGAATCATAAAACAGTTGAAGTTGACTTCCATTATAATGTCCAAGGAGAAATTGACCATCAATTTTCTTCAATCAGCATGCACCAATGGATAGGATACTATGAATTATGATTGGTCCATCCCAATGAATGCAGAGCTTCCCAGGGTGGCACATGAACTTAGAGTCATAGAGTAGAACTTTCATACCTAGAGTGAAGATTTTTTTCTTTAGATGATGATCATGCCATGTTTTCTATTTCCATTTCTCAACATCTTGATTCTAGTGAGAGAGGAACTGTGCGTCATCTAGTTTCATGAGTTCATAAAGCTGAGCTTTCAAAGATGTGTCATCATCAAGATTTTCTATACATGTTATCTAGAGAGATGGAACTAGGAACTCAACTAGCATGATTGCTTCCTTTCCATATACTAGGTTAAATGGTGTATTTTTATTGAGGCATTTGTATATGGTTTGGTATGCCCAAAGTACTACAGATACCATATCATCCCAATCATTTTTGCCAATATTGCAGATTTTTGTCAAAATGGTACCAAAAATGTTGTTAAAGGCTTATGCTATTCAATTCTCCTATGGATGATATGGTGTGGTCTTGTGATGCACAAATCATAAATTCAGCCAATAGAATTTGAATTATCTCATTTAGGAAGTGGGTTTCGTTATCACTAGTGAAACTTAGAGGACATCCAAAATGTATTATAATATTTTCCAAAATGAACCGTGCGACAGTGGTTGTTGCACATTCTTTGGTTGGTGATGTGCCTCAACCCAGTGCGTTAAATACTCTATTCCTATAATAATGTATCATGAACCTGTTCTTCAACCTATGGGAGTGATGGGCCCTACAAAGTCTATAGCCCACTTTTTGAATGATTCTTGAGATGGAATTGGGAATAGTGGTGTGACATCTTTTCTATTAAGTTTTTCCACGTGTTGGAAGATATCACATTGTCTTGCATATGCCTTTGCATCTTTAAATAAAGTCAACCACTAGAGTCCCATGAACAACACCTTGCACGTGGTAGCTTCCCCAACATAGTGTCCTCTGGTAATACCTTCATTTACTTCTCGTGATAATTCAAAGCATTCATGTTGTATTTCATAATGGTGCAGTACCTCATCACAATCCATCTTGTATAGATCTCTTGTTATGAGTTGATATGGTGCGACGTGAATTGTAAGTTGTTTCATTTCTTGTAAAGTAAGAGATGTAGGTGCACAAATAATATTGAGGAATGCTGCAATATACTTCAACTCTTCAGGCACCCTAACGACTTGGAAAAGTTGTATGTTAGGAAGGTCATCTTCAATAGCATGTGGAGGTTCTCCATTTTCAATTCAGGATAAATTATCAGGTCCACAACTGGTTTTTCTAGGTTTTACTACTACACAAAACTAGAACTCTTGAAAGAGAACTATCCAGTGATAAATTCATCCATGGAGAACATGATTGTTAACAAGATACTTTAAGGCCTCATGATCGGTATAGAACACAAATGGTGTAGCCAAAAGGTACCATCTAAATTTATGTAGCACATAAACCATAGCCAAGCCTTCACTTTTAGTGGTGGTATAGTTTATTTGGTATAGTTTATTTCATCTAGCATGAGCTTCTTGCTAGAAAAATAGATGGGATGGCCCAAATTTTCCTTTCTTGGTTGTGCAAGTATTGCACCAACTATTGTTTCAGATACATCAACATGGACATGGAATGGTCTTGTCCAATCTGGAAAATGTAAGATAGGAGCAGTAACTAGTCTTTCTTTCAAGGTTTTAAAAGCTAATTTTCAAGAATTTATCCATATAAAATGCTCATTATCAGTTAATAGTTCTTTCATGGGCACTACAATCTTGGCATAACCTCGAATGAAATTTTTGTAATAGCCTGTGTGTCCCAAGAATGCACATACCTTGCATTGGGTTTTTAGTGTTGGTAGTCAAAAAATGATCGAGACCTTGGCTAGATCTCCTAGGAGTCCCTCTTTGCAAATGATATTCCCAAGGAGTAACCCAAATGCTGTCATAAATAGGCATTTCTTTAGATTTAGGGAAATTTGTAATACTCGAAAGAACTCAAGCATGAGCCTTAGATTGGCACAATGATCTTTGATCAACCCATATATTCTCCAATCATCTAAGTAGACTTGAAAAAAATTATGGATAAAATCTTTAAAAGCCTCTATTGCTACCCATGAAAACACTATCGGGTCATTTTTCAACACAAAAGGCATGACAGTGTAGGCAAAAGAGCCCCATTTCGTAGTAAAAGTGGTCTTGGAGCAGTCTTTCTCAGCTATTTGGACTTGGTGATATCCTGAGAACCCATCGATAAAGGAGTATATCTCACAACCAACAATGCCAGCTATGAATTCTTCTGTGAAAGGTGTTGGAAAAAGATCAATGACACAAGATGCATTCAAAACATAGTAATACATGCAGATACGAATATGCCCATCCTTATTAATACTGATTAACATAGGACTCACCCAATCAAATTCATCAATAAGAATGATTATTTTGATGTGGAGCATGTTGTTGATCTCTTCTTTTACACACGCTCAGAGGTTAGGGTTCATTCGGTATGGGTATTTCTTCACAGGATGAGTGTCATCAATCAGTTTTATATGCATCTTCCTGAGAGAAGGGTAAACCCATTTCATTTCACTGTAGTTCCTTGGAAACACATCCTACTCTTTTCACAGTTTAAAGATTTGTGAAATTTATGTCTTGGTTTAATAATTGCCAATATCACCAACTTAGGTTCTTGCTTTGTGTCAATGTTTAGTTAAAAAGTTTGAATGGGCATGTGATAAGGATTGTCCACTAAAAAATTGGTGTCCTAAATAGTTCATGAGCTAGTACTTATGGGTACATGCAAGTTACTCAATGAATTGAATGGAGTGGATCCTTCCCCTTCATCTACTTGAAAGACGAGCTTCTATTTTGCCACATGAATTTCTTCCTAACGCTCTTTGCTGGAGATTATTGGTGATGAAAGAGGTATTTATCTAGGATGCTCATTGAATAAACTCAAGGGGTCCTCTGGTTCATGATGAATATGACACAGGTGGTCTTCCACCAGACTTGGATCTCTAATTATTAATGTAATAAAACCAAAATGTTAGGCTCTTTTAGTAAGTTCTATTTTGGCACTGAAGCTTCTCCCCAACAAGCTAACGTGTTGGCCCTCTCACATGAGAGGTAAGTCTCACATGATCACCTGAAACATGCAGTAAAAGATCAGTTCTTGAATGCTTTGTAGCACAATGTTATATGTTTGTTGATATTTCATAACACAGTTCTTAAAATATTATTCATTACCCTAAATATACTACTATTATCCTTATTGTCCCAAATTTGACTATCATTATAACTAGGATCACCATTACTATTTAACAGTAGTGGTAAAAGAAGAAAAATACACATGACTTAGATGTAAATCACATCCATCATTCAACCCTTAAAATACTTCATCATTCGTAACACAATATGGCAAACATTGATCTCTCATTAATAGCTTACTACCTTACAAGACAAATCATTATAATTGTTCTCCCAAAAATTCCATCATGCAAATGATTACAATAGGGGTTTTATACTTGTTTTTCCCTAAACAAGAGTCATAATTCCAACTGTTATGAACAAATGGCACATGGACTCCCAAAAAACTAAGAGTCATGGAACTTACAATTAGTTGTTCCTATAGACTTGGGTCTATATGCGCCTAGATCCTCGTTCTATGTTATATCATGGTGGCCAAGTGTTCCATTCCTCATGGGCTGGTACAAAACCTTTGATCAATGGGGTTGAAGTGTCCTACTTGAAATGTTCTACTAACTGCTCTGTGTCCCTCACGCTCTACTTCCCACATGCTCTAATAGTCTTCCACTTTTATTTTGAGCCCCTATTCTTGGGTCCTTCATGACACATTTCCTTTTGACTGGGTCCTCTTGCATTGGGTTTTCTATGCCATTGTCCTTTCGCACCCATCAAGTCTCATGTTGTTGGCTTCACGCCATGGTCCTTTCGTGTCATGGTCCTCCTGCGCCATGCCGATACTTGTAAAAAAATAGACAATGGTCCTTCTGTGCTTTGTGCCAAGAATGAAATTAATACTTGTCAAAATTATGGTGCCAAAAATAAGTGACATTGTCCTCCATAGGCTTGACTTTGTAGTAGAAAGTGCATTGTCTTCAGACCTATATATATTTCCCATGATTCAACCACCCTAGAGAATAAGGCTTTGGATGTATAGTAGTGTTAATAATAAGGAATTGAGTTGTTGATTACACAATGATGTTCTTCTAATTACCACTATCGATGATGATGTAGAAAGGCTAACCCTTCACCCAGATCTTGGTGTAGAAGAGACTTTCACGCTCTTTAGAGATGTCGATCATAGTGATGTTGGTGCTTAGACAAGAGGCATCTAGATTAGTGTTATCCATTGGTATGGGTCCTGATGTAGATTATACGAGTAAGGACTATTGTGCATGGCATTTGAAGTCATCATGGGTGGATGAGTGATGGCAATGGCACCACTTATCATGAGACTTCTTCTTTCCTCTGTCTGAAGTAGAAGGTGCATGAACCTTCAAGTGTTATGCAGTATTTTGAGGCTACTCACTTTTGTGAGAAGGGTAATGCTTTTATGCAAGGGGATACGATGCAGAGTTGTGTGAGGGCTAGGCCTATGCACTATGTTAGATAAAGAGGTGAGATGTTACTTCATCTTTGCCTTGGATTCTATCTTGACGGTGTTGTGATATGCTTGTCCCAAGGTGTTAGAAGCCAAGAAATCCAACTTCGCATAGATATAAGGTGAGAGTCCACTGATGTACTTCATCACTCTATGTTGTTCACTAAAGTTCTCTTGCATGCATGTAGAGTAGTCATGAAATATGTTGGTGTAGTCTTCCACAAACTAATCCTTGCATTGGCACAACTGTCTAGACTTGATATATTCATCTTCAAAGTGTTAGAGAGGGTATTATTCTTATTTCATCACATCAACAAAATTAATCCATGATCTGATTGGAATGCACTCCTATGCACACTACACACTGAAGGTCTCCCACCAATGAACAACTAGAACAAACATGTTCAGTACTACGAAGGTGATCTTCTCAACATCGGTGAAGTAGTTGACTAATACGTATGCCTCGATTTGTCAAATCTAGGCATCCACTGCTTTGGCATTGATCTTACCTTTGAACAAAGGGATGCCAAGATTGATTTGTAATTTAAAAGGGGTTTGTTGTTGAAATCATTGTGGAGCATACAATTGAGATGAATGGGAAGGTGTTGGGTTGAATTGCATCATCAATTCATGGAACTGACCAAAAATTTTGGTGTGTTATGCCTCCAGTGTGTCGATGATGAGCCTTCAAACTTCTGGGGATGCCTTAGGCTGATTTTGGGCATCAACCATCTTTTTTCTATGATGTTCTTACAAAATCTCTAAAATAGAACTGATTGTTAAACCTTCTTTCTGTTGTTGTGATCATGTGGTTACAGGTATAAAAAAATATAGAGTGAAGCTCTAATACCAAATGCTCCACACCATGGGGCCCTAGACCGTGTGTGTGGGAGACAACTAGTTGTGCAAAGTGAATGTAGGGAGAATATTCATATAGAACAATTAAACACACATTCTATGGAGTAGAAGTCTTACTTACAGTAAATGCAACTTCTATTCATAAACCAAAGAATAGGGAATAAAGAGTATAATATCCACAGTGCATGTATACGGAGTAGACGAACAGAGCAAGCTATATGTATTACGACTGTGTGAATAGAATTGATCTAGTTGTGTTGTTATCTATTTCGCCAGATGCATATATTATATATTTAACATGTATAATATAAGAGCAGTAATAACTATTATACAACTACGAAGGAGTAAGTTGATAGGTGTGCCAATCTCATGTTAGATGTGGTATTTGGCAACAGTCTGAACAGTTAATGTCCAATTAGTCTTCAACAATTACTAATCATGTGATTTTCGATTGGCAGCGAACGACTAGTTGGGCCACATTTTGAATCATGTGGTCGAGGTAGGTCGAGATGTGGTTGTGCTAAGGTGGGGCCCAAAGGAACCGGCAAGTCCATGAATAAATGCCCATGAAGTGCACATGGATGTGAAGTGCAAAGGGCATAGACTACAATCTAAGATGAACGTTGCACAAAACTCTGTGAGTAGGAACAAGACTTGTGCATAATGTTGTATGCCAACTTCAAGCAAAGGAGTGCACATGATTGTGTGAGAGGTGTGAGCTTTGCGTAGTAAAATAAATGAGGAGCATGTTTGGATGCACAATGACTATGCACAGATCAAATTATGCCATTGATTGCACTGATATAATGTTTGCTTCAATCATTTATGAAATTCGAGCCACTTGAGCCACAAATGACACTCTGTAGTTCCAATAAAGTTTATGATTACATCTTTTATTGAACTAATCGAGTAACTAGTTTAGTTAAAGATGAAGTTTGTGTTATTGAGTCTTATATAACATCATATAATCGGGATTAGGTTCATTGGTCTCAAAATTGGTGCAAATTACATGATTGCACCAATCAAGTAATTGGTTCAATTAATGATGAAACCGGAGAAATTTGAGCCCCAAACAATATTGTAGTCACAATCAAAATCGTGGAGATAAAATAGACCCAACTTGCATCTTTGATTGATCTAATAAGTAATTGGTTCAATCAGTGATAAAATTAATTCTAGTTGAGGTCTAAATGATATTGTATAATTGCAATGAAATTCACTTAACTCAAATTAATCTGAATTATATCTCTAATCGAAACAGTGGAATAGTTTATCAAATCAGTGACAAAATTAAGACCAATTGAACCCCCAGTAATATTGTATAAACAATTAAATTCCCACAACTAAGATTAAATTTTCAATGATGAAATTAAGGCCAGCTAAACCCTGTGGCCCTAGTAATAAAATAAAATTACATAGTTATAATATAATAGTGTGAGATGTCATTAATTCACTGAGTTTAAAATTGTGTACCAACCTGGCATCGAACTGTCATTTTAAATTTTAAATTTTAAATGGAAGGTTGGTTTGAATGAGATGGCACGTGGGTGCCCATACCCCATGTAAGGTACGATCTGCCAGAAGCTGCAAACATGATTTTAATGATGGAAAATAAAATGTTTTTTGGTGAGATCAGATCGGCTAAAGTGAGACAAGTTCATCATCTGTTTTTCTGCGAGTCAATATTCGCCGTCTTAACTGCCTGACAAATTAATTAACAATGCTGAAAAGCAGTATTATTTTAAAATAAAATACAATGAATAATGTTGTTTTGCCCGCAAGTCTACAATCTTCATCCATTTATTAGTAGCTTTGATTAATTTAATTACACGACAATGCCATTAAGTCTTCGATTTTCATCCGTTTATTACGTGACCGCTGAAATGATAGATCACAATGAAGCGGATACCCGGATTAACTTCTTGGAGACGAACGTCTAACACCGGCCTCTCTCCGGCCTCCCGCTTCAGCTCTGTAAATCCAACAAACCAGTGCTAACTATATTGCTGTCTGAATCCTTATAGTTATTTATGATTATTTATAGTTGTTTGAGCAGTGTCTTGATTGGTTAATTTTATATTTTTGAACAAATTCTACGATAATAAGTTTGAGCTTTGATTTATCCAACAACTTTACTTTGTAACTATATGTAATTATATTTTTTTGATAATATAATGTGAAGCGTTCTAATAGTAATACTAAAATCCACTCTTTATATCTTTTCAAACTAAAGCTACCTTTTAAAAAATCATTCTTTTTAAATTAAACACACGTCAATCGAAAGGGTTGTAGTTCAATTGGAGAGGATGATCATTGCTGATATCCATCCACCAAAGTACAAACTGTTTTAGATACTTGACATCAAGAGTCTGTAGAGATGGATTACAAAGATGATTAGATCAAGCATTAGTCATGAAAACTCAAGAAAAATGCATAAGAACATAACAAGCTAAGCCAACTCCTTCAACGGGGTTTGACAAATGACAATTAAAAACAATTAAAAGAAAACACATAACAATACTTTCCCAAGAGCATCCCATCATCCAAATGCGGTTCAAAACATGATATCCCCTTGATTTGGTGTTCACGTCTTTGACAATGATGCAAGGCAATGCTCCTCCATCATCTCTTGATCACCAATGAAACTATGCTCATGATATGAAATCAAATGTATGCATATCAATGAAACTATCCTATTACAAATTAAGCATAATAAACACCACACACAAATAGCTTGTGGAGAGAATTTTGCATAATAAGTTTTACACAAATGAAGTTTAAAATGGTGGCCTTGGCCCTTCTATTTATAGATTTTTGAATTTGATTAGGATCAACTATGATCATCCATCTTAAGATCAAGATGTGTAGCTATGAATCAATCCAATATTGTATAATTAATCTATAAATACTCTCATAAATATTTGGATGAAAGAGATATTAAGAGGTATGGAAGGCCTTAAACCTGATATTTGTTGCATTTAAGGCTTATGGATGCCACCCCACAAATCATGTCATTTAATAATGCAGAAATTAAGAATCAATTTTCAACTAAAAAATATTTAATAACTTTCATGGATTTTCTACTTAAACACTTGATTTGGATTAATTTACCTAAGTGATATTTAATCAATTTTAATGCAAATCTTTAAAAATTGGTTGCGCAAAATTAATCAAGCTAATCAGAATGTCATATTGCTAAGTCCTAATTTGACTGGAGTTGAATTAGAAGGAGATGTTAGTTATGTACAGACCAACATACCATTTATGATGTCAACATAAAATAACACATGCATGTGTCATGTGCTTTCAAATTAGAAGAAAAGAGTTATACAAAGCACCAAAATGTGTTTCCATCATTTTAACTCTAAATGATTTGAGAAAAGTTAATAATCACATAAAATTCATTGCTCCATTTAGGGATACATTAGTTAAAACCAACACTTGTATAGAACAAGTTCGAACCATTTAACGTGTTTAAGTGATTTTGGTCTAAATTATGCATTTTCACAAATTTTGAGTAAGACTAACAATTTCAACACAATGGTGTTAGGAATTAGATGTTTACTTTTTGCTCCTATTTGAGAAGGCATAATGAGGCATTCAGGAAAAACAATATCTTTTCAAAGAAAAGAGTTGTCAAGAATAATTTGGAAATAAATGACCTATGATGCCCCTCGATAGGACATACAAGGATGACAAAGAAGGTTAGACTCTCAAAAATAGAGAGAAATGAGACTAACCCATGGAATAGATTAAATCCAAATGAGCTAATGCTTGCATGCATTGATTCTCAATGATCGAAATATAATTTAGAATATAATGGGCCCCAAGGACTGGGGAATGAGAAGGATACAATCCAAAAATATAAGCGACACACTTTGAACACACCCAAAGCTAGGGTGCAAGTTGTGCGCTTATAGAATGATCAATCTTGAGATAGGTTGCACACTAAAACATTGCCAAAATGAGGGAAAAAGTTCACAGAGTTTGGAATTAGAAGAAATAAGAGAATGATACTCTAGAGAAAGAAAATAATAATGTACCCCAATAGAGAAAATTTGATCTATTGATAAAGTAATTTTGCCCTAGTATGGTTGATTTAGATCACTAATAATTAATTGTGCACCAATATGATTGATTTAGATTTGTGATTGGTTCAAATGTTATGCCCTATTAGAGCAAATTGGCAAGCATAACTCAAGGATATAACCTAATAGATATATTAAATATGAGTGGATGCAAATATAGATGCAATGATTTAATGACTAGAATAATCATAAGAAAACAAACATACAAAGATGCACAAAGTGATGAAAGAGATGAAAATAATAATAAAGATGGTTGAACTGACCTAAGATACATCATGTATCCAAGTGTTGCCTACATAGTCTAAATAGACCTCAAGTCACTATAGTTCACTCAAAAATAAGAGAGTATGGAATGAGGAATGAAGAAAAGAAGAAAAACGGATCACTGTTCGATTATACTTATAATGTATGCCAAGAGATGAACATCTTGCATAGATTCTAATGCAATATATGCCATTGGTACTTAGTTTCATTGGTAAACTTGAGAGTTGATCATCAGATTTGCATTGATTTTGATACTTGGATCCAAAGCACACATTGTTTGCTATAACAAAATGAAATTATCCATCATAATTATGAGACAATGATGATGACATTTCATTTCAATTGCGTTAAGTCGATTCAAATGTGAATATTTATAACTAAGAATAATGATAAGAACTACTAATACCATTATTACAACTATTTACATTTAAATAAAAATAAAAATAAAATAAAGAAAAACCAAACATAAATGAACCTAACTAAAAATTGATATATAAATAATCAAAACAAAATTAGGAATAAGAATGTACAAAAGCAAAGCAAGAACAACTTAATAAACAACATAAAAACAAGATATGAATAATCAAGCTCCATGTGTACTATCAAGGTGTACATGGAAAAACCAAACAAACAACAAGACAAAATAGAAACACAAAAGACCAAGAAGGAACAAACAAGAAGAAACAAAGGAATAAAATGGAATAAAATAAGAGATAAAAAATCAAACAAAATACCAATAAAAAATCAAATAAACACACACAAATAAGAGTTAATAACAATGCTTGTGTGGTTTGAAAATAATTGTTCATTTATGTGTAGTAGAGGTGTTAATTTATACAAAAACGTAACAAGAATAAGGACACAAAGTTACCCTGAAGTGATAGAGAAACAACACAAAAAAAAATTGGGGAAAAGAAGAGAAGGGGATAGCTGAGATGTCTCTAGATGTACAAGACAAGTGGGTGTTGCCTACATAGTTTCATAGATGTGAGATACAACATGAACTTCATATGAAAAATAGTTTTAACAAGAAATGGGATAAAAGAAAAGTAATGACAACAAAACATGATTAATGTTTTAAAGGAAAAGGGGAATGGGATCCCAAAATGGTGAGAGTGTTTAAATCGGTGCTTATAAAATGGCAAGAGCATGGGATGAGATCATAATAAATAAAAGGGTGAAATAATTTATTTATTTGTTTTTTTGTTTTTTGTCAATCATTTTTTAATATTTTTAGGTTTTTGGGATAAGCAATAGAAATAAAATATTTACAAAATGTTTAGGGAACTACCTAGCTGAGGAGATACTTGTCCACAAGTAAGAGTTCAAACAATAGCTAAACCAACTATAATGGGTCATGCTCACAAATTGGTGAAAGCAAGATCTTGTTAAGACAACAATGTCTATAAGCAAAAAAAAATAATAGAATAATATGTAGTATGAGATAACTCTGAAAAACAATTCAGAAGGCAAAGATCTTGAGTTGAAAAAGGTATCTATGTTTACTAGCCTATGGAAAAGCTATAAAAAACTATCCATGCTAAATTGCTCTGTATAACTATTGTTAAATGTGTTCGGAATGCCTATGAGTCATAATTAGGATCATAATTGATCAAGGGATAAAATATATCTAGGTTACAATGGCCTAGGGTATGAAAATAATGTGGTTCTAAACAAAATGGTCCAAAATGAATATGGTCCAAAAGAATATGGTCTAGGGTGGGATAAAATGAATTGAAATAGAATATAAATGATTTAGAGTGCCAAGATTCCAAAGCTTCAACTATCCAAAGTCATAAAAAAATGTGTTTCTCAAAAGAGTGGTCCAGGGTAGGTCAAAACAAAGAATATAATCCATCATGGGATGATCCAAGATATAGTGGTAGGATAAAATAACTTCAACACAAGTTGTCCCTAAGTAAGGCTTTTTGTTAAAAATGGTTCAAGGTTGTCAAGCTTATAATCATTTGAGATGCACAATGTTCATGGCCTTTGGAAGTTCTTCTCCACCTGGAATAGCTAGCCTTTATACCCCCGACCCATAATTTGTTGTGATAACACAAGGGCCAAGCCAATTAGATTGAGACTTGTATTTTTTCTTACATTCGACATTTGTGTTCTTCCAATTATTGTTCGAGACTAAATCACCAATCTTAAACTCCCAAAGGAGAATACACTTGTTGTAGCTTCTCTATGACCTGTTTTGATAATCTTTCAAAAAAATTAGGGCAGCGAAATGCTTACCATCAAGAAGTTCTGGTTCGTGTAACCTAAAGACTCTATAATCCTCATCATCCTCAATATTTTATAAATAAACTCACAATGAAGGCAACTCAATCTCAATCAAGATAATAAATTTTGTGCCATAAACAAGGGAGTATGGAGTGGCTCTTATGGGGGTTCAATGACTAGCACGATAAGCTCAAAGGGAAAGAAATTTTTTCAAGTGCCAATTATGTCCAACATCATTGACAATCTTCTTCAATATGACTACAATGGTTTTGTTTGATGCCTTAGCTTGTTCATTGTCTTGTGGGTTGTATGGTGTGGATTTCTTGTGTTTCATTATGAATTTGGCACAAATTTCTTTAACATATTTGTTTACAAATGATCCACCATTATCAGATATAATTTGTGCTAGGATGTCATATCAATATATGATATGGCAATTGATAAACTTAGCAATCTACCTACTAGTGACGTAAGTGAGAGGAATGGCCTCAATCCACTTAGTAAAATACTCATTAGTAGTTAAAATATGTTCGTGGCCATCTGAAGATGTTGGGTTGTTTTCCTCGATGAGATCAAGTCCCCATGTAAAAAATATCCATGGTGAAGTAATTGAATGTATTGGCAAGCAAGATGTGTGTATCAAATTTCCATGTTGTTGAAAACGAACACACGTCCTTACATGATTACAAACATCTATATCCATTTTGGGTTAATAATAACCTATTATGAGGAGATTTTTAGTTAAGACTACATTGGTTGTGTGGGCCCCACACATTCCTTCATGAACCCCCTTAAGTGCTAACTTGGATTCTCCTCAAGATAAATAATGAAGTAACAGTCCATCATAGCCTTCATGATAAAGTGTGTTTCCAAGGAGGGTATAATGAGCTAGGTAATCTAGGATAGTTTTTGATGATTGTTTGAAAGATCATATGTAAAAACATGATAATGAAAATAAATATAAAAATATTGGAACTAGGGAAATTCAGGGGGGGATTGGGACCAACAACGACACATACCCTTTTTGAATCTAGAGAAACATCAGTAGGCTGTAGAAGATTTTCAATAATAAATCAATATTCTTTAACACTAATTTCAATTTGTATCATGGTCCCAATTGTTGGCATTGCATCGACATATCTATTATTGGCCCTTATTACTTGTTCAAACTATAGAGATTTAAAATGATCTTTGAGATTATCTATGATTTGATTGTAGGGTACAAACTTGTCATCTCTTATTTGATATTGATCAATGGTTTGATTGATGATCAATTGGGAATCACCATAGACCATTAAGTTCTATATATCTTATTGGACAGCAAGATGAAGACCTAAAACTAGTGCTTCATACTCAACCATATTATTGGTATAATGAAAATTGATGTGAAATACCTTGGGAATCAGATTCCCTTATAGTGTAATCAACAATATGTCAGATCCATATCCTTAAAAAGTGAAAGAACCTCGTGTTGGGGAGCATTATCCTCCTTTTCATTCCAAACTTGAGAATATGACTAATACGATTCATTGGTATGTGCATCTCTCTTTTCACTTCCTTGTACTCCCTCATTCTTTGAATACAATCTAATTCCTCCATAGTCGAATCCCAATTCATGGGAACCATTCAATGACATCAAAATATAGTTTCCATTATTTAGGCTCATTTTTCACTTCTTTCACTATCAAAAGAGAATCGTTTAGAAAGTCAAATCTGAGTGGTTGAATGTCTATAATAGGGGTCTTTACAATTTGATCAACAATAACTTATCCCTTGATATCTTTCTAATTCTAATACTCAACATCAAAATCACTTAAAAACATGACCCATTTGGCCATCCGACCTGTGAGAGATGTTTTGGATAATAAAAATTTGAGAGGATCCACTTGAGCAATAACAATAGTTTTATTATTCATATATAATGTCATAATTTTTGGGAAGCAAACACCATATCTAAACACACCTTATCAATAGGCATTTAATTGTGTTCAAAATCCACTAATGTGTGGCTTAAATAATAAAATGCATGTTCTTTACCTTGATCATCATGTTGGGCCAAAAGTGCCCTTAATGCATGCTTAGTCACTAATATGTAAAGAAATAATGGTTGTCCAGGTGTTGTCTGTCTCAAAGCTGACATATTGGTCAAATATGTTATGAGATTTGCAAATGTTAATTGTCACTCTTTATGCAACTAAAATCTAACCCTTTTCTTCAAGAGATGATGGGTGGCACTTATCTACCAATTGAGAAATAAACCTGTGGATAGATTGATTATTTCCTTGTAGGCTTCAAAGTTGTTTAAGATTTGAAGGTGGAGGCATTTCAACAATGGTATTAATCTTAGCAAGGTTGACTTTGATCCCTCTTTGCAATATAATAAACCCTAGCAATTTTTTTGAAGTGATGCCAAAGATAAACTTCTTAGGATTTAAGCAGACTTTGTACTCATGTAGAAAGTCAAGATGTTCGACACATGTTCTTGATTTAGCTAAAATGTCATCAACATAGTCCTCAATAATATCATGCATCATGTCATGGAAGATGATAGTCATAGCATGTTGATAAGTGGCTCCAACATTATTCAAGCCAAATAACATGACTTGATAACAAAATGTTTTCCATGAGGTGGTGAACACAGTATTATGTTGATCTTCTTGAGTTATATTTATTTGATTGTATCCAAAAAATCCATCCACAAGGGATAACATCTCATACCTAATAGTAGAATCAACAATCTTCTCAATGTTGGGTAGAGGAAAATCATCTTTAGGGTATGCTTTATTGATATATCTAAAATCAGTACAAAGATGTATACCCTGTGGATTTTTGTTAACTAAAAATATGTTTGATCTCCATTTAGAATATTTCAATGGTTGAATGAAGCTTGATCCTAATAACTTCTCCAATTCTTCTTTTACCAAAAAAGTGATGTGTGGATGCATCTTTCTCAATTTATTTTTGACTAGCTTGGCATCTGGATGAACAATAAAATGATACACAATGAAGTGAGGGGTCTAATCCTGACATGTCTGAATATACCCATGCAAAAATATCAATGAAATCCATCAAAATAGACATAATGTGTTCTGACTCTGCTTCAGTAAGGGAAGCTCCAAGGTAAACAATTTTGGGATCCTCATATGTTCTCAAGTTCACTTTAACATTATTCTCTATAAGAAGTGTAGAACCATCTTCTAGAATAGTAGGCAATGTGTGAACATGGTCATCTTATTCTACTATAATGTCTTGTTGTTCCTTTTAGAGCTCTAGATAATGTGATGAATCTAAATCCACCAAATCCAGTAATGGCCAACTAGCAAAAATCTCA
This sequence comes from Torreya grandis, assembly GCA_037957365.1. Lineage (NCBI taxonomy): Eukaryota > Viridiplantae > Streptophyta > Pinopsida > Cupressales > Taxaceae > Torreya > Torreya grandis. The sequence continues at coordinate 629,451 of JARHVA010000812.1, read as the reverse complement.
AGAAATTTAAGAGTGAGATGTTCAAAGTCTTGTTATTATTCTGACATGATGCTAGTATTATATATAGAGCAAAGACTTGATGTACCTTGTGAATCCTTTAGGGATGAACAAACTTTTCCATCTAAGAGTTCTTGAAATAGGTTTTCACTCAAGGGCTTGTCTTTTTCTTTACTTTTTCCTCTACCAACGAGCATCTCAAAGAAGTTTTCACCCAAAGATATCAATGTTTTATGTTCTTCATGACCAATAAAGTTTTCCTTATCTCTAAATTATGCATAAAGATATAAATTAAAATCAAATCCTTGCTTATGATCATCAATGTGTAATCCATCTCTGAGGCCCATATATTTTGTAATTGATTCTTCATTCTGGAATTTATCAAGACGTATGATGGAATTTTGTTGGTCCCAATCAATGAGTTCAAGATGGTAAAGGCATAGAGAACAATGAAGTTTTATGTTCATAATGGCATTTGAATCAAATAGGTCTGTGTCATCAAGTTCATCGAAAAAGCTATAATGGGATGCTACATCACTACCAAGAGTCTCGTCGCTAGTCAATTCAAAAGAATCACTATCAAAAGTCACGAGGTCACCCCCAAGAGGTATAAATCCAAGATTGTGATTCAAATTAGGTATACCCACTGATAAAAGTTATGTATGCATTAAAATATGCTCAACTTTCTAATTGTAATGATTCTTGCTAATTTAGCCTAATTCTCATATTTCCTAGCTATACTAACCTTTGGCCCAATACTCATACCCATTCCTACATCCCATAAAACCTTTACCCCTTCTTAAAACTAATTAATCCATTCATTAAACCTCTAATAGAACCTATTACCTACTAACATACTCCCTAAACCCATTAGCTAATTTTAAATTCAAAAATATTCTAACCACCCACCTACCACCCTACACTAGCCTTCCCTAAACCCTATGGGGAGATTTTTAGAATTGGAGGATTTTATAAATATCTCTAATTTATCCCCTTTCCTCTACAATTTTCCTATTCTAGAGATTTTCATGGAATTAAAAGTTCCATGGAAATTCTTCAACCATAGATCTTAATGGGCCCAAATGTAAATTTGGACCATAAATCTTCCTCATATGACTATAAAACTAAACCACTCCTCCCCTCTCAAAACTAACGAAGAAGTGAATGAAAATCCTCTAAGCAAGCCATTTAGAACTCTCATCAAGCATCCATACTAGCATTCAGGTACTCATAAAGCCATTGTCCAACCTCCATAATCCTTTTGGAAGCCATTGTCAAGCAACTACAAGCAATCCAACAATCAAGTCTTCAATCTCAATCACATAAGTTTGAATGCTTGAATGGAGATATGAGAAGGTCAATTTGATGGTAAGAATTCTTTATTAAGTCTGATTTATCTTCTCTATCCTTTCCTATTTATGTCATTGATTTTGGGTGTGTATTGCCATTTAATAATATTTTGAAGAATTCTATTGGTACACATTTTGGCGACCATGGTAGGACCACACCTCTTTATTTATCCTAACACTCTTGCTAGAAGCATTCTAGGTGATTGTAAGACTAACCAGATGTTGAATCAAGCCCAAATTTTCACTTTTTTCATGTGTTCTAGGTAAGTAGTGGGATTGCACTGTAAGTGGTGATATTATAGTTGTGACATTGACAATCTAAGTAGTGATATTATGGGTTGATTCGTTATCAGTTAAGGTTCAAGTAAGGTTTTTAGGTTTTGATAATATCGTGACTTTGTAAGTCATTGGATTTCTCTATTAGTAGCAGGATTGATGATTCCAATGGCGGTATTGTGGTTCCTCATAGTAAACATCAAATTTTAAGACCCTTAGTACTGACTCTTATGCTTATCTTCAGGTGTGTTGTTTTTTGTGTGTGTAGGATAGGTGGTGATTTTTTATAAGGTTTGTTGTCTAGACATATTTGAAAATCCTATGACTTCCCAAATAACAAGGTTTCTCTGGTAATAGTGATATTGTAGGTTTCCAAAATTGATATTGTTCAACTTAATAGTTTAATCTAGAGTATAGGGTGTTTTTTATAATACTTTACCTCTATAGGTTATTTTCCTCTTGTTCTCAAATCTATGTGCAGGGCAGAAGGAGGACTTATCTTGAGCTTAGGTAAATTATCTCTTTTCCCACAATCCCATTATTTCCTTAATAGCATTATTGTTTTGATATTAGCATAAGGGGATATTAACATAGGAAAAAGGATAGTTTCTGCCCCTTGGTCTTTTGTTTGTCTCATTTTAGAATAGGAAGGAGAATCTTACACCCATCTAACAATCTTGTGACATTCTGAGTGGCAAGATTGATTTGGTCATAGTGGGTTTGCCATTTCTAGTCGTGATATTGCATAAAAATCAAAAATTGGTAAAACACTACCCCAACTTCTTTTAATTTGTCATTTCTAGGGTTCTCAAGTTCTAATTATCAAGTTGAAATTGGTTTGTAAGTTCTATGTTTGAGTGCATTATCTTTTCATTAATAAGTGTTCTTGAACATTCCTCTTTATAATCAATTTGGCCTTTCACTTATATCTAAAGAAAGTTCACTTACAAAAGGGTGTTTTTTGTCTTGCAGGGTGTTTGTGAAACACAAGAACAAAAAAAAGACTATTGGAAACTTATCCCATAGGCTGGTTTAGCTCCATTTATTAATATCACTACTCCGTCAATCACGAAATTACCCTACAACTAGTTGGATTATCATCCCAGGTAGTAGCTTTGCAATCTAGTGTAGTTAGGGCTAGTTTTAGACTTTTATATTATTTTCATTATAAATAGATGTATTTGAAAACAAATCCATATAATTATTTGTGGTCTGATAGACTTTTTAGGACAAACTGAGACAGGTTAAGTTAGTCTTGCAACATCACTATTAGGATTTGTTTCTTAGTAATGGGTTTGTTAGTTGAAATAGTAGTATTATTTGATCAGCATGGTTATCGTAGCAGTTAGTTGATAATCCCACCGTTATATTCTCATAAAATTTCCTTTGAGTTGTGGGATTGTGATTTTTTGTTATGAGATTACCCTGTGTACTCATGGGGTTGTAGAACTTAAGTTGCTAATCATTTCCTTCTAGAATTTTAGAGGATTTTGGCACCCCTATTAGATATTTAACCTTTGTGATTGCAGGGAGGGGTGCCACTTTTGGTATTTTTGCGTTAATATTTTATTATACTTGAAATAATCATTGACTTAGATAAATCATTATCTTCTTTGATTACGTGTAAATACTTGTTTACTTGTTGTGTGTGTATGTGTGTGTTTTGTTGCTTGTACATAATTTACTGTATCATTTAAAAGATCACATAGGTAATTATAAGTGGTTTATTAGTTATATCATGTGTTTGCTTGCTTGTTGATCCCTCCCTTAGGATAACACATGATGTGGATTTCATCAGCACACAAATGACTTATTTTATAGGGGTTAGTGTCATAAATTTCACCACTGCACTCTAACCACACTCTATGATCCAATAGATTATAAGAATAAGGAGAGCTATTATTGCAACCTAAGCAAAATTCTCCATAAAGGGTTCCATAGAGTTAGGGGAGAATAAGCCCATATACCCAAGGCAGTCAGATAACCTCTTACATAGACTTGGGCCCCAACATACCATCTTGTATATCAGGGAATCCCCTAGATCCTTTTGTAACCTTAGAGCAAGAGACTTCGGCCATAACAAGGGTTTCACTACCAACATTAGTAACAATGCCCAAGTGATCATCAAGTGTAAGCAAGGTTGAGAGGGTTCGATCGATTTCATAACGGGTCATCGGCCTAAAACCTCACTTGTGTAGCCATTGGATGGTGTGGACATTGTGTTACAATCATATATATCTTACTAACTTAATATTTTATTTGAGCATTTTATTTGTGTATTGTGCCAAAACCCATTTTGTTTGATAACCAAGTCAGCCACACCCTTAAATTTTTGTGCATACCTTAGAAAACCTTATAGGATGACTTCTATCCTTCCATAATCATTACCTCATATCCTTGTTTCATCTCATTATCATTTCATTTTGACTATCCATAACCCATCCTCTTAACATTTACCTTAGCCCACACCCCGTTTCATTCCATATCACTTTCCACACATCTCCATCTTTCCTTGGCCAATTTTGATCAATATTTTGACCAACATATACCTACATAGTCATACCATATCATTCCATAGCACCTTTTGTGTTTACACCAATCTCATAACACTTAGTATCCACTTCCTTTTTTCAATGCCCTCCTTGACCATCACAATTCCCCATCTTCTTTTATCCATATCATTTTCACCTCTTCATCCTATCCACACCTCATAGGATATATCTCTCTTAACATCATCATCCTTCCACATCCTCCTTTGTCAATTATAATTAGATCCTTATCACACTTTCACCCATCCTACACACATTCTCTCACCTAATATCCATCCCATAGTGTTTTGATATCCATATCTTTGCCTATTTATCCACATCATATCCATCTCCATATCTCATCCCTCTCACATCCTTATCCACACTTTATCTATTTCATATCTATCCATATTTCATCACATCTTATCCATTTCATAACCTTGTATATTTGGTCACATATTATCCACACCTTTTTATGTCATATCTACCTTCCATTTTTGTAACCTATCTTTTACATCAATCATCCACCCATCCCCCATCTTATATTTATATCATCTCATTTCTTCACTTCCTTTGTCCTCATAGCTTATCCATTATTATTTATCCTTTCATCCTTACATCATCCCATTTTGTCATAATCTAGTTCTCACATCCACTTATTTCCATCCCATCTTGTAATTACCTTATCCTATCACACTACTCACATTATCTATCCATCATAGTCTCATCCATCTATCATCTTATTTATATCTATATAGACTCCTCTCCCACATCTAGATATCCATCCCATCTATATTATTCTCATATTATAGTCTCATCCATTTACCATCTTCATTATATTTATATAGTTCATCCCACGCATATCATCCTATCCTTTTTGCACATCATTTTGTCCACATAGCTTATTCATCCACCCATTTGGTCATTACCTCATCATAATATTCTTGTAATCATTTTAATTACTCCTAATCCATCCTTCATAACAATTATCCATTCATTTTATCTCCACAACACCCCATCCATATAAGTCCACCTTTCATCACTATCACTTACATTATCCATATATATTATCTTATTTTACGTCTAACCTCCCAACTCATCCATATAAACCACTCCACTTTATCCTTGTACCTCCTTATGAATAGTTCATCCACCTAGTCCATATTTTATCTATCCCCATAATTTCATCTCCTTTTAGTTAGATTATCCATATAATCCATCTTTCACATCTTTCACATAGTCTAGTCCCCCCCCCCTCGTTCATATATCATCCTATCTTCTATATAATTCATATTTTTATATCTTCCTCTCTCATCTAATCATTCCATCCACATAATCTATCATCCATATTTACTACCTATACCACCTTTTGATATCTCTCCATTTTTATTATCCCATCCCATTTGATTATCAATCCCTAATTTATCCATATAATCCATCCATAAATTGACTTATATGTATTCCTTACTATTTTGATCCTAATAATTCTACATCCCATATTGTACATCCCTTTATTATCACTTGTACATACCCACCCTTTTTAAACCATCTATAGTCACCCCTTCATCCATTTTACCTTTGACCATCTCCCCCATTCATCTATCTTGAGTGGTAGTTTTTGTCCAACTTCTCACATCACATTTCATATATCACTATTATCCACTCCTACCATCCTCCTTTCAAATACTCATTTTTTTCTAAAAGATAAAATTTTGGTGGTTACACATCCTCCTCAAATCAATAATTATCATCTCATTCCGACATAAAATTATCATTATACATAGCCTTATAAGGTATCAATATAGCACCCATCATTATCTTTATCCCTATCAGGTATCTTTGTCCCTTAGCACCCATCAACTTATCCACTTGCTAGCTGATAAAGTTATTTTATCCCATCATCCTTTATCATCTTTTCTAGATTGATTTCTTAAAAGGCTTTGTCTTTTGGTAATTTTTAGTCATCACATCTATCAACATCCTCATCTTTGACCACTACTAGTATAACTTTTAGTTCTAAATAAGTATTTGAAACCCTCCCTTATACATCATCACTTTTCATCTTATTAATCTTTCACCATTGTCATCCAAACATGAGCTCAACTCTACCTTGGACAAGGCTATATCCAAGACAAAAAATACTAGGGGGAAAATAATGGACCCTAATCAAGAGTATGAGGATTATCATAGTGACATTAATACTCCACTAGTAGAGAATGAGAGAAACAACCTCCTCTATAATGATGATGTCCATAATCTCATCGACCGATATTTGTATGAAAAATATGATTAAGTACTAGCATGTATCATAGATATTAGGATCACCTTACCACCTACCTTCAACCACACCCTTTTAAATAATATCATCCATTTATCAAGATCAAAATCACCATGTCAACATGCCCATCCCAATCTTCTAGAAGAAATAGAAGTAAACCATGTATTTATGGAGGAAGAGGAACAACAACCACCTCTTGTCAACAATCATACTGAGCCTAATAGGGGACATGATGCCATTGAATATTTCTTGAATTAACTTACATAACAAATTAACCTTCTCTTTTGTAATCAATGACCACCATCACCACAACATAACCAAACTGATGCCACTGACAATGTGAATAATCCTAATAATGTTAATAATAACACTAACAATCTTAGCCATACCAAAAATGTTACCAACAACATCCACTACACTCATATTCCACAAGTTAGTCACAATCAAACTACCAATCCTCTTGGGGACCCCACCTTTGTCCAAGAATGGAAGATGATGAAATAAACCCTCCGACATATGGATCCTTAATCCCAAGCCCTCAAGTATAGATATGATGATTTTTTTCATCACCATTAGATATCAAAATTCTCAAAATTCCTTTCCCTTCACACTTTGTGGTCCCAAAATTTTAAAAATATCAGGGAAAGGGCTATTCAAGACACCATGTATAAGAGTTTTATGTTGCCTGCCATGAGGTAGCATACAAGGATGCTTATTTTTTGAGCTATTCCCCAATATCCTAACATGGTCGATATTGTAATGCATCTTCTTAAAGGGTCCATATTGAGTTTTGGTGAATTAACCAAACAATTTGTCAAATGTTTCTCTTTTAATATAGAACATGCCATATCTATTATTGACCTCTATAACACAAAAAAAAGGAATGGGGAAAGTCTTATCTACTTTTTACAAAGATGGCATGGATTGGAAGTCCATTTAAGGTGTGGTGTGCCTAACAAGGAGCTATCCAAAAGCTTTGTGGACAACCTCAATTTAAAACTAAAATACCAATTAAAACTACAGTATACTAAAACCTTTGATGAGATCATAAAAAAAGGAATGCAGATCAAAAAATCCCTTATAAAAAGGGAACCATCAAATTATTTTCTTGTAATGAGCACACATCCAATGTAAATAAATCCTTTTCAAATAAGCCCAAGGTCTTTAACAAAAACAAGAATGTTGTAGGTGATCAGGTGACAGACTCAAAACAACAGTCACAACATGTCCAAACCATCTAAAGAAAATGGCCTCCATAAAATCCTCATGTGTTTCTTATCAAAGTACCATGAGGCAAGCCTAAGCCTTGCATAAGCAAAAGAACACTAACAATCTTGGGAGTTCCACTAGAGATGGTCTTGGAATAATTAGTTGCTTCTAACATGATTACTCTACCTAAAATTAGACTGATGTATAATCATAAACCTAAACCTTATTGGTACCATGAAGATGAGTTTTGAAAATATAATTGAATAAAGGGACATGATACTGAGAATTATATGCAATTAAAGAACTCTATCCAAGACCTAATAAAAAGAGATGATATTGAGATTGAAGAAGTGTCATCAAATTAATCAGAAAATCAACACCTTGGCATTTATAAAGATCCTCTCCCAAAGCATGAGCAGAGGAACTAGAGACCCTAATGGGACCAAGATCAGGCATCATCTTTTAATGACAATAATTATCATAATGTTCCCTATCATTACATTAATACCATAAAAATCCACAAAATCCAAGAACCCACTCCACCTCCATCTCCATCATAAAAATAAATAGGGATACAACTGATTGTGTTGTCACTATGTGATACAATAAGATTGTGATTCCCATGGCACCCCCTCAAGATCCTTCTACCTCATTTGGTGCACCTAAGGGGAAAACTTATAAGAAAACCTCAAGTGGGTCTGATAAAACCTATGATATTATTTAGCAACTAGAAAGGACTCCTACCCAAATTTCCCTAATATAGCTCCTCAAAACATCTGCTTTGCATAGGGAAATATTAAATCAAGTGCTCAATGATCTGAAAGTGCATAGTGACCTTGATACAAATCAATTCAAAGTACTAGTGGCACACCTATCCCCCTCCCCATAGCTCACTTTCAGCACTCAAGATTTACCACCAGCTGGTCCTCACCATTATTACCCATTATACATTAAATTCACCATTACTCATCATCATGTCTTCTGCATCCTTATAGACAGAGGATCAACACTTAATTTTTGTAACATGGATTTCATAAAAAAGTTAGGATATTTTGAATCATCACTTGGACCTACCCTTATAATGATAAAGGCATATGATGATAATGAGTGGCCATCAGTGGGTTCTATATATCTTCCTATCGTTGTGGGACCCATGGTTCATCAAACCTTAGTACATGTGGTAAATGTGGACCTACCATACAACATGTTACTTAAGAGGCCATGGATTGATGAAATGCAAGCCATCCCATCCAATATTCATCATTGTCTAAAGTTCCCTCACTTAGGAATGTAAGTCACCATTCTAAGAGTTATTGATCATTACAGTTGTTAGATGGATCAATCCATACCTCCATCCCTATATCACGACACTAAAAACTCCATCCTTAGTCCTATGGCTGTAAAATATATTTCTCCTAACCAATTAGAGTCCATATCTAATCCAACCCTAGATCTTACCAAGCTAAAAATCACATCTACTATCTATGGAGAATATGAATATAAAACCTTCTGCATTGGCCATCTTCCTTTATCTCCCCACAACTATGGGTCTCGAAGTATGAAGAAGAGCAATCCCGTCAAGTATTAATTTAGGCCTATAACTTTCGAAAGCATAGGGTTTTTAGCTAATGAGTACATTGAATATGGGGATGATTCTTGGCTCTTACTTGATGATGAGGTCTTCATCTCACCCAAGCTAAATTATCCCAAAGTCCATCGCATGATGGAGAACGTGAACTACAAAAGAAAAGGACTATGAAAAAAGGAACAAGGGCTACTGGAGCCTATTATTGTTCAAGAAAACTCATCCAACTTTGGTCTAAGGTATAAACTATATAATAATGACCTGACCAATATCATTATAGATTCTATCTTAACCAATGAAGAACCTTTCCCTGATGAAGATATTGAAACATGTTATGTCTGTAGTCGCTTCAAAGAGCTAATTGCCATAAACCATTTTCTTGATACCACTATATCCACCATCAATGTCTCCCTCTGTTACCCTTCCCTCATTGAATGGGATTCCAAATAGAAGCCTACATTTGATACATTTCAAAATGATGAGGCCATCTTTGAATACATGGGGGTAAGAGATTTTATGTCATTTGGAGACCATAAGAAAGGATTTTCCATCAATTTGTGTGAATCAACATACTTCAAGGATCAAGAACAAACTCATTACCAAGATAAGGAGGAATATTCAAAAGAAGAAGAAGAACCATCTAAGGAACCAAATGAAATCCCATTCAGCCCCATTATATCAAAAGATTACTTGGATATTGATACTAAGTTGCTCAATGGTTTCACCTTTGATGTACCTCAAATAAATTTACCCCCTTATCTACAAGATTAATCAAACTCACTTATTGAGGATGTGATAGAGGTAAACATCAAGACTGAGGAAAATCCTAAGATGGTAAAACTAGAAACATCTTTGATTATGTCAAAGTGTGAAATACTCATTGAGTTGCTAAGAGAGTTTGTTGATATATTTGCATGGAGCTACATCGACATACCAGGATTGGATCCTTCACTAGTGGTACATCACCTTATTTTTCACCCAAATGCCAAACTAATCAAGTAAAAATTATGTAAGATGCATCCAAAAGTGGCATTACTAGTTAAAGAAGAACTAAAAAAATTGTTGGAAGCTAGGTTCATCTGTCCCATTGAATATTCTGATTGGATCTCAAATATTGTTCTCATTACCAAACCTCAAGGTGGAATCCAAATTTTCACTAACTTATGGGACATCAATAATGCATGTCTAAAAGATGACTTCCCACTTCCGAATATTGATATGATCATGGATTCCACAATTGGCTATGAGATGCTATCCCTCATGGATGGTTTCTTGAGATATAATCAAATCAAGCTCACCCCTGAGGATCAGCACAAAATAGCATTTATTACTCTATGGGGCACATTCTAATATCAAGTCATGTATTTTGGCCTGAAAAATGGAGGGGCAACATATCAATAGGCAATGACCATTATTTTTCATGATATGATGCATAACATAGTAGAAGATTATGTTGATGACATTTAAAGAAAGTCCTACTTACGATTTGAGCACCATGTAGTTATTATTAGAGTTTTTGAGAGATTATAGGAATACAAAGTAAGGTTTAACCCTAAAAAGTGTGTCTTTGGTGTAACATCAAGAAAATTTCTAGGGTTCATTGCTTCAAGAAGGGGTATTGAAGTAGATCTAGCTAAAGTCAAAGCAATAACTAAAATATCGCCCCCTCATAATCTCAAGCAACTTCGTAGTCTCCAGTGTAAACTTCAAGTCATCAGGTGATTTATTTCTCAACTCACTAACAAATTCCACCCCTTTACTCACTTTCTAAAGAAAGGTGCTACCTTCCATTGGAATGAAGAATGCCAACAAACATTTGAAAGTCTAAAATAATACTTGACAAATCCACCTATTTTGTCTCTACCATTTTTGAGAAAGCCTTTGGTCTTATATATTTTAGCTACATCATGTGTTATTCGTACTCTCTTATCCCAACATAATGACCAATAAAAAGAGAAAGCCATTTATTATCTCAGTCAAACATTGATATCATATGAGCTGAACTATACACCTATTGAGAAAGCATGTCTAGACGTGGTCTTTATATTGTAAAAACTCTAACATTAGATGCTCAAAAACCAAGTTCAATGAATCACCAAGTTTGATCCTTTAAAGTACCTACTATCTAAATCAACATTAATAGGGTGAGTAGCAAAATAGAACATGCTACTATTGACCAAATTTGACTTTTAGGTTAGTAAAAAACTTGAATTTTAGGCCTATAAAAGGGTATAATGTATTGTCATGAGGTGTTTTATCAGTCATTTTATGTCAATTAATGTTGTCCTAGATTTGGTCAATTAGTTTTTAGGTTCATTTATCATTTTGGGTCATTTTAAGGGTCAAACATAGTGTAATTAATGCTTTATACAATTTCTTGGGAAATATGCAAGTGTAAAAATGTGATGTCTTGTGAAATGTGTCCCTATAAGTCTTAAACCACTGTTGGTAACTAAAATATTTCATGTTGTTTAGAGGAAAGTCAGTTTTCCTAAATAAATGGAAGAGTTTGTCACTTGTATGACCTCCTTTGGAAGTGTGCCATTTGGAAACTAGTGAAAAGTGTCTCTTTAGATCCCCCATATTCATGTACATGCTTGATTTTCTTTGGAAGTGATTTTTTGGCATAAAACTATTATACTACATTTTGCCCTTCTTGATAGATTAAAGTGACACTCAAGTTTTTGCTTGGTATAATAAGTGTAAGGGGGTTTAGGTAGAAATCTTATAGAAGGTGATAGTAAACTTAGGGATCTCCATTTTAATACAAGAAGTTTTAGAATGATCAACTATGATTTATGAATCATCTATTTGAAGTTGACCTTCCAAAATTGCCTATCAATCTGTGCACCCTTTATGTTTTGGTCTTATTTGGGAGATTTAATAAAAACCAACCACTAAGATTACTTTTTTATAAATTTAACATCCTTATCCAATGCCACCCACACTTGGTTTCATGTTTTATGAGGTTTTGATGTGCTAACCATCTCAATTTGTAGGAGGATACAATTTTTTGAGTTGTAGGCAGTCTTGTACCATTTACAAGAGTTTCAAGCTGGTTCATGGTTCTAAGAAGTTGTTTCACGTTCAATCTCATGTTTCCAAGTCTCCTTGACAATTTATCCTTTCATACTCTTCTTTCAAGCAATGCCTCGTGGTTTGTATCCATATGCACACATATTCACATTTTTCCTACCCAATGCAACTCAAAAGGTGCATTTACAGAGCTTTAGAAGGGAAGATCTTGTTGAAATCAAGATTTATTGGATTGATCCAAACTTTCAAAAATTGTAAAGTAACTATGTTAGCCTTGTAAGGAGGTACAATGGTTGTCTAATGCCTATGTACCAATTCACTGCTCATACATTTCATATACAACCTCCATGTTTTTCAAAGTGCACATAGAACTTATCATGATAATGTCATGCTAAGATATAGATCCTAATGGTGGTATCAATCCTTTGGAAGCATGAAGAATTTTTTTGGAAGGTTTAAAGGTAGAATTGGTAATCATTAGTATCAAATGTTAGCTCACTGTCAGCTCTCTCACATTACTACCTATGTATGATAGTAATGACCTACAAGAAGCCATTGACAGGGAGCAAGGGACTCTGAATAAATGTGAAATAAGCATTAAAAATACCCTCCAAGTTATAAGTGTATTGGAAGCCATCATTATAGACCTAATTGAGACATCTTATGGACAAATGAAGCATGTATTGATTTCAAAACATAAGATGAATGATAAAGGGATTCTTTCTCTAAAATAGTAAAACATAGATCCTAGGGGTTGTTGTAGGCCTCTTAAAACATGTCTACTATAGGTTTAAATATACCTAACTTGGTCAAGATTATTCCCTCTAGTATGGAGAGGAATTTTAAAAAATATGAGGGTCAGAGGGTGAGCGATGGATGAATATTTGAAGACCTAAAATTGCTTCCAAAACCACTAAAATCAAATAATGGAGTCTACAGGATTGTGACCCAGACAAGGTTTTTGCCATCCAAAGTGAAAATTATTCTTGCTACCATAATTTGAATGATTAATTGGGTGAAGGTAACATCCATAAGTTAATATATCATCTAAATGAGTGTCATATAGTGCTCTACCTCTCATACATCACCTGCAATTCGTACATTATGGAGAACATTCACCTACAACTAGTCAAGGGTAAGGACTGTGGAGATGTGTCACTCTTGTGAACTTGAACATAATGTGATCTTGATGGAATGTTAGGGTTAATATATTAAATTATTATATGGATTTTTATCCTATATACACTTTTATATGCTCTCTCATTTGACAATGGGAACCTACAATCAACTGTGGGCAAATAGTAAGTTAAACATGGTACATAGGTAATGGTATAGAGGGATGTTTCATGGGAAAAAGGTATTAAATGGTATTAAGATACATATTTTTCGTTCAATATGTTTTCAATATATCACAATGATTTAAGACATGACCCTACCATACACTTACAGGGGCCTTCCAAAAAGCCAAACATAATCAGGTAGCTGAGTTGAGAAAGAAGACCTAAGTGATGACCTAGAGTCACTCAAGGGGACACAAAGGATCCAAATAGGTGCAATATTATTCTAGGATTATTATAGGAGGTTTTAGACACTCTTTTGAATCTAAACCACACATAGATACCTACACGCATAGACCTTAAGGGCAGAACACATTCAATGTCAAAACCTAGTCTTGAGAGATTTAAGAATGTGAAGGGTATGAAAGGACAAAAGGTTGAATAAGGAATGGGAGTCACTCCATCAAAAATTTCTCAAGGTAAGTGGAGATTATAAAATTGATATCAAGCAAATCCATCAAAGGAAGTGACCCTGATGAAATAAACTTAGTCCATTCTTTAAAACATCCTACACAGTCTACCATTGAGGGACTTTTTTCTGAGTTTTAGGATGGCTGAAGGGTCAAATGACCTAGTATGGAATTGAAGTTTTATGGATATAATACTTACCTATTGATTAAGATTATCCAATTTTTAATTTTATCTGAGGAGATAGGGGAGTGCCCTCTATTTTGTCTCAGATAGAGGGCACTCCCACTATGCACAAAATTAGAAGTTATGAGGAAAAGAAGTGAAGTGGTGAACCAGAAGCTAAGAGGATCCTTCAAAAGGATTTGAGAAGATGTGTGACACCTAGAAAATCATGAGAAACCCATCAGGGAAAATTGAAACAAAATAGATTGCTCCATGCCCCTAAGTTTGTAGGTAGGATCCTTTGAGACATAACACCCAATAAGGGGTCAATTTCAACTATAGCCCTAAGTGAGCTTTCCACATTGATTTAACATGATTTTGGGATGGGTTTATATATTTTTTATCTATTATGAGGCAAGGAAAAACATCATAGGCCATTTTGGGATCTAAGGTACAATCAAGCACATTGGGAAAGGTTCACACTTAGGGTCAAATGATAAGTCATTTACACTTCTAGCATAATATGGTCAATCCAAACTATTGAAACATGATTGTTGGAATATATAAAATATTTCTAAGCTATTTGGATGCAATATAAGTCATAATAAAACTATTTTTGAGCTCAAAACAACTCAACATGCAGGAATAGAGAAAAACAAGTTTGATAGGACAATTTTGGATGCTTATATCTTTCTCAAGGATCTTCATGGGAGCCAAAGGAGTTTATGAAAGTTAAAATAGGTCTTAAACAACCAATTTTTGTAATTATTTAGCAACTTGGATGTTGGATATTTGTGAACCATCCTTAAGACCTAAAATTGCTCTAAAACCCTTGCTAGGACCAATTTGGGAGGATAGAGTTCTATAGCTAATATAATGAGCTAATTTGACTAAGCTTATTATTAAACATTGTATAGGACTTTCTTAGGCTGCTCCACATGCTTTGGAGTCATACGAACTTATATGGATGGGGGCATAAACATGATTTTTCTCATTATTTTATGTGTTATGTAGGCTAAAGGAGGATTTGAGAGATGAAACAAAGTTTGGAGATTATATTGAGAATTTTAATAACTCTTCATATTAATTTCATGCCATGAAACAACTTTTAAGTACTCCAACCAGGATTCAACTTATCTAGTCAAAACTGGCCTATTGGACAAGCTAGTGAAAGGTGTGAAAACTTCAAGTGAATGTCCTTTTAAAGTGCCCATGATGCTTCTAAGGCCATGGAGGGTATTTAAACATGTCATCCACTAAATTTTATGTATTTTCATGGAAAAATAAATCCAATTTTGAGGCCAAATGTGCAGGGTATATGAGAGGAGTTCTTTTTGGACTGTAGAGGATGATGTCTCACTTTTAATTGATTCTAGAAGACTAGGAATGCAACCAATGGATGGAGAGGCATGTATGATGTCCCTAACTTGTATTCCAATTTTTATAACTGGTCTTCATTAGTTATGGGATGTCCAAATAGAGGCAATCATGAAGGTAATTTTTTAATGCAAAATGTGGAGTTTCTTGCCACTTTCTTCAAGTTTATGACTTGGATTGACACTTGTTGATCCTAAAATTTCATGGTTAATATCACATCATTCTTACATGCACAAGTAACTCCTTGTATTAGCTTGACAAGTGTCTTTGTGACCCTTGGACCTCTCTCTTTCTATCTCTCTCAAGATATATAAGAGTTAGCCATTTTGGCATTGTATTGGATGCTCCACCTAAGTATGGTGAAGCCCTAATCATTTGTAACATTTTGATCAATAAAATGACTAAGTGTTACCTTTTATATGAATTTTCATAGTGTGTTTCATTTGAATGATTTATTTTTCATAAGTGACACTCTTGTTTCCTTAGCATGTTAGCTCATTCTTGCAACCTATTTGCAGTTGGAAAACTTCTTCTTGTAGGGCATGTAAAGTGTTTTGGGATATATAAAGGATTAAGTGAGTTTTTCTCTTCATTAGTATTATTCATGGCCTCTTGTCTATTCTTCCTAATCTAAATATTCATCTTGACCTCACAATGTAACATTGATGTGAGAAGTTGTAGATTGGAAGAGTGTATGTTTGGTTTGTTGCTTGGTCTCAAGTGTAATATGCATATCGTTTGATGTCATTATTAAATTTGGTGTATCACCTCCATTATTTTAGCATTGCTTTCAGTTTATTTCTCTATTTTCACCCATTAAAATTAGTCTTATTTTCAATCCATAGTGGTACATCAAGGGAGTTATCCCTATTTAGAGACTCACCTCATTCCTTAGGCTACCCACAAGCCTAAAGGTGATTCCATTATGCCACTTAGATGAGGAGATTTTTGAATCTCTTCAAATGATGAAAATTTAAGTGACAAAAGCTACTCAATGAATTTGATATAAAATATATTAATAAAAAAGCCATCAAAGGGTAGGTCATAACAGATCAACTGGATGAAGTACCATTAAAATTGACTAAACCAATTGTCACTACATTCTTGAATGAATCTATAATGAATAATTAACAAATAAAAAGATGGAAGTTATATTTTGATGGCTCACTCACTACACATGGATTTGGGGTAAGCATTCTCATGGTCACCCCTCAAGGTGATCTTATTCCTAAATCATTCCACCTCACCTTCCCATGTACAAAAAATATTTTAGAATATGAAGCCCTAATAGTAGGACTCCACTTTTCTATCCAATGGAATATCCAACATTTACAAGTATTCAGGGACTCACAACTGATTATCAAATAGATCAATGAGGAGTTCTAAATGAAGGATGAAAAATTGCTTCCCTATAAACAATTGGTGGATCAATTGAAGTCAAATTTTTAGTCTATCACATTCAAAAAATTTCTACATGGAAACAATATGGTAGCTGACTCTATGTCCACTTTAGGCTCTATCATTGACCTTCGTGAAGATGTCTTGAGGGTATTTTTTGATTGAACACCTCATTATCTTGACCCATCAATCACTAACTCCTCTTCAAATTTAAGCGATTGATAATCCCAATCTTCCTTCATACCATGATATCTATCGGTACCTTCATGACAATATCCTTCCCCCAAAATTTAACCACCACCAACACAAAGCCTTTATCCATCATACCACCCAGTACAACAACCTCAGTAGCATGCTCTATCAATAGGGTTAGGATATAACCCTATCGAGATGTTTAACATCAGATGAGGTGACTCAAGCCATTAGGGAGGTCCATGATGATATTTTCAAAGGGTAAATTAGTGGAATGGCCTCAGCCAAGAAGCTCCTCTTAATAGGATACTACTGGCCAACTATGGATCAAGATTCTTGTCAGTATATGCAAAAATGTGTGGCTTGTCAAAAGCATAAGAATCTTATCCATGCACTGACATAGGAATTTCAACCTATCATGAGTCCATGGCCTTTTTCTATATGGGGCCTTGATTTGATTGAAAAAAATAATCCTACTTCCTTTAATGGACATAAGTTTATCATAACAATAATGAAATATTTCACTAAATGGGTAGAGGCGATGTCGTTAACTTATACAAAAACTCTCCAAATATCAAAATTCATCCTTAATCAAATCATTTGCCATTTTGGTATCTCCACCAACATACTTTATGATAACACCAAGTCCTTCAGGAATCAAGATGTTGAGGCCTTATGTTAGAAGTACCATATCACACAATATTTCTCTTTTCTATATTATCCCTAAGGTAATGGATAGGCAAAAGCAAAAAAGCAAGGCTCTGGTTAAAATTTTGAAGAAAATTATCAATCAAGCTAGACGCAATTGGCATACTCAGTAATATCCAATCTTATGATCTTACTGCACCAGTGTCTGCACACCAACAAGAGATACTCTATACACCTTGGTCTACGGAGCTAAAGCTATTTTACTAGTGGAAGTAGAAATACCTTCTCTTTGTCTCTTATTATGAGGAATCATCATTGATCACAATATTTAACAAGAGTGACTACAAGAATTAGAACTCCTTGATGAAAATAGATAAAAGGCCTTAAATCACCTTCAAGTATATCAAAATAAGCTCAAGAATCAATATCATAAAAATATTAAAGCTTGGGAGTTTGAAGTGGGTGATTTATTCCTCAAAGAGAATCAAAATAATACCAATGCAAAATGAGAAAAGAAGGGAAAGTTTGAAGCAAACTGGCTAGGCCCTTATGTCATTATAGCTATGTTCAGCTCAGGAGCTTACAAGTTGGTTATGCTTGAGGGAGAAGAATTAGATGATCCCATGAATATTATACATCTTAATGGCTTTTACATCTAGCCCTGATATAAATATCCTCCATCTATAGAACATCCTCTGTCCACTCTATCCCTTGCATCACCCCTCCTAATCAGTTCAAAAAAAATAAAAAAATTCCATCCAATGGTGAAAACCAACTCATTGGTGCCATGGACAAGTACTATGGTGAAAACCAATTTTTGGTATCATGGTAAAATCACCCTAACCCTTTTCTCAACAATGGGAATCATATCAAGAAGATCATAATTAAGGTAGCATCACCATTTCAGCAAGTGGAGAAGATAGGGTTAGTCAAGGGCCATTTGCTAGAGGGATCTTCTTGAGTCATTTATCCACAACTTGGAGAATTTTATACATCCCCAAGACCCATTCATGTCTACATTATCCCTATCATCCCTCCATAAGTATTATTTGATATACATGTCTCCCTTTAGCCTCTACTAGTCCATAACTCACTTTATCATTCGTTGTTATCATTAAGCCTTGAGTCTATCCCTTCCTACTATCATTATGGAGGTTCATCCTAACACATGATCATTCTCTTCCCAAGGTTAGTAGAAATCACTATGATACTAATTCCTAAAGGTTCATCATGACCCCTACCATTGTATCTTGGTTTGAGTTTTCACTAAAGACACAATTCTCAGGTGTCATAGTTCCCACCTTACTCAGCCCTTGTACATAACTAATCTTGATCATGTCATTTCCTAATCACTACCAAGTTTCCTCATTCATGATTTTGTTATTTATTAATCATTAATCTACTTTTTATTATCATCATCATTAGCTAGTCACTAATAATCAACATTGTCATCTATCCAATAGCTAGAACTACATTGGTCTAAGGTCTTTTCAGACTATGTAGGCAGCACTTGGTTGCACTTTCACGACCAAGAATAGCTCAACCACTATCTTCATCATCCTATCCCCTTGTCACTATAATCATCACTATCTTTGTCCATCCTATCCCATTCCCATTAATTATCATTATCATCCTCATTTCTCTTTGTCTTATATTTTTTTTTATGTGAATATGCGTGTTCCTGTGTGTGTGTATGATCCATATGCATGTATATGACTAAGGTGTTTTCTTTAAATTAGATTACATATGTTTATTTTTTGTAGTATGATAATCTTTTATGGAAATGAGGATGGCTTGGATGATCTTTGGAAGATCATTTCAAAAAAGGGTCATCCCTTAAAACGGAGTTCCCCCACACATCATTACTATGCTAACAAGGTCTTGTCACGACCTTGGCACAACGCATTAAGATGCAACACTAAAAGGATTACCCAAACTTATGGCTTGAAAATCTTCTAAAAGGGCCAATCCCCATCCTAAACCAAACCCTCCCATACCTAACCTTATCCTAAGTCCACATATAACATACCCACCCTACATCCATGGTACAGGAGGATTCCTATTTTGGGAAATCACTAATCTAGCTAGGGTATTAATCTACTTCTACGCATAATAATGTAAATAAAATAACATCACAATGAACATCTAATCATGAACAATCCATCATCTCATACATAGCCAACAAACATCATCCATGAATTAAAACATAATTACAATGATATATCAATACATCATCATATCAATATATCCATCATTAAACCCATCTAACATGAACATCTACCATACATTATGAAGAATAAATGGTACATAACATCTAAAATCTAACTATCACATGTCCATATATGTCACATATGCATAAATAAAATACATCACTTATATCTATCTTAACATCTAAAATCTAAATCATCACATGTCAATATCCATCACATAACATCATCATATAAATAAAATCAAACACACATCTATAAATCAATAATATACATAACACATGAATCTACAATCATGAATCATCATCATATATATCATAATCATCAAATGAATAAAATAAAACATCCATATGGGATCCATGCCAAAAGATAATACAGTTACATAAGCCCATGGGGAAAGAGTGATGAAATCATAAAATGGCTCGTTATATCCTTTAAATAACATCTTTTTTCCTTGCATAAGAAGTGGATCTAAATGTAGTTTCTGAACTTATGATTTATTTAGAATGAAATAGAGAACTATATCTTTATTATTTATTTATTATAAAGCTTTGTTTTCTTATTTGTTGATTCTTGTTACTAAATATTTAAAAAATGTTGTTAATGTATATATATGCAACCCATAATAGGTTATATTATACATAAACATGAGATACCAATCAAATATTAGCTTTGAGGTGAGCTACATGCACTCTAGACATAGTTATGGCTCACCTAATCTAGCTACGGATTTGGCTAGATTTACTATGGACTCACTTAGTTCATATCTACAGACTCAACTAGTAGCTCTACATTCATATAGTTTGTTGATTGAAGATTAGTTCAAAGCATGAAATGTCAAGAGTTGTAGGAATATAACTTGAAAAAAATATATGGACTCTATAGTATCTAAAATCTATGGACTCTGCAAGTCTAAAATCTATGAACTTTATAGATTTTTAAATCTATGAATTTTATAAGTCTTAAATCTACAGACTCTACAATTTCTAAAATCTATAGACTCTACAAGTTTTAAAATATATGAACTCTACAGGTATATCTATAGACTGTATAGGCATATTTATAGATTGTGCAATTTTATCTACAAACTAGTTCAAGATTGTATCTAAATTTAGATTTGTATAATTTTATTCCATAAATAATTCTCTTCATATTTCATAAAGATTGAGTTTATATTATAAATAAATAATATCTTTCCCTATATTTTTTAGAAGATTGAGATAAGTTAGAATATCTAAGTTATGTGTCTCTCTATATTTAATGGAGAACATCTAGGATTGTTATTCCTAAATAAGGAGTTGGTTGAAAACATGAAATTATAAATACAACCTCCCACACTATTGTAATCAATCTTGTTTATCAATAATACATTTTGAAGTTTTATGACATAAATTTAATTTTTTCATTAAAATCCTCTTCCGAGGAATGAGTTGGCCACTCATTTTAAGGAAGATGGATAAATGTATTTTTATTTATTTATTATGTAATTATGTTTTTGAATTGTTAATATTAATTTTTCATGTAAATATTTATTTTCTATAAAGTTTGTTGTGAATCTACAGGTATTTTTTATGTTTATCATTTATTTTCAATTCAACAATTTACTTTTCTTTAAATTTAATTCAACAATTTACTTTGTTGCAAGTGTGATTTACTTTCCTACAAGTGTGATTTATTTTTTACAAGTGTGATTTACTTTTATATAAAGTGTGGTGTGATTTACCTTTTTAAAATTATGATTTACTTTCCTGTAAGTGTGCTTTTCAATTCCTGCAAGTGTGGAGTGTGGTAGAAGAAACCAGTTGCTAGAGATCTCTTTCTCCTTTTGCATACAATGTTGGAAACTAGCCCTATATTGATATTATTAAATGATGAATTCATGACTCATCATTTCTGACACTATTATCAGGGAACACAATGTTATTAGGAGATTCAAATTTTGTTAAAAAAATTGATTAATGATAGTAGATAAACAAATTCTTAGTGAGAGAGAATGTCTCTTTACAAATTTTATGACATAAGATACTTAGTTATGGTTTCATTAAAATTTATTTTCTTGAAAAATAGATTAAAATTTATGTTTCTACAACATAGATTAGAGTTTATTTTTATGCAAGTAGATTTTTAATTTTAATTTTTACAATTTAGATCTAGAAATTTTAATTTTATATAAAAAACCCCTATTCTGTATTAACATTTTTGTATAAAAAATAACAACTGCTAATATCATACAAAAGGATTTAAACATTGATGCAAGTTGGAAGAATAAAATGATGATCTAAAATAGCATAGAAGATGGAGAAAATTGAGCTAAATTTTTGCAACTGTTCATTAAGAAAAATCTGAAATTTATGCCTCTATGTCTAACATGCCTATTGAAGCATTAATCTTGTTGTTTAAGAAAAAAATTGAGATTAAATATATGAAAGATAAAATACAGTTGTATAAATTTAGATTACACACATAAGTATAGGTGAAAATATAGCATGCATGAATATATTTTGTAAATTTAAATTACATGCATAAATCTAGGTGAAAAGATAACATGCATGAAGATAGTTGCATAAATTTAGATTGCATGCATAAATCTAGGTGAAGAAATAGCATGCATGAAGTTAATTGTATGCATAAATTTAAATTGCATGCATAAATCTAGGTGGACATATAATATGTATGAAGTTAGTTGTATAAATTTAGATTACATGCATAAATTTAGATGAACATATAGCATGCATGAAGTTAATTGTATAAATTTAGATTGCATTCATAAATCTAGTGAAAAGATAGCGTGCATGAAGTTAGTTTCATAAATTTAGATTGCATGCAAATAAATCTCCATGCATGTAGGTCAATGCATAAATCAAGCATTGCATACAAATAAATCTTCATGCATGTGGGTCAATGCATAAATCAAGCATTGCCTATAAATAAATCTCTATGCATGTGGGTCAACGCACAAATCAAGAATTGCATGCAAATAAATATCTATGAATGAAGTTAGAAGATTTCATGTGGGTCAATGGATTTGAAAGAATAATAACATTGAATTATTGATATTTTATATTACTAATTCCTTGGTATTTTATAGCTCGATTTTAAGAATGCTAAATGAAGAAAAATACAAAATTTGTGGCTGCAAGAAGAAGATTGAAGGTTTTATTTGAAACCTAGAAAAATAATGGTCAACGGATAAGAATGTACTGAAAATATTGAATGGGTTAATGTTTATATGAATGAAAATGTTAATATCAATAACAAGGTTAAGGCTGACATATTAACATTAACATTATAATATAGACATTGATTCTTGATTGTTGAGGCTAACAAAGATCTTGATCTAATATAGTAGCAATATTAAGGATATATTGTAGTATAATTTTATATATGAAAAATATTCAGGTGTATTTTTTTGTACTTCATTTTATTTTCAATTTGATATTTTCATATTATTTTTCCATCAGCTACTATGCATACAAATCATAGGCCATTGTATATTCCTTCCATCCATGCATTATCATTTAAAGTATGTTAGATTTTTATAAAATTAAAAGCTAGTTTTAACTAAATTTTTTTAAAGATCTATCATTATCTCTATGCATATCATAGTTAGAATTTCCTACTCAATCTATAAATTAAAAAAATTGATGATATTTATCTTCATTCGATTCCATCCATTAGTCAAATTCATATCTACCAATCATAATAATAAAACTTATCTAAAAAAGTTCTTGTTTTCATAATAAAAATCTATTAAAATTTATAAACCACCAATCATTCTTACATAGGTTGAACTGCATTCTTCCATATATATTTAAAATAATTCATTTTAATAGTTTATTATTGGAATTTATATTTCTTTGACATTGCTGATATTATGTTTGGCTGAAAAGGTCTTGTTTGTTTTTGGTTTTTTATAGGATAATTTTCATTACAAGGAGTCATTTTGAAGATAAAAATTTATGTTCATGACTTCAGCAAGTAGTTGGGGCATTATCTTGAATTTCTTTTGACAACAACATGCAATAAAATCAGCAAGTGTCTATCATTGGTTATTAGTCATCACTCCATAAATCAATACTAGAGAATGTTAACATAAAAAAAATTACATGCTACATTTACAAGCAGTATGAAGATGCATAAAGTCTATGGCTAACATTTTTCATGTCATAAAATTTCAAAAAAAAAATCAACAATGAAAACCCTCAGACGTTGTTGACAGTCTTAGTTTGAAAATGAACTTGTTGGTAGGCCAAGTACTGAAAAAATAAACCTTAATTTGAAAACCAATTTTACTGGTTAGTCAAGGGAAAAAAATTTGGAAAAAGTTGAAAACTAGCAATGACTACTTTTCCCACCTGTAATAAATACTTGGTTGCTAGCATTTAATTTGTTCTTATTTTCAACATTGTTTGGGATTCCATTCTTCAAATATTTTTTTCACTATGGTCCATGAAGTTGACATCAAGAAAGACAAGGTGAACTGAAGTTATGCCAAGGTATCTAGTTTAATTTTATTTCACTTTTAAATTTATTTATAAGTTTTATTATTACATAAAAATCTATTTATTTTTTTTTAAAAGAAGGAAAAAGAATCAAATATCCCCACACTTTATACATATTTACATTGGTATGCATGAGGACATGCATGGGATTAGGTGTGGGAGAGAAGGAGAAAGAAAATAGTCTCAACAATAAATAGAGAATGGGGCTTCGTAAAATCATGTTAATGACTTTGATAATGGTATATGATTTTCAAAAAAATTCAAAGATTTCAAGCATGAAAATTTATTTTATGTTGAGAATTATTTTGTGGTTAAAATAAAGTTATGTAGGCACAAAAGGAAATTATCAACACAATAACTTGCTCTCATCTTATTAAAAAAAATTGGTAGTATGAGAATTCCACACAAGAACCTGTGCATTTGTATATTGAAAAAAAAATTGATAACAGAATGGCATGCATGACCACATGCATGAGGTTAGGTGTGAGAGAGATGATGAGACCATAAAATGACTTATTATATCCATGAAATAACATCTTTTTTCCTTGCATAAAAAGTGGATCTAAGTGTAGTTTCTGAACTTATGATTTATTTAAAATAAAATAGAGAACTATATCTTGGTTATTTCTTTATAAATCACTATTTTCTTATTTGTTGATTCTTGTTACTAAATCTCTAAAAAAATCTATTAATATGTATATATGTAATCCATAATAAGCTATATTAAACATGAACATGAGGTACCAACCAAATATCAGCTTTGAGGTGAGCTACAAACACTCTAGACATAGCTATGACTAATCTAGTATAGTTACATACTTGCCCAGATTTACTATAGACTCACTCAGTTCATATCTATAGACTCAACTAGTAACTCTACATTCATGTAGTTTGTTGATTGAAGACCAATTCAAAGCATCAAAGGTCAAGATTTCGAAGAATAAAACTTCAAAAAAATCTACATACTCTGTAGGTTCTAAAATCTATAGACTCTATAGATATAAAATTTATGGACTTTGAAGTCTCTAAAATCTATAGACTCTATAGATTTTAAAATCTATGGAATCTACAGGTATATCTATGGACTGTAAAGACATATCTATAGATTGTGTAAGTCTATCTACGAACTAGTTCAGGATTGTATCTAAATTTAGATTTATATAATTTTATTATATAAATAATTATCTTCATATTTCATTAAGATTGAGCTTATATTGTAAATAGATAATAATGTCTCTCTCCATATTTTGTAGAAGATTGAGATAAGCTAGAATATCTAAGTTATGTTTTTTTCTATATTTGATGGATAACATCTAAGATTGTTATTCTTGAATAAAGAGTTGGTTGGAAGCATGAGATTATAAATGCAACCACGCAAAATATTATAATCAATCTTGGTTATCAATAATATGTTATAAAATTTTGTGACATAAATTTAGTGTTTTGATTAAAATCCTCTTTCGAAGAATGAGATGGCTACTCATTCCAAGGAAGATAGATAAATATATTTTTATTTATTTCTTTATTATGTAATTATGCTTTTGAATTTTTATTATTTATTTTTCATGTAAACATTTATTTTCTATAAAATTTGTTATGAACTTGAAGGTGATTTTTGTGTTTATCATTTCTTTTCAATTCTGTAATTTACTTTCTTACAAGTGTGATTATTTTTATACAAAGTGTGGCATTATTTACTTTCCTGCAAGTGTGGTTTCATTTTTTTTAAGTGTGATTTTCAATTCTTGTAAGTATGGAGTGTGGTAGAAGAGAATAACTACTATAGATCTCTTTCTCCTTTTACATACAACATTAGACACTAGTCTTAAATAGAAATTATTAAATGATGAATTGACGACTCATCAAAGATGAGCTATGATACATATAATTCTCTATACATATATCAAATAATGACCAAAAATAAACTCATGTTTGTGGTGAGGGAGGTGGTATCAATATGCCACTCCTTGATGGCTATCACACTGATGACTGGCTTGCTCAGATAGATCTTGCACGATACTCTATAGGCATTGCACCCTCATAAAATGTACAATAGCTTTAGGCGTCTTAGGTAAGAAGCATGATTTGGCTCATCATACCCATCATACCATGCCTCTTCAAGCCCTTATCAACCACATCCCTCACTCTCTCTGACACTGCCAACTACCCCATCAAGTCTTGGATGTGTGACTATAGCTATGCAATGATCTATGTGTCCCTCTACTGCACCTGTGCCTACAATGTAGCTACATTTGCATGTAACTAAGTCACCTCCTTATCCCTCTGAGTAATACAAGCCTATAATACTGCACTCTCTCCCTATGCCTACGTCAATCATCCATCCTCTTGGATCCTCAAACTCTGTAGATGGGCATGAAGCTGATATATCTCTCTCAAGTAATACCTAAAATCTCTAATAGTCATGCTTGAATTTTTGTTTGAAGCCGATCCACTAAGGCTTCATCCTCCACTGATCTAGGAGGTCATGATGGCCCTCTTCCCCCATCTAGCTATACCTATGGATTTTGGGCCACTTGAACTAATACCTATATTAGGCCATATGCTTGGAGTACCACCTATGTTATGACCTAAATTTTGGATCCCTATCTATATCCTTGTCCTTATCCCTATACTCCAACTACTCTATCTTTCCCATCATCTCCATCAATGTCCATTGCATCCTCTCCTCCTCCATCTTGTGCTTCCTGAGCTGACACCTATCTCCTCTATTGTACCCTCTACTGAATCCTCATGTGCATCACTAACACTCATCACACTACACCCCTCACTATCACCCATAATCAAGTCAAATGACTAGGAACTTGTTCCTACCACCATATCATATATTCTATTGTAACTCCTAAGTCAGGGATCGATGTATAAAAATCCCACTGCTATGGTGCTACCTAATCATAGTCAAAGATCACATCTAACCTAACCATAGGTCTACCTCAATGAGGTCTCTCACACTCATTATTCCTGAATAGATGCTCTAGGGCAGACACATCTTATGTAAAACCAAACTGGCACTATAATCAATCCAATCTATATCTCTCAATAGTGTAGTCCCTTCAGCTAGTAATGTATTAAGGCGTCAGCATAAATTGATTGCATGCCTCATCAACCTAGATAAATTTGATCAATCTATTGGGCATCTAGGTGATATGGTAAAGGCGTAAGCTATAAAAAATATCCTTGTAATAATGCATGTCTTTTGCATGACCCAATGATACATCCAAAACTACCCACCATCTAAATACCATCAATTACCCAAGTTCTAATCTGATCAATGTGCCTAATGGTCATTAGATCATAATGTGCTCCTAGCTCCATATCTGAAGTAGGAGTGATGGTTTGAAACTACACGCTCTCCTGTATGCACCTAAGTGTAACTCTCTATATAAATGTGGTAGTATTACAAGGCCCCAAGCAAAAACTCTATAATAATGGACCATGTCTACTACAACATGTCCCAAACCTAAATGTAACCATCATTGGCTCTTGTCTAGTTATAATATGTTAAACATAAGAGCCATCATAACTGATGTCAATCTATCTAGGGTCTCCTCCCGTTGGCACTAGTCTAAATCAATGCAACCATCTTATACCCCTATCTGCAAACTACCACCTAGCTATTGGAATGTATACATTAGTCTTTATGATCTATAATAGATCATAGCCCATTGCATTAGCAAATTAAATATCTTGTAAATGTCTTTGAGAGTCATGATCATCTCACCATTCATGAAGTGGAAGGTACTTATCTTTGAGTGCCATCTCTCCACCAACATGGTCATCAGTACTAGGTCGATCTAAATTAGTGACATCATAACCATGTCATGGAGGCCCACTAATTCCAACACACCGTACTCCTTAGGATTCACTCATCACATCTGATGCAAGATATCTAGATGTCATGATCATGCTGTCAATATCCCTAACCACTCCTATACCAAACAAATCAATTCCCTATTATTATCCCCATCATTTAATCACTTCATCCTCATCATTCACCTATTCTAACCAAGCCCATATTATCCTTATCCTCTCATTATATCCACTCACCACTAGCTCATGATCTAACCTATCCTTACCCTCTACCTATCCCGAACCATCATAAGTCATTCCCTTTCCACTATCCATCTAACTAACCCCCTCACTCAATACTAACAAACTAAACTAAAAAATCACTATCCCTGATTAACTAAACCTCCCCTAATCCTCCCATCTAATCCCCTATCATATTAACTACCTAATTCAACCCACACCAATCCCAAGCTTAGCCTTTTTATCCATAAACACAATGTTGCTATTTGCATGTTGCAAGATTGTAATATCATTATTCCTTAATCACAGGATTGTAATATTTATAATTCTAAACCTATAGGATTGTAATCCCATGATTTCTTAGTAGTGGGATTGTAATCCCACCACTATCCTCGATAACCCTGCTACTTGCATTGACTACCCCATGACTATGGGCATAATTCTCAGTCACAGGATTGGCAGACCACAACGGATGACATTTTCCTTCACAAAAGTCCATCTACAAATCTACTAAATCTAATCAAAATCAAAAAAATTATAGAGCTAGGGGTTGTTTACTCACCAAAAATCTAGCCTCAGCCGCTCTTTGATGCTCATGTACCCTCTCACCACGATGAGAAGATCATGAAATGATATCCATTTTTATCTCCAAGAGCTCTAAACCTCCAATAGAAAAGGGTGTAAATGGGCATCCCAATAGCCCCTTTGGTCTATATCACACCCCCCAACCCCCGTTAACACCCCTTATCCATTTATCCATTAAAAAATTACTTCAGCCAATTCTCTGAAGTTCATTACTAACATCCTAGGGCATGGCATGTCCATCAATATTAAAATATATGTAGTCATGTATCCCAAGTTATACTGGCCTAGGTCCTCTTTGGCACTATAAATATCAATGGTTTCCAATATTAGTATCTTGAGATCATTTATCCCTTCTCACCATCTTGTAATTGGATTTATCATTAATCATTTAAAAACCCTAAATTTTATGAAAAGTGGCTTTTTATCGTTACAAGTCAACTAAAACCCATGTTATCTTTTTTCAATATTTTCATAGCATGTATCCTTGCTACTAGACCCATCATATTTTAAAACCCAATCAACTATTTTATCACATAATCACCTTCTAGACAAATTGTCTATTGTCTAGACCCATCACTTAAGCCACTTCTTTATTGATACTGGGCATCTATTCAATCCACTTAGGGGCATCCCACCCCTATAAGTATCACCAACTTATCCCATCCCAATATTTTTGATTGAGTGACCATCTAGGTTGGTTCACCTCCTTGCATGATCCCTCGAGGGGGCATCATATCCTATTAATGACTAAAATCCTACTAACAACCAACACCATCCACACCACATTTATTCTTTGAAATATCATTACTTTGATCCACTCATAACACTCTTTCAAAGAGGGTAAAAATGTATGCATTAAAATATGCTTGCCCCAATAATTTTAATATTTCTCATTAATCTAGTCTAATTCCCATATTTCCTAGCTATACTAATCTTTGACCCAATAATCATACCAATTCTTACATCCATAAGACCTTTACCCCTTACTAAAACTAATTAATCCCTTCATTAAACCTCTAATAGATCCTATTACCTACTAACCTACTCTCTAAACCCACTAGCCAATTTTAAATTCAAAAATATTCTAACCACCCACCTACCACCCTACACTAGCCTTCCCTAAACCCCTAAACCTTATGGGGAGATTTCTAGAATTGGAGGATTCTAGAAATCTCTCCTATTTAACCCCCTTCTTCTAGAATTTTATTATTCTAGAGATTTCCATATAATTAAAAATTCCATGGAAATTCCTCAACCACGGATCTTAGTGGTCCAAATTTAAATTTAGACCATAGATCTTTCACCCATATGCCTATAAAACTAAACCACTCTTCCCCTCTAAAACTAATGAAGAAGAGAATAAAAATCTTCCAAGTAAACCATTTAACACTCTCATCAAGCATCCATACTAACATTCAAGAACTTATAAATCCTTTGTCCAACCTCCATAATCATTTTAGAAGCCATTATCAAGCAACTACAAGCAATCCAACAATCAAGTCTTCAAACTCAATCACACAAATTTGAATCCTAGAATGGAGCTATGAGAAGGCAAAGATGATGGTAAGAATGATTTATTAAGTCTGATTTATCTTCTTTATCCTGTTATATTGATGTCATTGATTTTGGGTGTGTATTGCCATTTGATAATATTTTGAAGAATCTTAATTTGGTGCACAAGTTCCAGGATTCCTTACACTCGTGGGCTAAGGCCCTTTCTTGTATAATAAAAATTGTCCATAATATGATTATAGATAAGATATTTTAGATTTTAAAAATAATCAGCAATGTTGTAAGAATATAACTAGTCTCTTTCAGTGAAATCCTCTCGATCTTGATTTGGTTAAGTAGTAGGTATAAATACCATTGGTGGTTTCTTTTTTTCTTTATTTTGTTGTTAGATCAAGTTGGGTCTGTTAGGTATTTTGGAAGGTTTGGGTTTACCAAATGTTTTGGGAGACTTCATCAACCTAGTAATATGGAAGTCATCTTTAAGATGGTACATGGAAATGCTCATGTCTTCTATAACAACCTATTTTATAAGAGTTATAGGGAATGGGTTCGTCAAAGTGGAAACAAGGTCACTTGGGTTGATATAATTTGATTTTGGTGTATGTGAAACTATATCCTTATTCTTCTTTGCAATGAATTTAGAGCGGGGATAATAGTTATAATTATGATATTTAGCCTCTAGATGTTTGCAATATCGATAAAGCTATAGATCGGTAGAAAAAGTGATCTCAATCCCATCATGGAAAACTTAAGGCACTAATGCAAAGTGGATAGAATATACTATACTTTATGGATCTAAGGATGACCGAAAAGTATGCTATAAGGTAACTCACTATCCATAATATATAACAAAGTGTGATTGGACACAAACCCAATAATGATTGGAAAAAAAATAGCACCAGAAGACTTTCTCTCGGCATTGTTGTAAGACTTTATGGTGATCATTTCTAGTAGACTGTCCTTCAGAGTATATACTAATATTTGTACTAGTTTAAGGGACACTATGTTCAGTCCTAAAGCAGTATATATAAGACACAGCTTGATCTTATGGTTTTCAATGATGACCTCAATATATAATGGGTTATTATGGCTTGAACCAAGAGTGGACATGTCTTTTTTATCAAACATGAACTATCAAAATGAAGACAAATGTCCTACTAATATTTAGATTTATTTAGGATTAATATATTTGGAAACAATGGATTGTTGTAAGAGGTCATTCAAAATAGTTCTATGGATTTCAGATGTATGTAAGAGATCTAGAATATAAATATGTGCATGGGTTTTACTTAGTTGGTCTGATAGACTATAAGTCTTTTCAATAGTTGAATGATTCAGTTTGGCTTTGGTTGGCTCAATATTTGACTGTGGATCTCAAAGCATAATATTCACATTGGGTTTAGTGGTAGAAGAAGAGGATAAAGGGCCCTGAAGAGTAATCTGAGAGAGTCTAGTTGTGATTACATAATCTAGAGGTCGAAAGGAGCCATTATAATTAGAAGACGAAGGTGAAGGGCCTTAGAGGGTGACTCCTAGGCTTCTAGTTACATTAGAAAATTTTTGATTCAATGAGGAGCCATTTTTATTTAGAAGAAAGGTGAGGTCTAAAAATAGTAACCTATGCAATTACAGGCACAACATAATTATGTATATTCGATGTAGAGTTACTTGAGGGAAAAGGTGTTGACTCTATAACAATGGGTCTAATACTTTAAGGAGTATGAGATAATTCATAGGATTTAATAGTGATAGTGGCAATGTGGTTTGCATAAATGCATCTGACAATATAATTGTAGTCATAAGGCATGTTATTGTAACCCACATTATTAGCATGGATATTATGATCTTGATTATGATCATGCTGATTACAATTGTGACCTTGATTTTGATTTTATCATTGATTCCATCCTTTTTTTTATTATTCCTTGGTGGTTGTTGATTATGTTGAGGAAACGGATCTTTGTAGATTCCCATATCCTGATTAGTGTCTTATGGAGAAATTTTGATCTCAAATTCATCAATTTCAATCAAATATTCAATAAAGTGTCATAATTGAACATAATGATAAGCACCATGACCAACAACATGATGGAATTTTCAAAATTCATTTACCCGATACCAATCAAATTAGTTGTTATGAGATTTTAGAACACTGCCTCAATGGGCTCTCCTAGTTTGCCAAAGAATCTAAATTTTTTATTCAATTCCCTTCATGGAAGGACTCTTTACAAAGTGTTTGGTGGATTAGGTGGAGCTAATTGTACATTTGGAGCTGGCAGGGTCTGCACCATTTAGACATGTCTTGATTTAGTGACTCCATTTCTTACCATGTTCATGTTTTTATTGAAACCCTTAAGTTTCTCTATTGTAATAGTTTGGATAGGATATTGGGTCTAATTTGACATTTGACCCTATGAATAAATATTGATAAGGCCTTTGTTGATAAGTGCCTTTTGAATCTACACACCCTTATCGATAATTTCTTCAAATGTGTTTGCATAAGCAAGCCATAGATTATGCACCACTTCAAGGTGTAGGTTTTGTGCAAATATTTTGACCAGTTATTTGTCTAGAAAATTATGTTGAAAGCATCCACCTAATGCTCTTCAACACTAGAGATATGCTACAAAGCTTTCTCCATCTCGTTGTTTGGCTTTGTATTAGTCAACAACAGTTAATTAATGTTCAATGTTATAAGAGAAGTGGTTGACCTTTTTTTTAGATAGATCATTATTATCTACAATTGATCCCTTAGGTAGATTAAGAATTCAGTCTAAAGCTTGTCCTAGTAAACTTTATAGAAATAAATGAAGCAAATAAATGCTAATGTAAGCCAGCTCTTGGCATAATACAAAAAATGCCTAAATATGTTCATGAGGGTCACCCTTTCCTTTGTATTTGTCAAATTTGGGTGCTTCAAAATGAGGCAAAAAGGGTAGTTGGAGAATACTCAAATTGAATGGTTATAGACATATCTTATCAAATTTGTACTTCTTGATTCTATTTGTTGTCTCCAATCATGACTTAATTTCTTTCATAGAATTCCACTCTTGCATGTTTGGTACATTGGTGGGTGGAATATAATTCTAATGGGGTGGTATGTGCCCTTATTATGTGGATTTATTTTGGATATACACCATTATATCTATGACTTTGTTATGATTCATTCCTTGAGTTGAGTAAGTAAGCCTTTGATTCCTAGGTTGATTAACATTCTATGAAGTTAGCAATCTTGAATTACAAGTGTTATGTTGATTTTAAGGAGGATATGGTCTATTCACCAAAGTACATGTTGGTTGAGACAAACTACCAAATTACTATGAAAAATCTCCTCAATACATACTAAATTTTTTGGTCCTTGGTTTATTGAAGGAATAAGAGGTTCTTGTTGAATGAAAAATGTATGCTCTGTGTCTAGTGAAGCATGTTGTATAACTTCTTGGGACCTAGTTTTTTTCATTGAGACAAATTGATCCATCATTGTTGTGTTCTTAATTAAATTTTACTGGTTTGGTTCAACCATATTCTCTTATTCTTTAGAAGCATCATTATGTATAGAAGTGGCAACTAAAGAGTTTGTCAAGTCTATGATAAGTTAGTTTGCATATCATTGACTTATCTTCTTGATCCTGATGATAATATATTGATCATTATGTGTTGACTCTACAAGCACATCCTTTCCATTGCTAGAGGATGCAATGTTTGTTCTTGCAATGTAAGCGAGGGATTATTCTTGGTGTTGTTCTTTTACCCTAACCAAGGTATGCAATTATTCCATAGAAAAGTTTGATTGCAATCTAAAGATAGATTAAATCAACCTTAGGAGTGTTTCATCTTTGTGCTCTAGAGGTTGATATTCAAATTAATCTTCCTTAGATCCTACAGTCATATGAATGTCTTCAAATACCATAGAATCGTCTTGTCTATCACAAAAGTGCTCTTCCTCATAGGTGGGGCCGTAAGAGACCCCACTACGAGTGTACCTTTACATCAAGTCTAAAAGGTTATTCTCTACATTTTCTAATATTTTAAAAATGTTTTACAAATGTTAACAAGGTGTATTTTGTTTTTATCCAAACAAGTGACAAAGTAAAAGAGGCTATAATAAAGAAGGTGGCATAATACGACATAAATAGAAGAAATGGTTCATGAAATTACTCAACTTTGGTGGGTTTAAATCATTTAAATTAGAATATGGTATGATAACTCAAATACCTATAGTGTAAACTAGTGCACCAAACGTAGTTTTAAAGATATATCAATATCGTAAAAGGTAGTTCAATTATGACGAGTTGCTACAATAAAACTATAATAAAGTCCTTTAGGTTAGGAAGGTAACAATGTCAACTAAGAAACTCAAGATGTGAAAACAACAAGAATTCCTAAGTATAAAATTAAAACCAAATGGGCAGAATAACACCATCACATAGTAGTTCTAAAACTTAGAGCATAAGTGACATTCTAAATAATCTAAGTTTACAATGATCAGGTGATGATGAGTCTATAATTGACCTTCAATCCAAATGGGAAATCATACCCATGTTAACTCAAACCAAGTGCAAATGGT
Source organism: Torreya grandis (assembly GCA_037957365.1). NCBI lineage: Eukaryota > Viridiplantae > Streptophyta > Pinopsida > Cupressales > Taxaceae > Torreya > Torreya grandis. The sequence goes on along the minus strand of JARHVA010000812.1, from coordinate 594,248 downwards.
AAACCAATTAACACCTTGGCACATAACTTAGAAATATGAGATTCTAAATTTGAATTAAAAAAGTGAAAGACTTAGATATTTTTGGAAAAGGGTTTAGACTCAAATGGGTAACAAAACAACATTTTTTGAGATAATATAAACATAATGTTTAAGATGAGGATTTGAATAATGCAAAAGATGATTTGTATTTAACCAACGTAATACCTCCTTGATAAAATTAAATTGTGGACAAAAAATGTGTTTAGTATATGTTCTTTTTTTACAAACAAGTTTTAGACTCAAATCAATACCAAGAAAGTAAAGGAAAAGACAAATATAACTAAGTATAACTTCCTAAGCCCTAAACTAACAAGTTTGCTTTGTATTTCTAAAATATATCTATATAATGCTCTTAGAAGGATTTTAAGTATTAATCCAAGACTAAAAGTACATAAATTAATAGGATTTTTACACCTCCTTATTCCAAGAGGTTGTATGATGATATAAATCTTTAGGTTACTCACCCTACATCAACAATATGTCCACAACAAGTGAGGTTGTTCTTAAACTTAAATTTTTGACCATCTACATGGTCCAAATGTGATTAACATTAGAGATGTCTCAAATCAATTGATTTCATATTGATTAACTTACTATGCAAGGGTTTATTATTTTGCATCACGATTCCATCCATATACTGCTTAGTTTTTCATTAGAAAACTAGAGGTTAACAATGTAACCTCTTCGCTCTCATAGTGTACATGTCTTGATTTATATATCCCACCATGGACCAGGCTTGAAACAATGTCAAGAGATAAAACCTTGAGTTAAAGCTTCCCTAAATAACTCGTGAATAAGCTATGAACTCCCCTTCACAAGCTAAGTTGCATAAAATAAAACTAAGTGAAAAGAATTTAGAGGTTGTGTTTTATTCACCCAAACCATACTTGTTTTGGGGAGAGCCTTGACAACATTATTTTCATATCTTGAATAAAGACACAAATGACAAGAAAAAGACACTTTTGGTTACCCAAGTTTCCTAAAAGAGATGAGGGGAGAGCATACACACACTCTTTATTTTGTACAAAAAAATAAACGAGTAATAATGATCTAGCATAAACAACACACTTTTAAAACTTTGAAATTTAATTGAGTGTTAATTTTAAATACCAAAGTGAAGTTTTTGATGAAGTTCTTGGATCCTTGACCTTAATTGCAAACTTTGAAAAACTTCACCAAACATCTTAACTTAAAAACATCTAGGTTCTTTTTAAACACCAAAATGGAAGGTTCAAGACTTAATAATGATCAAATTTGTCACTTTTCCATGCATGTGACCTATAAATGTTAGAGGGTTTCCTTCTACCTTGAAGCACAATTGATAATGAAAAAAATAAGTTTTGGAAACTCGCTCTTGGATTCTCTATTTTTAAAATACAGAGATCGATATCGGTCAATAGTGATCAACGTTGGTTAAAACAAGACTAATGTCGGTAATAAATGAATCGATGTCTATCGATAGAGACTGATATCAGTTACCTATGAACCCTTAGGAAAAAAAATATCTTTCATAAAAAATATTTGTTAGCCCAAGTTAGAATAAAATCTTCAACAAAGCTCTGGGTCATGCAATATAATGTTTAGATAGACTTAAAAATTCAAAATCATAACATGTAATTTTGAAGAAAGCTCTAAAACACAATTTTTCTCTGTGTTTTTCCTTGCAATAAAATCAATGTCAGTTAGGCAAGATCAATGTTGGTTACTCAGAACTGATATCGATCATTGTGTAACCTATGTGCCAACAAAACACATTAAAAACATTAGAAAATAATGATAAAAACTTGATTTTTAAATATTCTTAAGCACATTTTAGATTTTGTAAGAATGTCAAAGCATTCTCCTTGTTTGAAAGGGATGAAGGGTCTCACCAGACATGCCAAGATGTAGATATATATTACAAAGATTGTTAGATCAAGAATTATTCATGAAAACTCAAAAAAATTCATAAAAACATAATAAGCTAAGCCAACTCCTTTGATAGGGTTTGAAAAATGACAATTAAGAGTAATTGAAAGAAAGCACATACAAAATATCTTCCCAAGAGCATCCCATCACCCAAATGTGGCTCAGAATATAATTTTCCCTTAATTTGGTGCTCAAGTCTTTGACAATGATGCAAGGCAAAGCTCTTTTATCATCTCTTATTCACCAATGCAACTAGGCTCATGATATGAAATCAAATGTATGCCTATCAACGAAACTATTATATTGTAAATTAAGCATAATAAACACCACACACAAATGGCTTGTGGAGAGAATTTTTAATAATAACTTTACACAAATGAAGCTTAAAAATGGTGGTGTTAGCCCTCATATTTATAGAATTTTGAATTTCATCATGATCAACCATGACTGTCCATCTTGAGATCAATATGTGAAACCATGACTTAATTTGGATAATTGTGCATTTTTTGGGATTGGTCTCATAATTTTACAAGTTATTATTTAGAAGATATTTTTTTCAAAATCTATTATAGTCATTATTTAGTTATTTTTAATATTTCAATGTTGAACATAGGTTTTTCATGATGTAACTTTTGTAACCAATATCCATTTTAGGTGAACATATAATTATTTTGTAAAATTTGGGGCATTCTAGATTGATTGTTGATATTTATAAGAGTTATAAGTGTGTTAAAATTAAAATTTAAAAATATCACATCTCCTATAAATAATGATAGTTGCTTGAGGATATTGACTCACGAATTTTCATGTGAATTTAATTGTGACTATACAAAATGATATGGATATTAATTGGCTGCAAATGAATTGATAATTGACCTAATCAATTGGTTGGTTCAATCATAGATGTTTAATTTGTGATAATTTAATCCATGTGATCCTCATTACAACTATAAAATGTGAATTGGGACTTAATTGGCCCTAATGTTATCACTAATTAAACTAATTACATGATTGGTTCAATTAGGAATATAATTTGGGCCAAGTTGATCCCCATGAATCTAAATGCAACTATATGATATGATTAACCCAAACTTCATCATTAATTGAACTAGTTACTTGATTGGTTCAATTAGATATATAATTTGGGCCAAATTTTTATTCGTGAATCTAATTGTGACTATATTATGTGATCTAGGGCTCAAATGTCTCTAATTTCATCACTTATTAAACAAATAACTTAATTGATTCAATCAATGATGAAATTTTGGCCCTTTCAACTTGATTGTGACAATACAATGTGATTTAGAGCTCAATTAGCTTGAATTTTGTCACTAATTCAACCATTTACTCGATTAAAAGTTCAATTAGATATATAATTTAGGATAATTTAATCCACTTTAATATAATTGTGACCAACAATGTGATATGGATCTTAATTTCTTGATTAAACCAATCACTTGATTGGTTCAATTAAGAATAATTTGACCCACATGAACCTAAATATGTTTGTAAATGTCTTTTGAGGATTAATTGACTATAGTTTTATCACTGATTGAGCCAACTGACTAATTAGTTCAATCGAGGATGTAGTTTTGGTGAATTTTAGTTCTGTGAACCTAATTGTGACTATATGATGTAATTTGGGCTTAATTTACCTTGATTTTATCACTACTTAAACTAATTATTCAATTACTTCGATTACAAACATAATTTTGGCTTGGATTTTTCCCAAGAATTTAATTTGACTAAACGATGTCATTTAGAGCTCAATTAACTCCAATTTTATTACATATTGAACCCCATGAACATAATTGGGACTATATAGCATGATTTGGATTCAAATTAGTCTTAATTTAATTATCAATTGTCCCAATAATGAAATCAATGATGAAATTTGGGTTAACTAAGTCTAAAGTCACATCGATTAGTCCCAATTAGATTCATATGGCTAAAATTTACCCAAGTTATGTCCTTGATTGAGTTATTTGAGTTAAAAAAAATTGTGAAATTAGGGCCTATTAAGCACTAAATCACATCATATAATTGCATTTAAGTTCATGGGAGTCAAATTAGTTGAAATTATGTTTCTGATTGAACTAATCAAGTAATTAATTGGTAAGTATAGGTAATTGAAGGGAGGACAAAAGGGGGTCTTAAGTGGACATATTTTTCTTGAAAAACATGAAACTTCAACTTGTATGGATTATTTGAGATATCTACACTTGTAATATTAATATGTTATAGGAAGATGAATTGTAGCATTTCAAGTTTAGTTTTGAAATTACTATTATCTTTTGAAATGGTTAAATATAACTAGGTAAAAAATTAGAAAATCAAATAAGTGGTATTGTTTTTTATAAAAATAATACTAGGTGGTTGTCCATGCACCCCACCATTTTTAGAGAATCATTTGCTTCTTATTTAAACCCCTTGGTAGAAAGCTAGGTAAGATCATCTCGTTTTCAACATACATTTTTTTTAAAGTAATTAACAATTTTTTTAATTAATTTCACAAGTTAGTATACCCTAAAATATGATTAAAAAATATATAAGTATTGGAGGGTTAGGAGGGATAGGAGGGTTTTAGGGGTTAGATGCTGGCACATTAGTCATTGCACGTGAAGATGTATAAAATATAAAAATACATATAATTTTTTTAAAAATATAGTAAATTGAAAAAATTAGGGTCTAATTACATGAAAACATGTTGGCTTACCTCTCTTTCAACATGGCATTATTGAATTAAAGGGTACTTGGCTCCAAATATATATATTCTTGTTTTATCAATCTTCTTACTCCAAAGCACATGTTTTCTCTTCTTCGTCTTGCTCATAGTTTTTACTATGTGAAATTCCAATTGATTTGGCTTTCATGATTTTTTTATATTTTTTAAATACCACATACACATTAATTTTACGTATGTGAGTTTGACTTTAAAAAATGTGATAATTTTTTTAGTTAATCAATGTATTCTTTCATTAGAATTCACCACAAAAATATAATTAGTGATCTACATATAATACTCTTAGTATAATAACTATAAATAAGCATGTTATTTCTAATGGTCACTTATCATAATCAACATATAAAACACATCATAACCAAATATGAAAATAAATTACAAATGTTTAGCCTTGACTGGTAGAATGACATAACCACTATTGCCAATGTACATATAAGTAAATAATTACATCTCATCAATGATAATGTCTTAATAATAATAAATACGATGCAATGTACAAGATACAAGATACAAAGTTCCATGAAGAATGTGTTCTCTGAACTCTAGTATATTTAGCAATCTCAAATGTCATGTCCAAGTAAGTACTATTGTGAGGAGGGAGAGCATCCTCCGAGTACTTCTTCACACCAATCATGGACCATCAATCTCATGTATATGTATCCATCAAAAATGATCCTCCCTTTATAGATAAATAAATAATGATGATATTTGAATCTAGAGAGATAAGCTAATATTTGTGTGTTGTATGGTCTAAGAAAATATGTGATGTATCATAAAGAAATCTATTCTAATAAGATATTGTACAAATATGTAAATCATACATATGAAATGATAATATCTCACTAACATTACTTTGATCAAAGTTTTTAAATAGTTATTGATCTCTAAGATCAATCAATTTTATACACACCACTTGATTGAATTACCTTCATTCGACATTATGATGCTAGTACGTTAGTGAAGTTCATCTCACTACTTACTCAGTACCAATAATATGAGATTTGATTAACATATATATAACCAATAACTTAATACTATCGATCATAAAATATGTTAAGAATAAAAATAATCAAATGCATACATTTAATTCATCAAACATATGAATGAATCTCCACAATATCATTTATTACATAATTAATAAGTAAAAAAGTACAAATTATATCAATCATATATTATACACACATATTAAGCTTCATATTCTAATTTTTGTAAGTAAACATAATAAAGTACTTTTTATTAGCTATCATAAAACATGCTAAATATATAAATAGGCAAAATACATATATTTCATCCATCAAATATATGAATGAATCTAGACATAACAATTATAGTTTGTACCATCTGAGTATAACATACATTTAGAATGTAGTTGTTAAACATAATACTCTCTATGATATCCCATAATATCATAGTTCATTGTTCATGAGTACAACTACACAATTATGAACAATTAGTCTTACCATTTCAAGAATCAAATGTCTCATAATTTTAGATAATAGTTAAACAAGTACAATTTATACCAATTGAGTATATCTTATGTTTAAACTACGTTCTATTATAAATTATAGACACACATCACAATGCATTAATATCTATTATATATGTCTAAATACTTTTATATATTATTATACTTATAATATGAATTGCACATAAGTTTTTACTACTGTATACTAATAGTCATTTATAATTTTAATCAAGAACTCCATATCATTTCAACAATCATTATAACTTTTATGTTCACGAAGTATATTGATGATCTTTATAAGATAAAGGATTCTACAATGTAATTCTCCTTCATAGTTTTTATCTTGGACTAAATAGATTTTCATCTTGATAAAATCAAAGCATATATAATTTCATACACAAGTTCTCAAAACTACATAGTCTTTCGTATTAAGGTTTGCATATAAGTATTCGACAATATCCAAATTGCTCTTATATGATACACAAGAGTTTCATCAAATACATAGATATATGAATCACCCACAACCATGACAATATACTAGTCAAAATTTATACTATAGGTACACATTCCAATGTATTTATATACATATTTGCTATATACATGTATAGCCCTCATACATATTAGTACACACATAGTACATATTGTATACTAGTTTACAATATATCAATATACAATATACTAACCAATAATTCTCAATAGGTATAAGTGGAATATGTTCTAGTATAGTCATCATTAATAATACATATAACTCGTAAATATAGTAACCATTAATGGAATAATCATGGCGTATACTAATCTACTAACCACTAGGTCAACTCTTAATAATACAAGTATACTTAAATGAAGAGTTTCATATTCAATATATCAAGCTAAGAGGGTGGAATAAATAAGGTAATTAATTTATTCCTTATACCAAATGATCTCATACCTATATATAATACATTAGTTATAACACATATGACATTATTACCAATTATAGCATAATAAATATACTGAATTAACATCGTTCACACATATATCATCACCAAATATATTATATAACTATATGTGAAGATAATCTAATTATTTTAGCAAGCAATGCCACTTATTTAGAGTAGATCCATTAACTACTATAAATCATATCCAAAGAAATACATCTCAATATAATCTTCACTGAGTCATAAAAGTCATCGATATCTTTCTATTTATTTAGAATGGTTATGAGTCATATCCGTATTTTGCATATATTACACATATGTAAAGTTTATCTATATATATCATCCAGTGATATGTCATGCCATTTCTCTTTATATTATTCGCTAAATAATGGATCTTCTCATATATTGCTAAATAATATACCTATATTTTTATAGGATATACACCATGAATCTTTATCATATATTTTCAAGCATACAATGATATATATTTTATTATTTCCTCATCATTACTAGTGGTATATATACTTATTATACATATATACATCTAAAAACTCTTCTAATAGGTATATATATATATATATATATATATATATATATATATATATATATATATATATATATATATATATATATATCAGAATAAAACATAATTTAAACATAAATACGGTTAAGCAACCATTTAATTACATATGTGTAATGTAATGATAAAATCACTTTATTACATTTGATTAGTAGGCGTAATAGTTCTACTTATTATATATTTAAATAATCTTTAAATAAGTCACCTATTTTTCATAAATATGTTTAAAATAAGATACCTCATATATATACACATTTTATGATCTATTGGTAGACTCCTATGGAGCATTGAGATGATGTTCACAAAACCACTAATGAGGTCCATACAAAGCTGAAGAATTCTAGTATTTCAAATTTAGGATATGTATGGAGTGATTTGGCGGAGGAGAAAAAAGTAATTGGCCTTCTGTCAGCATAGAGAGAAGTGGCGATTGCATTAAAAACAATATGTATTAAAATAAAGCCATAACAACTATAACAATCAAATCGTATAGCTTTGTGAGAACTGTTTTTGTTCCCGATTTCATCCCAAATCCTTATACATTTACTTCATTATATATCAATTCATTATACATATTTTTTGTTATACATAGTGATATGTAGTAGATGTAAAATCCCAACAAAAAGAGAGATATTTGGGAACATATACAACAACATTTATGATGGTGAAAGCATAAGGATACAACTCGTTGTCCTTACATAGCTTCATATATATATATAGTCTACTTTATAGATTACTATACCTAATATATGGTCTTTTTTTATAATATAATGCTATTGCACAAATCACCCCATCTAAATATTTACATTGTTGTGTAAAATTGTAGAGTATATTTTAATAAGTCGCTATTTACTTGTTACTTGATATCTCAATTAAAAGTTTGTTAGAGACTCAAGTTAAATTGGAGTTAATTTCTCCACTCCTCATGCATGCAATTTTAAGCAATCAGTTAGTAAACTAATAGTTGAGCAATTAGTTAGATTACACTTAGTTAGTTAACAAAGAGTTAATTAAACTATTTGAGTATTTGTTAGAGAGTTAGTTTGCATGTAAAGACTAATTTTAGTCTTGAGTTTGTCTTGAGTTTATTTTCTAATTATTTTATGGATTCAAATATATTTAAAGACGCATTGGGCGCACATTGTAAGCAAATAGAATTAAAGATCAATAAAATCTTTTTCTTTCAAAAAATTGTTGTAGCAATTGAGTTTAGTTCTTATTTATTTGTTTTAGTTCTTGTTTTGTATGCTCTCTTTATTCTAACAAATTGGTATCAGAGCCTAGTTAGGATTTGTGTAGCAGAAGCACAAGGAGAAGCAGAGATTACAGAAGTGTGCAGTCAACAGAAGTGCACAGCAGCCACAGTCAGAGAGTGAAGGAAGAGCCAGTAAGGAGTGCAAAGACCGACATCAGCTGACTCCAAACTGACATCGATAGTATAACTAACGTCGACAGTATTAGTGACCGACATCGGCAGTTTAACTGATGTCTACAGTATTAGTTATCAGCATCAGCAGTTTAACTAACGTTGGCAGTATTAGTGACCAACATTGGCAGTTTAACCGATGTCAGCAATATTAGTGACCGACTGAGGCAGTTTAACCATCATCGATGACTGTGTGTCAGAAATAGCAACTAAAAAGCCATTCTAGTGTGAGAAATGGTAGTGTATAACAGTATTTCATAGCCTCAAATTCCCATTTTTGATGGTAAAAATTATGATTTTTGGGCAATTAAGATGCGAACTTTATTTTGCTCACAAGATGTATGGGATTTGGTAGAAAGTGGTTTTGTAAAACCGAAGGATGAGGCAGCCCATCTAGCATTAAATCAAGCACAAAAGGACCAGCTTAAAGAGAATAAGAAGAAAGATGCAAAAGTTTTATTTCTCATCCAACAGGCATTGGATGAATCTATATTTTCTAGAGTTGCAGCAGCAACAAGATCCAGAGAGGCATGAAAAATCTTGGAGACTACCTATAGAGGTAATACAAAGGTAAAAATTACTAAATTGCAATCTCTTAGGAGAACTTTTAAAAATTTGCAAATGAATGATTCAGATTTAATAGATCAGTTTATGGGTCAAGTTTTGAATATAGTGAATCAAATTAGATCTAATGGAGAAACTATGATGGATCAAAAGATCATAGAAAAGATACTCAAGTGTTTACCTAGTAAATTTGATGATATAGTTGTAGCTATTCAAGAAACCAAGGATTTGGAACAATTATCTGTAGATGAATTAATGGGTTCTTTGTTAACACATGAATCCAAAATGAATAGGAATAACTCTTCACTTGAGAATGCCTTCAAGTCACCGGTATCAGTTGGCAGAGGAAGAGGAAGAGCTAGGTCAAGCTTCAGAGGAAGAGGCAGAGGCCGATATGGAAGGAATAATTTAGATGAAGGTGAGAACAGTAATCAAAACTACAGTAATAGAGGATGTGGCAACAATCACTTCCAACAAGGTTCACAGAAGTTTAATAAATCTAATATTCAATGTTATTACTACAAGAAATATGGTCATTATGCAAATGATTGTAGAAATAAACAAGGATATGTGTACAAGCAGAATGCTAATTACACAGGTGAATCTAGCTCTAATCCAGGTGAATCTAGTTCTAATCCTGAAAGCATGTTTCTTACTTGTAATGTTACTCAAGAAAAGGCTAAAGATATTTGGTTCTTAGATAGTGGATGCAGTAATCATATGACAGGAAATAAAGAATTTTTTTCTAGTCTTGATGATTTTGTAAAATCAGAAGTGAAATTAGGAAATGATATCACTGTCGATGTCATGGGTAAAGGTGTCATAAATGTTTTGGCCAAGAATGGTGAAAGAAGGTTTATACCTGATGTTTATTTTGTACCTAGACTAAAACATAATCTTTTGAGTGTTGGTCAATTAGTGTAGAAAGGTTTCAGAGTATCCTTTATGGATAATGTTTGCACAATATTGGACAAGTTTCCAAGTGACAGGTTGATAGGAAAAGTGGAGATGACCAAGAATCGGATGTTCCCTCTTCATATTCAGTGCATCAAAGGAGAAGAGGAAGCCCACTTCAAATCCATGCAGCTAGACCAATCATGGTTATGGCACTTAAGGTATGGACATTTACATTTTGGAGGTTTAAATTTATTACAGAAGAAAAATATGGTCAAGGGTTTACCACCAATAGAAAAGCCAAAAAGTTCATGTGATAGTTGTATTCTGGAAAAATAGCATAGAGAGAGCTTTCCAATATGAGGCTCATATAAAGCTAAGGTAATATTGGAGTTAGTCCATAGTAATTTATGTGGACCAATGCAAACTCCATCATTTGGAGGTAGTAATTATTTTCTAACCTTCATTGATGACTTTAGCAGAAAGACATGGATATACTTTCTCAAAAATAAATCTGAAGCCTTTGAAAAGTTTAAAGAATTCAAGACAATGGTTGAAAAGCAGAGTGGCCATTATATCAAGGTACTTAGATCAAATAGAGGAGGTGAATATATGTCTAATCAATTTCAAGATTTTTGCAGATATCATGGAATCAAAAGACAGTTGACTACAAGGTACACACCACAGCAGAATGGTGTAGCAGAAAGAAAGAACAGAACAATCATGGAGATGGCAAGAAGCATGTTGAAATCCAAACACTTGTCAAATGAATATTGGGTAGAAGCAGTAGCATGTGCAGTGTATATTCTGAACAGAAGCCCAACAAAGAGTGTCAAAGATCGAATTCCACAAGAAGCATGGAGTGGTAACAAATATAGTGTATATCATTTCAAAATTTTTGGTTGTATTGCATATTCTCTTATACCATCTAAATTGAGAAATAAACTTGATGATAGAGGTGAGAAATGCATTTTTATTGGCTATAGTGAAGAGTCAAAGGCTTATAAGTTGTATAACCCAATTACAAAGCAAGTGATTATAAGCATAGATGTTGAATTTAAGTAAGCAAAAGCATGGGATGGTAGCACCATCACAGTTGGAGCACCAATTTCATAGGATGAAGAAGTTTTTGAAGAACAAAATTTGCAAGATGGACAATCCTCTCCACAAGCAGGGATAAGCACTCTAGTAAGAACACCTAGGAGGTTTGAACAAGGTGAATCATCTAGTCATGCATGTCACCCTACTCCAAATTCACAAGTAAGTGATGAATCAGATCCAACTCTTGCTACTTTAAGAGCAAGATTGAAAGGTAAGAAAATGAGAAGTTTGAATGAGATTTATAATAAAAAAGAAGAGAAATTAGATTTGGTTTCAAATTTTGCTCTTTTCACTCATGACCCTATGTATTATGAAGAAGCAATTAATGAGGAACATTGGCTAAAAGCAATGGATGAAGAGTTGAATGCTATTGAAAGAAATCAAACATGGGAGCTAACTAATTTACTTGAAGGTAAGGATTGTATTGGAGTCAAATGGGTTTATAAGACTAAATTTGATGCAGATGGAAATGTTGAAAAGCACAAGGCAAGGTTAGTAGCAAAAAGTTTTGCACAAGAACGTGGAATTGACTATAATGAAACATTTGCACTAGTTGCTAGATTGGATACTGTTAGAATGGTTTTATCCATAGTTGCTCAAAATAATTGGTATGTATATCAAATGGATGTAAAATCAACTTTCTTGAATGGTTTTCTAGATGAAGAAGTATATGTGAAACAGCCCACAGTTTATGAAGTGGAAGGACATGAAGAAAAAGTTTACAGATTGAAGAAGGCTCTTTATGGTCTTAAACAAGCACCAAGAGCATGGTATAGTAGAATTTATTCTTATATGATAAACAATGGATTCAACAGAAGCGATAGTGAGCCTACTTTGTACACAAAAATCAACAAAAAAGGTCAAATTTTGATTGTGTGTTTATATGTTGATGATTTGATTTTTACTAAAAATTTGTCTGTAGACACTTTTAAATCAGCAATGAAGAAAGAATTTGAAATGACAGATTTGGGATTAATGAAGTAGTTTTTGGGAATAGAAGTTGAACAATTAGAGAAAGGAATTTTTATCTGTCAAACTAAATATGTAAAGGATGTGTTAAAGAGATTTAGGATGCTGAATTGTAAACCAGCACCTACACCAGTTGCTACAGGGACTAAACTTAGCAAAGAAGACCAAGGGTCTAATGTTGATTCTTCAACATTCAAAAGGCTAGTTGGCAGCTTGATGTATCTTACAGCTACTAGACCAAATATCAGTTATGGGGTTAGTTTAATCTCAAGATTCATGGAGTCACCAAAAGACTCACATTGGCAAGTTGGAAAAAGAATATTAAGATATGTGGCAGGAACTACAGAATATGAAATTTTATATTCCACAACTAACGATTTTAGTTTGACTGGTTTTACAGATAGTGATTTTGCAGGTAGCATTGATGATAAGAAGAGTACTTTTGGATATGCCTTTCTTTTAGGAACAGGTGTGGTCACATGGTCATCTAAAAATCAACCTATAGTGACACTTTTATCAGCTGAAGCAGAGTATGTTGCAGCCACATCAGCAGCATGTCAAACAACATGGATGAGAAGAATATTGAAAGATTTATTACAAGCACAGAAAGAGTCAACACCAATATTTTGTGATAACAAATCAGCAATTGCTTTATCAAAAAATCACGTGTTTCACAAGAGGAACAAGCACATTGATACAAGAGTTCACTTTATCAAAGAGTTAGTGAACAATGGAGAAATCCATTTGGACTTCTGCAGATCTGAAGATCAATTGGCAGATATATTTACAAAGGCATTACCAAAAGAGACCTTTGATTATTTGAGACAAAATTTAGGCATAGTAAATCCTAAAATTGTAAGTGGTAGAAATTAAGGGGGAGTGTTAGAGACTCAAGTTAAATTGGAGTTAATTTCTCCACTTCTCATGCATGCAATTGTAAGCAATCAGTTAGTAAACTGACAGTTGAGCAATCAGTTGGATTACACTCAGTTAGTTAACAAAGAGTTAGTTAAACTATTTGAGTATTTGTTAGAGAGTTAGTTTGCATGTAAAGACTAATTTTAGTCTTGAGTTTATTTTCTAATTATTGTATGGATTCAAATCTATTTAAAGACGCATTGGGCGCATATTGTAAGCAAAGAAAATTGAAGATCAATAAAATCTTTTTCTTTCAAGAAATTGCTGTAGCAATTGAGTTCAGTTCTTATTTATTTGTTTTAGTTCTTGTTTTGTATGCTCTCTTTATTCTGAAAAAGTTGTTATCTTATTAGTTGTTATCTTACCTATTACATTGTAGAGGTATATTATTCACATTACTCGATATCTCAGGATCAGAGATATCTTTTTCCACAGAGATATATTACATTGATATAATCAAAGAGCAATATATCCCTTGTCTATAGAAGTAGTTCTTATATTACATATTACTCAATTATTTACAGACTATATAGTATCCTTTATGTTATCCATGACTATCTAGTAAATTATATTAATTATGGATATATCCATGAGTATCCTTTATATATGAATTTAATAATGGTGCAGTCCTATTCAACAATTTTAAGTAAATTTACACAAAAATGTAATAAAAAGATGCCACCAACTTGGTCAAAACCATCTGACTCACTCTTGAAATTCTCTTCTTCTCAGTCACTCTGCTCTGGGTCCATTTGCTCTCCAATCCATCCTCTGCCCCTTTTTTTTTCTTTATATTCATGCTTTCTTCTTTTCTTACTGTTATCTCGTTTTCATGAATGTGGCACTTTTCTTTTTAAAGCTGCCCTTTATTTCTTTTTATTATTTTTATGCTTAAGATTTAATCTTTCCTTTACCTATTTTTTTATTTCCATGATTTAATTTTTTTATTTCCTTTTACTTTGCATAAATCATGATATTTCTTTAAAGCTTGTTTTTTTTTTCTAAATTTTCTAATTATTTTATTTATTTTAATTGCCATTTTTATGTTTCCCAATATAACTTAATAATAAATAATTATTTATTAGAAATAGTTAGTCATAATGATTAAATAAAAATACTACTAATGTAAGTCACATAATGATATTTTAGTATCATATAGATAACCAACTATTGTCCTTAACCATTACTAAGATAAATCAAGTAGTCCACTTATAATAGTACCAACACAATTCATGCAAATTTATGTTTTTAAAAATATTAGTAATCATGAATATATTAGTACTACATAACACAAACACACAATATTAATTTCACATAATCATTAACTATGCTAACAAACTAGTATGTATAATTATTTATCTAAATACAGACGATCCTCGAAAACATAATTTAATTATGCATTTAATATGTACTAACTAATGTGATGTGTGTAGGGTTTTAGTCGTTTATTTGTCGTCTCTTAATATCTCCATTTACATCAACCTCTTCGATGATTCTCTCCCTCCATCATGCTCTAAGAGATGAATCTCTCCTGCATCCAACTCATGACAAGTAGGTAATTAGTCCTACATCTTGAAAAATAAATATCATAAAATATTGCTAAATAAAAAATCAACATGATTACAATGTAAAGAATATACACTACTACTAACTCATAGCAGTGGAATCATGAAACCAAAGCAAGATTCAATTATCCCATAATAACATATGACTTACAACTTAGATAGTAATAATCAAATCAAATCACGGACTAAAAATATTCATGAATAATCTAGTAAGTTTACCTAGCGAGGAATCGGGATGTAACATCTATGTATGTAGTTTAGACTCAATAATAATTGAGGCTAACTTTAAGAATTGTGTATGTGAAATGTTTGTTGGGAGAAGCAAAATTATGTCTAATTTTTGGCTACCGAACTTTGTGTATACATTTTAATATCAATTGATGATGAAATATAATTCTAGTAAGCCACAAATGATATCATATAAACCTAATTAGGTTCATGAGGATCAAATTAGCCTAATTTGATTCCCTAATTGAACCAATTCAATAATTGGTTCAATCAGAGATGAAGTTAGGGCCAATTGAACCACAAATGACATCACATGGTTGCAATTACGTTCATGGGGCTCAAATTGGTCCAAATTATGTCACTAATTGAATAAATCAAGTAATTGACTCAACCATCAATAGAATTAGGGTCAATTGAGCCCCAAATAACATCATATAGCTGCAATTCAGTTTAAATTGACCTAAATTAAGTATCTAATTGAACTAGTCTAGTAATTGGTTTAATCAATGATGAAATTTGGGCCAATTGAGCCCTAAATTACATCATATTGTCATAATAGATTCACAGATCTCATATTTTCTTAAATTATGCCAGTATTTTTTAATCAATGATGAAATTAGAGTCAATTCAATCACAAATCACTTCATATACTTGAAATTAGGTTCAAAAGGCACAAATTAACTAAAAATATATTCTTAATTGAATAATTAGTTCAATCATGATGAAATTAGGACCAGTTAAGTCACAAATCATATCATATAATCTCAGTTAGGTTCAAAGGAATCGAAATGACCTAAATTGCATCCTTAAAAACCAATCGAGTAATTGGTTTAATAAGTGACAAAATTGGGGCCAACTGAATCTGAAATGACATTGTATATTTGTAACTAGGTTCATGTGAATCAAATTTAGTGAAATTATGTCAATGATTGAGCCAATATAGTAGTTGCTTCAATCATTTATGAAATCAGATCCACTTGAGCCACAAATGACATTGTGTATACCAATTAAGTTCATGGTTACATATTTTATCAATTAAATTAATCAAGTCACTAGTTCAATTAAAGATGAACTTGGTGTTACTTGAGTCCTAAATAACATCATATATTAACATTTAGGTTTATGGGTTTCAAATTGATACAAGTTATTTGATTGAATCAATCAAGTAACTAGTTCAATCAATGATGAAATCAGTAAAATTTGAGCTACAAAAAATATTGAATAGTCTTAATTAAGTTCTTGAAAATAAAATAAACCCAAATTACATCTTTGATTGATCTAAATGATATTGTATAATCATAACTAAATTCACTTGACTCACACTAGTTTGAATTGTATCTCTAATCAAATCCAACGAATAATTTGTCAAATCAATAAAAAAAATTGGAATCAATTAACATCAATGACATTGTATAATCTCAATTAAATTCATAGAACTAAAATTAGATTTTCAATGATAAAATTAGAGCCTGCGAAACCCCAAACCATAAGATATTTTCGTGTGGTGCTAGTCAGAGAATAAAATTATATTGTTATAATATAATAGTGGTACGATCTGGCAAACATGATTTTAATGATGGAAAATAAAACGTTTTTTTGGTGAGATCAGATCGGGGAAAGTGAGATAAGTTCATCATCTGTTTTTCTCCGAGTCAATATTCTCCGTCTTAACTGCCTGACGAATTAATTAACAACGCTGAAAAGCAGTGGCATTTTAAAATAAAGAACAATGAATAATATTATTTTGCCAGCAAGTCTACCATCTTCATACATTCATTATTAATTTTGATTAATTTAATTATACGACAATGCCATGAAGTCTTCGATCTTCATCCGTTCATTACGTGACCGCTGAAATGATTAACTTCTCTGAGACGAATGTCTAACCAGTGCCAACTGTATTGCACTCTAAATCCGCCTCCTATCTCTTTTCAAAAAGCCACCCTTGAAATCTCTTTTCCAACTAAAGCCACCCTTTAATAAATCTTTTTTTCCAACTAAAGCCACCCTTTAAAAAATCTCTTTTAAAACTTTATGCGTAAAAGAGATGAGGGAAAGGTAAAGAGAGACGAAGGAAAGGTAAAGAGAGATTAATTTGTGGAAAAAGATGGAGAAGAAGTTGAAAGAGAAATTTTTATTTGTGGATTATGGGTAAATTTTATATAGAAGATTTTAGAATTTGAGGCAAAAATAATACGACATACAATAATATATAAAAGAGTTTTATAATCTTTTTTATACGAGTGGAGCATGCTGAAATAAAAGAGCAGATGGTTGCAAAGTATGTAAATGGTTTGAATTTTACTATTCAAGATGAATTAAGCATACATAAAATACTTAGCATTAAGGAGGCTTGTCAATTAGTTTTGAGGGCAAAAGAAAAATAAAATAGACATAATTTCAGAGGAATGCCTCTTGGTCCAAGAAGAGGCGGATCCCCTTCAATAAGGAGACGATGTGGGTTTAATACCACTAGAAGTGGGTCGAATACTAATAGAGGTGAATCATCACATGGAGTAGAAAGGTAAGATGAAAACAGGTAATTATTTCAATACCAACAAAGAGAAAGAGGGTTTCAGAGAGGATGAGATTACGATGGTGCTAAAGGATGGTTTCTAAATCAACGTAGATCTTATGTTTGTTATAAATGTGGAGAAGAAGGGAACAAAGCATTTGAGTGTCCACACTATCAAGATGAAGAAATGAGGCAAGAAGATCATTTAAGAGTGAATCTAGTTAAGGCTAATATAGAAGAGTAAAATATCGAAGTTGTACATGTAGATGTTGGAGAGAATATCAAGACGAGAAGAAAAATGACCACTCCAAGGAAGGAACAAGTGAAGAATAAATAAGGTGGTGATGCATGGCTGTGATCAAATATTTTTTGAATAAGATGTGCTTCTGGTGGAAAGGTATGCAAAATAATTATAGATGGTGTTAGTTGTGAAAATATAGTCTCTAAAGAAATAATAGAGAAACTAAATTTGCAACATGAAAAACATCCTAGTCTTTATCAGATTTCATGGTTTAAGAAAGGGATTGAGGTTACAGTAGATAAAAGGTGCTTAATCAAGTTTTTTATAGGAAAATTTTTATAATGATAAAATATGATGTGATGTTATTACGATGGATACATGCCATTTGTTATTAGAGAGACCATGACAATTTGATAGAAAAATAATTCATGATGGAGTAAAGAACATGTACACTTTTTGAAAAGCTAGTAGAAAGGTAGTTTTGTTACCTCTTAAAGAGGAAGAAAAGACAGAAAATATGCTCTCTACTAAATAATTTACCCAAGATATGAAGGTAACAGGTTGTTATTATGTATTATTAACAAATAATGAAGACACATAAACGGTGCAAATATCAATGAAGCAACAAGAGTGTTGAAAGAATATACAGATGTTATTCTTGATGAGTTACTAGATGGTTTACCACTAAATAGAGATTTCAAAATCAATCCTACCCAATCAAGTAGCTTATAGGATGAGTCTAGTAGAACATGTAGAATTAAATAAACAAGTTACTAAATTGCTAAGAAAGAAGTTGATAAGGGAGAGTACGATTCCATGTGCAACACTAGCGTTGCTAACTTCAAAGAAAGATTAAGGATGGAGAATGTGTGTGGATAGTAGAGCAATTAATAAAATTACAATCAAGTATAAATTTTTTAAACCTCGTTTAGATGATATGACGGATATACTTGCATGAGCAAAATATTTTACCAAGATTGATCTAAGGAATGATTATTATTAGATTTGAATTCGTGAAAGAGATGAGTGAAAAATTGCATTCAAGACTAGGGATGACTTATATGAGTAGATGGTAATGTCCTTCAGATTATCTAATGCACCTAACACATTTATGAGGATAATGAATACAATGCTACAAGAATATATTGATAAGTTTGTAATTTTTTATTTTGATATTTAGTAAGACTAAATAAGAACACTTATAATATTTGAGAATGGTACTAGATTTTTTAAGAAATGAGAAGTATACAAATTTGATTAAGCGTAGGTTTATGCAGACCAGTTTGGTATTTTTAAGATTTGTAGTTGTAGAAGATGGGGTGAGAATGGATGAAGAAAAGATAAAGGTAATTTTTGAGTGGCCTATTCAAAAAAACATTCCAGAGATAAGAATTTTCCATGGTTTAGCAATTTTTTACAAAATAATTATTAAAAATTTCAGTAGTATTGTGGCACCAATAACATAATGCATGTGAGTGAAGGAATTTATATGGACTAGAGCAGCCACATAAAGATTTAAATTTTTGAAGAATAAGATTACGAAAATACCAATTTTAGCATTACCAATTTTAATAAAGTGTTTGAGGTTGATTGTGATGCTTCATTTGTGAGAATTGGTATTGTGTTGAGTCAAGAAGGAAAGCCAATAACATATTTCATTGAGAAATTGAATGAGGTAAGAACAAAAAATTCTCCCTATGATGTTGAACTTTATGCATTTGTACATGCATTAAGATATTGGAAGCATTATTTGGTGCCTAAGTAGTTTATCATATTTACAGATCATAAGGCTTTGAAATATGTGAATACACAAAAAAAGTTGAATAATAGGCATGCAAAGTAGGTATATTTCTTGTGGGGGTATACTTTTGTGTTGAAACATAAATCAGAAAAATAGAATCAAGTAGCTGATGCATTGAGTAGGAAAGTAGAATTATTAACTACTATGGTGAGTGAAACAGTTGGATTTGAAGTTATCAAATAATTAAATGATATTGATCCATATTTTGGTAAGATAGTTGAGTAATGCAGGAATCTATTAATAGGTGGGATATATACTATTCATGATGAGTATCTTCTACAAGAAGGTTATCTCTTCAGAGGGAAATAATTATGCATTTCAATTGGGTCTCTACGAGATAATATAATAAGAGAATTACATAATGGAGGTTTGGCTAGACATTTTGGTAAGACAAAAACAATAGATTTGGTGGAGAATATTTTTTTTACTAAATATGAAGAGAGATGTGACAAGGTATGTTTCTAGGTATGAGATATGTTAGGTGGCTAAAGAACATGAATAAAATATTGGACTATACATGTCATTATCAGTTCCAAGAGGATCATGAATAGATTTGAGTATGGATATTACATTGGGATTACCAAACATAGAGAGAGGTAATGATTCATTTTTTGTTGTTGTAGATAGATTTTCAAAAATAGTTCATTTCATTGCATGTAAGAAAACCAATGATGCCACTAGAGTTGTAGAATTTTTTTAAAGATATTGTGAGATTGCATGGTGTTCTAAAAACTATTACTTCAAATAGGGATAAGAAATTTCTAAGTCATTTTTGAAGGACTTTGTGGAAGAAGATGGGTACTAAGCTATAATTTAGTAGTGCATATTACTCACAAACAGATAGATAGACAAAAGTTGTGAATAGGAGCTTGAAAATTTTGTTAAGATGCATAGTGAGAGAGAAACCAAAGCAATGGGACATGGCTTTACCACACACTAAGTTTGCATATAATAGTTTAATGAATAGATCAATAGAAAAATCACCATTTAAAATTGTTTATGAGAAAAATCTTATGGGTATTTTAGATTTCATATAATTACCAATTGAAAATCAAACTAGTGATGATGCAAAAGTATTCGCAAAGCATATGCAACTGTTGCAAAGAGTAAGAATAAAGTTGCAATAAAGTAATGATGAATATAAAGCATCAGCAAATGTTAGAAAAAGATCCAAGGTATTTGAATAAAGATGGTAATAGTTTACTTGAGAAAAAAATATTTATAACAAACACGTACAATGAGTTAAAGTACAAGAAAATTAGGCCATGCAAAATTATAAAGACAATCAATGACAATGCTTATGAGGTGAGTTTAGCACCAAATTTTGATATCTCTTCAGTATTTAATATTTTAAATTTATATGAATTCCATAGAGAAGATGGTGAAGATGAAGAAGTAAATTGGTAGTAGCAGATTCTAAAGAAAATGAAGGAAAAGATAGTGTAGGTTTTGGATATGAAGCCAGTGAGCACAAGGCAAGGAAATTATAATAGGTATTTGGTCTAGTGGAAAGGATTACATCAAGAAGATAATACTTAGATTATAGAATGGGAGATAAAAAAGATTGACAAAGAAAAGTGGTATCAGTACAATTAGGGAAACTCGCAGGAGTTGAATTGTTTTCAACCAGAGGAGAATGATGAAGATAAAAATAGGCCAACTTCCAAAGGTTATAACTTTTGATCCATAGCTCCATTTAAGCTATTCCATGCACCAAAATAACCATCTCAAATTTTTTTTGCTTCTCTAAGTTACACTTTCTATTTAGAAGTTTTTTTATATTTTTTAGAGGCCATATGTGATCATCTGAATGTCCAAAATTCCTATTTAATGAATTTTTCAAGATTTTATTATTTTTAAAAATTGTATATTTTTAAGACCATATGTTAAATTCAATTTAAATTCATCCCATAGGCTAATTTTAGTGTTTAGAGTATTTTGGGATATTTTTAATGCTGCTCGTAGTTGTATGTGAAACTTACTAAAAATAGAAGTTTTTCTTTTAAAATTTAGATTTATTTTTATTTTTTATTTTTAAATTTTGAATGTCAACTCTAATTGTGACTTGAGGTTTATTTAAACATGGTTTGGGTTGTAATTAATTCAAGACAATCAATATGAATAAATTCAGAGATTGTTTCAAATCTTGGCCAATTGATAATTTAATTGTCTTGATAGTTTTTAATTTCTTTCATTGCTTAACCAAAGAGCTCACTGATTTAGATATATGTTTACTCATCATTGTAATCCACTATATGTTTACCCATAAAATATGGTAAAGATATTAACATTATATGTAATTCAATGATTATCTATAGTACTTAAAACTTAAACCCATGTCGATATGACCATGATCACTCTACTCATATATATATATATATATATATATATATATATATATATATATATATATATATATATGAAAAAAAATTCAATCCAAAAATTCAAATCATTTTATACATATTATATCTTTTAAAATTAAAACCACCTTAAAAAATGTGTTTCAAATATATGTTTATTCTACATCACAAACATAATAGAAACAAGGAAGTATTTCATTCTAGAATGCTCACCTATAAAGATATTCAAATTGAGTACATATAAATATTGAAAAGAGAGACCATGTGGAAAGAGAGGAGAATTAAAATATTGAGATAAATGCTAACACAAATCAATAAAATTAGATACAAGTTAAAATATTCTTAAAGAAAAAATTTATCTTTCAATTTATACATCATCAAACACTCATTACTTTTAATTTGATTCAAGTTAAACTATGTACCTTCAAAAATTAAAACTATGTTGAAAAATCTTTTTTAAAATTAAAAACATCTTTTTTTAATGAAATAAAGATTATTATTAATATAAATATATTAAAATAAAAGACTATTCACCAAAAAAGAGGTGGTAGAGAAAACATCACAATTCCAGACTAAGCCACGCCTAGGAAAGATGAGATAAAAAGTCAAGGAACTAACAAACAAACTAGGCTAGACCTAGAAGAAGCTCTAATGTATAAAAATGAGAAAATTAAATAACAGTAGGAAAGAAACCAACAAAAGATAGGTCATGATTGATAAGATCACTCATCTAAAGTTTGGATGGTCTTTTCCTTCAACAACAGGGTCCCAAACTCCTTGCAAGATAATGTTGAACAAAATGAATTAAAAACATCTTAAAAATAACAGTCTTAAAAATCAAAATAAAATTTAAAAATATCGATATTTTAAAAATATAATAATATTGAAAAATATTTACTTGTAAAAACTAAAATAATTTTTAAAAATATTTATTTTACAAAAATTAAAATCATTTTTTTGTCAGAAGGGTAAACAATCCCATAATATTTGTTTAAATATGATGACCAAAAAATAAGTTTTTTTTTTTTTAATGGGGGTTATTAATCCTGAAAAAATAATTTTGTTTTAATTTTCAATTAAGGTATGTCTTTTGGACCCATCAAAATTTAGTATTTTTTGTAAATAATTTTTTTGTAGTTTTGTAATAGTTAAATTGTAGATTTTTTAACAATAAACATGAAATAGGGCATTTATCTATGTTGTGATTGGTTAAAACCATTTACATGTTATTTAGGAATAGAATAATGATTTCATCAATAGTGTCTTCATACATGTAGAGGTATAAGGGCCACATTGAACTAATCCATGTAGACATGTACTGAAGGATGTGTTATTCTACAAAAATTTAACTACCATTCATTCTACGTAATATTCATGTAATGAATGACCTAAGAATTAAATGCATAGTTTCCCTATAATAACTCATACATGAAATGATTTAATACATTTTCCTATTCCAAACAATTATGTTCATTATGCATTGTAGATCACTGAGGTTCTCTTGTGCAGTGGAAAGTTAGGTTCATTTGTATGTATTATTTTTCTATCACATCATATATAATGAATTTTCGTTAAAAGAAGAGAAAGCTATGAAATAGGATGATTGAAACTGCTTAAGCTAGTCATTATGCAGTCATCTTTATTTTTTTTGCACTTTTGAAATATGTTCACCTTACTTGGTAGTGAAATGTTTTTATTTTGAGTTAGACAGTTAATAGGTAGTAATTTAAAAAATTGTCTTATGTAGAATTTTATATATTAAACATTCATTGATATCTTTTATGTAGAATATTCTAATTAGGAAATATGTATACTTTCATGTTTATTGAAACATTAAATTTTATCATATGTGTACACTTTAGAATTCCTATGAAACCAATATAGTGCTAACGAAAAAAAGGTTGGATTCAGAGTATGATCCCATTAAAAACATAATTCGTAACTAATTGTCTTTTCTTAAGGTTCATGGTTTTGATGCTTTTTACATTGAATTTTTATTGGTATATGTTCATTCTGTTGTGTGTCTATACTATTCTTTTAATATTATTCATGAAATTGATATTTTTTTACTTTTATCTTGTCCCAAATAAAACATATACAATCATGATATTGTATCCTCGATTTACATATATAATTTTTTGTAGGTTGTTTAATAAAAAAATAGTGTGATCAAATATCAAGTTGTATTAAAAAAATGAAAAAACTATCAAATAGGGTAATTGTAACTTCTAGAGTAGGTGATTGTTTGGTGAATCGATAATAGACATGTAACGATTTTGATGAGTATTTTCCAAGCTTTTTGATTATTGTATTTTTTATTGTCTTCAATTTACTTGACATTGTAGAATGGAATTGAAAAAATCAAAACAAAAAATAATGCATAGACAGAATAGACAACAAGCCATTTGTATTGAAGAATAGACATCATTATTAAAAACTCAATTCAATGACAGATATTTCCTTGGCTACAAATAACCTTTTTAGAAGCCATTTTTTCAAATACAATGCAAGTTATTACCTGTTTGATACTTTTCAAGTGCTATTCCATTTTTGATACACATCAATAGATCTGCGTGCAGGATTTATAGATCATTTTATAATTGTTTAGGGTAAAATGATCCCCATGAACTAAGATCTTTGGAAATGGAATTAGATCCTAAGGAATTATATAGGCTATATCAATTACATGATATTAAAACAATGTATGTTTTCACAAAATGTATCTTTCTATGGATTCATGCACACCAAAAATTGAGCATGGCCTATAGGGAGATAACTTATGTATAAAATATCTTTCTAAATCATTGAATATTTCCATCTGCATCTAGGTTTTAAATAGGAAACATAAGTATTTTCATTTTAATGAAGAAGCTCCTACACCGCCATATTGCATATTCTTTCATTATCAAAACCCTATCTTTGGCTGAACCATTATATTATACAAAATTAAACAATTCATCAAAGTCCTTTATCATAAACACATCTATCAAGAACTTGTTCTTTGATTTTTCTTTATTGGTAAATAAATATAGAAGAGTTATTATCATGTGGGGTATTCAAAATGTTGGAAACCACATCTTGTTTTAGAGATAACATATTTAACTCTATTCATCGTCTGAAAAAATGCTTTTGACATACATTCTCTACATTACTATTCAATAGAGTCTTTTGTAATGCATTTTATCTTGGAGATATAAAATCACATAGTTGTTTGAAAGGCAATCTAATGGACAATATCATAAAAACATATCGACTATTGTAAATTGGTTTGCATACATTGTTAATATGGGTTTTATCTATGATAAAGATGGAGTTGTAGGCAATGAGTTCATGATCCAATGGATTTCAAATTTGTTAGATTTCGACATTTGCCTATGGTAAATTTTCAAGACCTATAATGTTTGTGATTAGTTGCAAGCCTTATATAACATCATTTAAAAAAAGCAAATACATAGGATATACATTATTAACTATTGTATGTTCAAGAACATATTGAAGCGATGGCATGTGTTATTGGTAGTTGTTTAAAAACATTACATAAATAAAATAGGTTGTTTTTACATAGAATAAAGAACATTACACTTGAAACAAAAAAAACACATGCACTATAAATCATTGACAATAGAAAAGGATATAAAGCTACAATTTAACACTTGTGGTTCTACTACATTGGCTTTGCCACATGCTCATGCCATATCTTTAAATTAATTAAAGGGCATGGGGTGGAAGAAAAAAATAGATAAGGAAATACTATTGATAAGAAAAGGCAATATAAATATTTAACAAAAGAATTACAAAGACACCCATACATGTTTGTGGTGTTTGCAAGCAGTACAATTCAAACATAATATGAAGCATTTTAATAAATTTGACAAGAACACATGCAAAAACTTGTTGCCAAATTACAAATCCACTTGAAGAAAAAAATATGTTTGAAATGCAATCAGTCATTAAGAGATAAAGTAGCAGAAAAAACTATAGCACTTAAAAATTTAATATGAAAAATGTAGTGAGGATAAAACATAGTAAAGAAAAAATGTAGTAAGGATAAAACATCGCAGGAATAAAACATAGTAAAGTATGTACTCACATAGAAGATGACACAACTTTCAACTAAAGGTCCAAACTCATGAAATCACATTTTTATATATTATTTTTCTTGTAAATTTGGTACATTACTTTTCTATTATGAAATGTTAACTACTATCACCAAAATGAACTAGACAACAAATAAACAATGTGATAATCACTAAAATATCCCAATTATGCTCTTCACGACATTTTTGCAAAATTTTCAATACCATTATATTTTTTCCTCATTATGTTTTGTCCTCACTGTTAAGGTTTAGCTTTGTGCTCACATTATTAATTATAAATAACGTAATTATTAATATTTTGTTATTAGAGTATTTTTAATATATTATTATTATTACACATAACAATAATATATAAGTTGTTAGTATTTGTGTGTTTATGAAAGATTCAGGTGAAAGTTTGTAGGGATATATCATCCGAAATATAGGAATGTCATTTCCTATATAATTGTACTATGTATAGTTTGTGATAATATAGTAGTAAAGAAATAAATATAGCAGAATATTGTTGTGTTAAAATTTGTCTTTATGTATGCTAATTATTTGAATATGCTATTGATATAATCGTGTGCATACCAAATAAACCCTGTCATCTAGTATCAAAGCGTGAATTTTTAAAGTAGCTATGGGTCTATGAAAATATGTCAGTGGTAGTTTCTTAGCATTTTATCCTTGTACATGTGCGATTTTTTGTGTTGAGAATAAGTTTGTAGTTACTGTAATCTGTCATTCATCAGAGCAAGGTTATAATTTTATTAGTCCTTGTGTCTACCTATGTTATTGATAGTTCCATGTGCTATGATAACAAGAAGGTGAAGAGAAAACATCATGATGCTTTTGGATTGAGCTCAGACCCATATCTATATTGCATTAAGTTGGAGATATTTGTAATATTTAGGACTTAGCTTGCATTGTATTTTAGAACTAAATCATTTACATTGAATGGATCCAACATTGTAGCTAGACTTTCATGATTCAACAAACTTAGCATTCACAATATAGATGTTTATTTGCATCTAGTTACTAAATCTACGTCATCGTCCCAACTATCATGTTCATATCTAGTGATCTTGAAGAAGTGCTCTACAAATATTTTGAATTCATCCACCAATTTTTAGATTTTGCAGTTTGGTGTATATGGTATTATATGCATTTAATTTGCATGCTAAGTTTTGCACCACTCAGACCTATGCATGTTCAATTTAAGAGCTTGAGTTGACATCAAATCTACTGCAACGAATATTTCACACAACCATACCCATTGTCAAATCAATGTAAATAGGTCTATTTTATAGTTTAAGTTGTTATATGTTTAGTCATATTACATATAGTATTAGAGTTTTATTAAGATTAGTTTTGAATTCTTATAAGAATTTAGTCAAAATTGTATAAGCCTTAGAATAGAATTAGTAAAAAGTCCGTAGTTTTTTATTTTGAATCCTCTAAGTTTTTGTATTAGAAGTATTTATGGTTATAAGTTTTTTCATATAGGTGTCATTAATTAATTAATGTTGTGTATAGTATTTAAAAATTAATTATTTTTTTATTAAATTTTAAATATAGTTTTAGTCAAGTCAAGTTTTAATTTCTTATATGGTAGTTTCAATTTGAGTCATTTGTTTTATTGTCATTTGTTGAGTCTTTTTGTAAACTTTTTGTCATTTTTATAAACATTTAAAAAAGAAGAAGATATAATATTGTAAATTATTTGGGTCCATTATTAAAAATTCATCAAAATTCTAAAAAGTCATAAAAAAGAGTTAAGTCAAAAATTAAAAATGTCATTTTTTTTATCAAAAGGTCATTAAAAATGAGTCAAAAAGTTATTGAGTTAAATTGTTAAGTCAAAAAATCCATCCTTATAAAGGATGCATTATTGCTTGTACGTAACATCCTAGTTAGATGTCTTAGTTTGTATGGAGGGGTCTTATCTTCAACAAATAACATGAGCTTCATCAAGATATTAGCTGAGTAAGTAGATTTAACAATTGGAGGATGGAGGCATAGGAAGATGGAGGCTTTTTATGTCTCTCATCAGTCACCAGGGATAAGGCCCAGATGATGTGATGACATTTTGTGTGGTGTGGTTTTTTTTCTACTGTGTGGTTTGGTTTTTGATTTCTTTAGTGTGGTGTGCTCTACACCAAATTGGCTAATACCAAAGATAGTTCTTTAGTGGCATTAGAAATCATCTATGCTATTTTTTTGAATGATAACAAACATTAATAGAGGTTATATAAGATGATAATGAGGATTGGTTCCTCATGATATTTTTATTATTTCAGTTCTGTGTTTTCATTCCCCTACTTGTTTAGTCATCCTCTGATATTTGTAAAAAAAGGAGAGTGTAGATATAATGAAATGTGGCCAATAGTTGTATAGGAGGATAGCTAACTTCAAAAATATTCTAACTACAGAGATCATCTGATTGCTTTACTTCTTTATAGATATGATCACTTAATGACACATTCAATGTAGTCACATAGAGTAAATGCAGGATACATTTTTTCATTTAGTAACGGTCATGTTTAGTAAGATCTAGATATCAAGATTTAGATAGTAGTATGTAGACCTAAAAATATACATTGAAATATGATTTTATTAGTGTCAATGCTTGAAGATGTATATTCTCTCTATGTTCACATTAAGGGGGTGTAGGATAGAAATTAATAATGTTCACAAGGGGGTGAATATTAAGATTTAACTTTGTGCTCACATTATTAATTATAAATAACATAATTATTAATATTATGTTATTAGAGTATTGTTAATATATTATTGTTACACATGATAATAATATATAAGTTGTTAGTATTTATGTGTTTATGGAAGATTCAAGTGAGAATTTGTAAGGTATATCATCCCGAATATAGGAATGTCATTTCCTATATAATTATACTCTGTATGGTTTGTAATAATATAGAAGCAAAGAAATAATATAGCAAAATATTATTGTGTTAAAATTTATCTCTCTGTATGCTAATTATTTGAGTATGCTATTGATATAATTGTGTGTAGACCAGATAAACCCTATCATCATTCATGACATTTTTTTCATACTACATTTTTACCACTATATTTTCTATCGTTATATTTTTGTCTGTTATGTTATCACATAGAGCCATATTTTTAACACCCATTAATATTAGACTAAAAAAATAATTATAATTTTTAGGTATGCTAATGAATCTTGAAGAAAGGCTTTTTATGCTTAAATTTGCATTTTCTCAGAGAATAAACTTGGGATACAAGAAGCCAAAAATTGGTTTGATAGGGCCGATTATCAATGTCCCATCAAGTGTTAATGTAACTTAGAAAGCACTACCTTGATCCATAGACTAAAAACCAATAACTGTAATATATTTAAAGAGATGATTGGAGTAAAAAAATGTATATAAAACAAGAAGAGTTCATCCCAAACTTATTGTGGAGGCATTGCAACAACTATGTGCACAAAGATTGTACATTATTGTGAAAATTAATTCCAATTGGAAACCCTTTATATCAATAGATGTCTTTAAAATGAAAATACTAGTAGCATGTTTGTTAAATCTAAAATTTATGATGATAGTGAAACTAATGTGTCTTTTAACACACAAAAATAGGTTGAATGACACTTTGGTGTATTTATTTGTGAACTCAACATGTATTATTGCATTGGAGGACAAGTTAATTTCAATAACAGCAGTTGAAGAAAATTATCTTCTTGAAATTTTCAAAGATAAATATTCAAAACAAATGAACTTTCCAACACTTTTCTTTGAAAATCTTTGTGATGATGACATTGTGTCATACTTTCAATTTAAAAAATATCGCAATGAGATCTTTTGCATAGTAATCCTTGTTTTACGTATCATGTTACAATTTTTTTTTCAAAGAAATAAAAATAATCATTGACCAAGTGGAAAAGACTATCTAGATTATAATTAGAAAAGGTTAATTAAAAGGAAGAAAGCTTTTGGCCGGAGACATCAAATACAAGCCAAATTTAGAAAAGTTGCTCAAATTTGAAATTAGATATGTTAATTTCAAAAAAAAATTGTATTTCCCCTGATTACATGCAAAGTTTTTTAAAAATGTCTTTGCAATGATATGTTAATTAGGGCCTCCAATATTTTTCTAAAGTTTCACAAGTGTTGAACATTCATGGAAACTATTAACAAATGCATTGAAATAATTGTATCAAAAACATTATAAAAATTTGAATTCGCAATTGAATGAATTGGATACGGCCACTAACATTTCTTTCCTTGTGAGAATGGATCCAATCAGTGGTACATGTTATTATAGACATCATATCAATGCATGGAGGTAAATACTATGCGAAGACAAATTGTTGCTAGCCAAAATCACATATTATTTTTGTGACAAAATTTCAATGTAGAGGAAATGCTCATGACCATTATAACAAGTGGTGGGGAGATGGCAGAGGGGATGGGAGAGCTTGTTGGGGAGGAGTGGGTGTGAAGGGTGGTGAGTGGACCCTGCAAAACATATAAATATTTTAAATATTTATTTATTTTTAATATTACTAATAATATATTCTATTAAGATAATATAGTTTTAATAATTTATTATATTTTTTATTTGATTAATTAAAAAACAGGTTCTGAAAGGCCTTGTAGCCTTATACAGAGGAGAGCATAGATGGAATGCTTCTACTAGCAGGGGCAAGACGAGCAACGAAATCCGCACACAACAATAACTTCCACCAAAAAATAAAGTGAAATAAAAAAACACACAAAAAACTTGGCACAGGATCTTGGCAGAAAGGGTGGTGCAGGGGGCGGCGGGCCGCATCTTTTGTTGGGCACAGGATCTTGGCGGGTTTTTGCCAGTCAATATTCGCCGTCTTAATTGTCTACGTACTTAACTGTCTACGGATTAATTGTATGACAATGCTAAAATGCCATATTGGAAATGAAGGTACAATAATTAATATTATTTTACCGCTCAGCCTTCGATCTTCATCCATCTATGAGATGAACGGTGAAATGATAGATAGCAATGAAGGCGGATTTCCAGATGATGCGTAGGAAATAACTTCTCTCAGACAAATCTGTGCATGTCAATCAGGGTTATGTTAAGATTTAAAACAATAAAACACAGTAAGAATGGTTGTTACTTTGAAATAATAACTATACTAATAGTTGAAAAAACCTAAGCGATGGTCGATGGCGATGGCTGTAACGACGAGGGAGGCGAGAAGGATTCCGCGGCAGCGGCTCAAGCTAGAGCTGGCGTGCAGACTAGGAAATCTGTGGCTAAGGGCAGAGGGGTCTCTCAAGATGCCAGCGTAGGGTTTGAGCCGAGTGTGGCAGGCAGAAGCATTTCTCAGTTGTCGAGGCCTCTTTGGTCGGATAAGGCAATTACAGATCAAGCAGGGCAGGATGGGGGAAATGGAGATCCCCATCAGGTTGTTTTTCAGAGATTGTCCGCTCCATTGGCAACGATGACACCGGTGCCTCAAAAGAGCCTGGAAAGGAGGTCGGCAGTTTGTTGAAAGAGCAACGGTGTGGGGTTAGTTTCGATCTGGGCATAGGTAGGAAAGCAAAAGGGGTTAAAAACTACTCTTGTTCTTTCGCTTCAAAATTTGGTCAAGACCACTTGTCCTTTGAAGATGTTTTGGAATTGGATAGGTCGGTGGCGGGTAATGGAGTGTCTGAAAATTGTCTTTCTTCTTTAAAGTGTGCTGAAGGCTCTGCCAGGGTGTTTCCAAAGGATGTTGTGTTCTCTAGCTGCAGCAATCCCTCAAATCTCTTCCATAGTTGTAGTGATTTCTGTAAAGAAACCATTCTCAGAAAACACCCTGCTGCTGACCCTATCATAATTTCTACAAGCCTTCTTCAGGAGGAAAAGCTTTCAGAGGACGCTGCAGAGGAAGTTCACACTGAAGCAAACTCTATTTAGAATGATACCCTTGAAATGGCTTTCCTGGGTGATATTCCTTTAATCTTCTCTAATTCTCCTCCACTCTTTGAAATCTCGGATGTTGAACTTTATGTGTTGGAAGTGGACGGAGGGAATAGAGCTTTGATTGGCAAGTGTGTGAAGAAGCGACCCTCATGGAGTTCACTTTCAGAGTGGTCTGAAAAATCTTGGCCCACACTGGGATCTCCTGCTTTTTGTCTTGACAAATGATTTTTTTGTGCTTTTGTTTCATTCTACTGAGGACAGGGACAAATGGACCATGGCTCTTTGGCAAGCAGTGAGTGTCCTTGTGTCCATGGACTCCCTTTTTCAACCCAGCCACTGCGGTGATCTCTCAAGCTTCTGTCTGAGTCAGATTTTACAACCTTACTTTGGTCTTGCAGGATGCTCCTCTTTTCAAGAAACTAGTTAGCAAGCTAGGAGTTTTTGTTAAAATTGATGAATCGATTGGGCCAAATATGAACTTTGTCAGAATGTGTTTGTTGGTGGACTTAGCCAAACCTTTACATCATTCTATTCAGATTTCCTCTCCTCACAGTATGTGGTTGCAGTTTTTTAATGTTGAAGGTCTCCCTTTCAGATGCTTCAAATGCAATCAAATTGATCACAAGATTGCTTTGTGTCCCAAAAATAATTTTCAAGGATATCATTCAAAGCTCTTTTGCAAAAATGAGTCAAAAAGATTAGTTGCTCAAATCAGAATTTGGTTCATAGAATGCATCTTTCCAATGAGCCTCCAACAGTGACAGTTTTCCAGCAGGATGTGAACAGGTGTCAGAAAGAGGAGGTTTTTGTGTCAACTGTAGCATAGACCGGTTTGGAGGTAGGGCAATCCTCGTCTCCCATGAAGGAAAGAGTTGTGACAGAATCCGGACCAGACCTTGCTTTCAATCCCCAACCTGCAGCGGATGCCTCTCAACAAAAGACGGGCGAGATAGCTAATGATGGGGAAGATTTTGAAGGAGGGCTTGACAATAGAGAGGTTCTTTCCATAGAAAAGAAGCCTAGTGTTTTGAAAACCCCTGATTACGATTGAAAAAATAAAAGGGGTAGAAAATCGGAAGCAGAAAGGTTGCAGCTTAAGGTCCAGAACTCCATCTACAGAGGCACTCAATGGACTCTGGAATCATTGTTGGTCAACACAAGCGTCTGTTGGCAGCTAAACACCGATCTGTGTTTTGTCTTTGGTGGTTTTAAATTTCTCTTGACCCTTTTGTTTTTGTGTTTCCAATTTCTCTGGTTGTTGTTAGTCCTTCTTGGTCTCTCTGTGTGGATAGTGTTTTTGGTTCACTGGGTTACTCGGCTTTTTCTTTTGTATTTCTGGTTTCTTTTGTGTTCTTCTATGGTATTTTTACAAGCATTGGGCCCTCGATTTGTGCTCCAGAACCGGTTCAAGTTCTGGTAAAAAACTTACCGGTTGTTGCTCTGGTTAAAAGCTCCACATCTATCTAAAAGAATGGTTGTTACTTTAAGAAAAAATGATTGTTAGTATAAATGGTGAAGATGTTTAGTTCGATCAATTTTTATTGTTATCAAAATCCGTCATAATTTAAAAGATGAGACAAGGATAATCTCTGAAAAAAATTTAACAAAATAAATATCTTTTATACCTTAATTCTTAACTGCTTAAAACAATGATCAACCTATATATATATAAAATTAATTTCAACCCTTGCCTGCAACTCCTTACTTCTGGTTAAGATCCGACATATATACCTGCACAGAAATACCTGCTATATATATATTTTTTTTAAAGAAGAGGGGAATATTACAGAGAAGTGGCGACCATGGTTAAAAAACAAGAGACGGGAGATATTAAAAAAGGAGGCGGCCATGGGGAAAATATACAGCAGAGATCAGGGATTAGTACAGCATGTTCTGAATGATTTTAATCCCTGATCTATGCTGTATATTTCTCCATGGCCATCTTGTCCACATCTCGGGGAATAGTGTACAGATCTGTTTTAACAAATGGTCTTTAGCCACATATATATATTATACGTTTTCCTTTTGTCATCATTTTCCATTTGAGCATAGCCACACAGCCGCCATAGTTGTAAATATCTCACTGTGACGTTTCAACAAATTCTATCTTTAAAAATTGGAACCACATTACCAAATATCTGTCCTTCAAACCAAATTCAAATTGAAACCACTTTGTATATTTCGTGTCGGTTAAAATTAAAACCCTTTAAAATCTGTTTGTTCGACACCACAGTGGTAATAGAAAATGGATATTTTTTTAATTTTAAAATGCTCAATCTTTGAAATATTGAAAGTAGAGGTTAGGTTTTAGGGATTTGAGAAGACGAGAACTAAAATATCAGTGAAATCTTGACACCAATCAAGAAGAATATATTTACAATTTTTTTTAAAAATAATTTGTTCTTTAATTTATGCATCATCAAATATTTATTAATTTAAATTAAAATTAATAATATATATATTTTATTTTGTTGACCACTGTCAAAATTGTCATATATTTTCAATAAAATAAGATTGTATGGTAAAATGGATTTTTTTTTTTTTTTTTTAAAAAATACGTTATATTTTTTTACTATATTTGAAAAAAGAAAACATTACAAAATCATGTTAATAAAAAAAATTCAAAATCACATGTTTTTGTCTAATAAAAAATTACAACACTTCTTATTCTTCCTCTTTCACTATTCTCTTCTTCTTCTTTCTTCCTTCTCTTTGTCTTCCTCCTCCTCTTCTTTCGCTTCTTCATCTTCTTCCTTTTATTCATCTTCATCTTCATCTTCCTCCTCTTCTTCATATTCTTATTCATCTTCATCTTCCTCTTCCTCATTTTCTTCTTCATCTTCATCTTTTTCTCGTACTTTTATATCGATGATCACTAAACATAAAGTGTGTACAAATTATAACACATGTTATAGTGTGCATATGCTACTCTTATATAAATTTAAAGGTTTACTAGAAATATAGGTTGAAAAAGTGAATGTGTTTATATTTATATTTATTTATATATATTAAAATAAATATTAAGTATAAGAATTTGTTTTTTTATAATTTAAAATTATTTTATAAAATGTAATAATTTTGGACAATTGTGCATCTTTTGGAATTGGTTTCATAGTTTTATGAGTTATTGTTTATAAGATATTTTTTTCAAAACCTATTGTGGTCAGTATTTAATCATTTTTAAGATTTCAGTGTTGAATCTAAGTTTTTTGTGGTATAAATTTTGCAACCAATATCCATTTTAAGTAAACATGTCATTGTTTTGTAAATTTTAGGGCATTTTAGATTGATTACTAACATTTATAAGGGTTATAGGTATGTCAAAATTAAATTTTAAAAATATCACATCTCCTATAGATAATGATAGTTGTTTGAGGATATTGACTCACAAAGTTTCATGTGAATTTAATTGTGAGTATACAAAATGATATGGATATTAATTGGATGCAAATGAATTGATAATTGACCCAATCAGTCGGTTGGTTCAATCATGGATGCAATTTTTTCTAATTTAAGCCATGTGAACCTAATTGCAACTGTAAAATGTGAATTGGGACTTAATTGGTCCTAATCTTATCACTAATTAAACTAATTACATGATTGGTTCAATTAGGAATACAATTTGGGCCAAGTTGATTCCCATGATTCTAAATGCAATTATATGCTATGATTGACCCAAAATTCATCATTAATTGAACCAATTACTTGATTGGTTCAATTAGATATACAATTTGGTCTAAATTTTTATTTATAAACCTAATTGTGATTATATTATGTGATACATGGCTCAAATGGCTCCAATTTCACCACTTATTAAACAAATAACTCAATTGGTTCAATCAATAATGAAATTTTGGCCCTTTGAACCTGATTGTGATAATACAATGTGATTTGGGAATCAATTAAGCTGAATTTTGTCATTAATTCAACCAATTACATGATTCAAGTTTCAATTAGAGATACAATTTGGGATAATTTGAACCACTTCAATCTAATTGGTAGTAACAATGTGATATGGGTCTCAATTTCCCCAATTTCTTCAATGATTAAACCAATTACTTGATTGGTTCAATTAAGAATAATTTGAGCCACCTGAACCTAAATATGTCTACATATAATGTCTTTTGGGGCTCAATTGGCCGTAATTTCATCATTGATTGAGCCAACTAACTAATTAGTTCAATCGAGGATTTAGTTTTGATGAATTTTAGTTTTGTGAACCTAATTGTGACTATATGTTGTAATTTGGGGCTTAATTTACCCTTATTTCTTCATCACTTAAACTAATTAATCAATTACAAACATAATTTTGGCTAGATTTTTTCCCATGAATTTAATTTGATTATACAATGTCATTTGGGGCTCAATTAATCCCAATTTCATTAAATATTGAATGCCATGAACACAATTGGGACTATATAACGTGATTTGGATTCAAATTAGTCTCAATTTAATTATCAATTGACTCAATAATGAAGTCAGTGATGAAATTTGGGCTAACTAAGTCTAAAATCACTTTGATTAGTCCCAATTAAGTTCACATGGCTCAAATTTACCTAAGACATATCTTTGATTGAGTTATTCAAGTTGTTAAAAAATCATTTGTGAAATTAGGGCCTATTAAGCATCACATCACATCATATAATTAAATTTAAGTTCACAGGAATCAAATTGGTTGAAATAATGTTTCTGACTGAACTAATCAAGTAATTATTAAAAGATAGGTACCTCATCTCAACAATTCTAGAAGAATTATTAGATCCCCTAACCATGATGAGAATAACCTAATGCTAACTAGGAGTTAGTCTTGAATTGGATACTTACTATATTAAATGCCTTAGAAAACAAGTTAGACACCCAAGAATAAAGATTGAATAGCTTGGAGAGTGTTCCACTTGAATAATTTCCTCTTAGAGAAGAAAGGAAAGTTGGTGACTAAGAACTTCAAGAGAACCTTGCATATGTGGTTGATCCTATTATCAAATAAAATAAAAATTTGCCTCCACCAACATTTTTAGGTGAGGAATCTAGTGATATAGCTATGTATGGTTGGTTCACTTGTACAAGTTATTTAAACTTCATAATATGCCATCTAATGTGAAATGAAGGGTGGATACTTATCATTTAGTAGGATCTACAGATCTTTGTTGGAAGTATCTATATTCCTTAGAGGGTTACCAGTCAATGACTCTTACCTGACTATTAAGCAAATTTACCCAAGATGTATCTTTGATTGAGTTATTCGAGTTGTTAAAAAAAAACATTTGTGAAATTAGGGCCTATTAAGCATCAAATCACATCATATAATTAAATTTAAGTTCACGGGAATCAAATTGGTTGAAATTATGTTTCTGACTAAACTAATCAAGTAATTAATTGGTAAGTGCAAGGAATTGGGAGATCAAAAGGGAGTCTTAAGTGGACATGTTTTTCTTGAAAAAATGCGAAACCTTGATTTGTATGGATTAATTGAGATATCTAAACTCATAATTTGAAGATTTTATAGGAAGATGAATTGTAGCATTTTGAATGTAGTTTCTAGACTACTTTTTTTTTTTAAATGGTTAAGTATAACTAGGTCAAATATTAGAAAATTAAATAAATGGTATAATTTTTTAGAAAAATCATACTAGGTAGGTGTCCGTGTGCCCCACCATTTTTTTATAATTATTTATTTTTTATTTAAACCCCTTTGTATAAAGCTAGGTAAGATCATCTAGTTTGCAACGTATATTTTTTTAAAATTAATTAATGAATTTTTTTTTACTAATTGCACAAGTCAATATACCCTAAAATATGATAAAAAATGTATAGTTGACCATGCACCCTCTAATTGCCTCAAAAAATATAAAAAATTAGATTTTTTTTTTGTATTGTGTATAGAATTAGGTCTAGTTTGTAACCATATGCTTTTTTCAGTTTATAATAATGAATCAAAAGATACATAATCAAATATGAACATGAATAGTCATGGCATATAAAACTACAAAAACATACTTAGTAAATATTTAAATAACAACCTTAAATCAATACAAATATTTTAAAAAATCATATATATAGAAATGGGAGACTCAATCGATGTTCCAAAACTATTTCAAGAAAAAACCAGCTAAAATGGATAGTGTCTAGCATGGGTGAAGTTGTATTCTTTTATTGTTGGTAGAAAACATGCATTCAACTATGTGTGTTGTAGGTTCATGCTTGAGGCTTGGCAATCCAAGCCATTCCTAAGCCTTAAGGCATGTGTTTGAAATGTCTAGTTAAAGAACCACATATGCAGTAATACTGCGTACATTGACTTACTACATATGCAAAATGAACACATGCAAAAAATTACCATAATGGTAATTGAGGATAATATGAGATAGGGTTTAGTATTTAGAGTCAAATCACAAAGGCAATTGAGGATAATTTGAGTTGATTAAACCTAGATTTTTTACCACAATGTGTTTTTGGGCATAGAATTTATGTTTTGGGATGCATTAGGTCTAATCACAAAGGATATTTGGTCCAATTTGATCTCCTTGAACTAATTTGTGACTAAAAAATATGACTTTTGGCTCAATTGGCCCCCAGGTCACCATGTATTGAGAAAATTAGTCAATTGGGTAATGAATGATGTGATTTGGGTTGAATTGAGCCTTGTAAACCTAATTATTATTGTAAAGGATGTTAATTTGGGCTAAATAATTTGGTTTTCAAGGTTTAAAATTTAGGTTTTAGGGTTTAGGGCTTATGGTTTAAGGTATATGTGACATAGGGTTTAGGATTTAGGGTCTAATCATGAAGGCAATTGAGGACAATTAGAGTTGATTGAACCTATTTGTGACCACAATGTTTTTCTGGGCATAAGGTTTATGTTTTAAGGTGAATAAGATTTAATCATAAATACAATTGGGGCCAATTTAAGCTCCTTGAACATATTTGTGACTAGACAATGTGATTTTGGGCTCAATTGGCCCCCAAGTCACCATAGATTGAGTAAATTTGTCAATAGAGGTAACTAGTGATCTTATTTGGGCCAAATTGAGCCCTGTGCACCTAATTATTACTGTAAAGGATCTTAATTATATGGATAAATAATTTGGTTTAGGGCTTACAATTTAGGGTTTAGAGATTAGATTTTAGGTATATGTGAGATAGGGTTTAAGGTTTAAAGTCTAATCATGAAGGTAATTGAGGACAATTTAATCTGATTGAACTTATTTGTGAGCACAATGTGTTTTAGAGCATAGGGTTTATGTTTTAGGGTGCATACTTGGTCTAATCATAAAGGCAATTGGGGTGAATTTAACCTTCTTGAACCTATTTATGACTATAGAATGTGATTTTGGGCTAAATTTGCCCCTGAGTCAGATAGATTGAGTCAATTAGTCAATTAAGACAATGAATGATGTGATTTGGGTCAAATTAATACTTGTGAACTTAATTGATTTTGTACGAGATGTTAATTAGGGCTAAATCATTTGTTTTAGAGTTTTAATCCAATTTACAATTTGTGGTTTAGGGTTTTTAGGGCTTAGGGTTTATGGATTGGGGTTTAATGTGTACATATGGGTATA
Organism: Torreya grandis; assembly: GCA_037957365.1. NCBI lineage: Eukaryota > Viridiplantae > Streptophyta > Pinopsida > Cupressales > Taxaceae > Torreya > Torreya grandis. Next base: position 554,442 of record JARHVA010000812.1, on the reverse strand, counting down.
GTCTATAGGGTTTGGGGCTTAGGGTTTAAAGTGCTTAAATTTTAGGGCTTATGATTTATAATTTAGGGTATAATGTTCAATTGGGAAGGCAATTGAGGATAATTTGAGTTGCTTGAACCTATTTATGAATATGCAATGTGTTTTTGGGTTTGATTAACCCCCATATCATCACATATTGAGCAAATTAATCAATTGGGTCAATTAATGGTGATTTAGGCTAGATTGAGCTCTTGAAACCAAATTCATAGTCTAAATGATGTTTATTGGGGCTCAAATAATTGGTTTAGAGCTTGAAGAGTTTACCATTTACGGTTTAGGGTCCATAGGGCTTAGGATTTAGGGTTAGAGTTTAAGGTATATGGTTTATGGTAAAGGGCACATAGGGTTTAGGGTTTATGGCATAGGGTTTAGGTCTTAGGGTCTATAATTTAGATTATAAGGTTTAGGGTTTATGGTTTACATCTTAGGGTTTGAGGTTTAAGGTTTAGGGTACACAATTCCCAGTCTAAATGATGTTAAATGGCTTGCTCAAATGATTGGTTCAAGGTTTTAAGAGATTATGATTAATGGAACTTTGGGTTTCTAAGACTTAGGATTTAGGGATTAGGGTTTAAGTTTTAGGGTATAGGGTTTAGGGGTTAATATTTAAGGTATAGGGTATAGGACCTATATGGTATAGGGTTTAATGCTTATGGTATAGTGTTTAGTGTTTAAGGTGTATTTTACATACACTAAATACCACGTATATCATATTAACATGTACACATTATTATTGCATTCACGGTATTATCATGTACATGGTTCTTAAAGTAGTACTAGAAAAACCACCAATAGTCATTTTTTTACTTCAAGAGTACTACCCCCTACTCTATTGCATATTGTACGTTATGGGTCCCATACTCTATTGAGTTATGTTACAAATGATTATAATGTTATATACAACCTCAAAAGCATAAATCATTGTCTACTCACATGGTTGACTAAAGATAACATAGGACTATTCTTGATTATTTTAGACTAATTAGATTATTGTCCCCACCCTCAATAGTAGAAAACCTTATGCATTCAAGGGTGATAGATTTCGTAGTAGTATAAAAAAGAAGTCAAAGTACAAAATTCCAAATGAATTAGAGGTGGTGAGAGAAAAATAAAGGTAACAAATTAAAAAACTTTGTATAATTAAGTCTACTATCCCTAATGAATTTATTGTCACAAATATTGATAAAATGAATAATGATACTATACCAATTTGTGAAAATCCAATTGTCAATGCGAATAGTATACCCAATTATAGTGCAAGTTCACATTCAAATTTTACTATTTTAAATTTGGATGATGATGATAATATGCATGATGATGTGAATTGCATGGAAACACACATTAGAGAAACTACTAATGATGAAACTAATATGGAAACACTCATTGGAGAAAGTTACAATAAATAAAACAATATGGGAACACCATTGAATGAAGAGCTTACTAATGAAGAAAATAATATGGAAACACCAAATCAATAAAATATACCATTAAGAACACGTCATGGGATTTATATAAGAAAACTAATGTATTTAATTTAAATTGATGAATCCATTTTGAAAACACTTAAAAAAATGTTCGAGTGCCATATGAGAATAAAAGTTCAAAGAATTTGGGAGTGGCACTTTGAATATTTAAATGAAACTCAAAGATGACACTTTGAATATCACATTATTTAATTAACATGATTGTGTTATTCAATCAACACAATCGCATTACTGAAATTATGGATCAATAATTACTAAACCATAATGCATAAGCGTTATTTGAATTTACAATCATGCATTGTAAATTTAAATAACACGTACACATTATATAATGTGTATACGCTATATAGTTTATTATAAAATACATATGTGTTTCTTTGTTATAAGTTAAAAACCAACACCAAGAACATTTAGGAGTTGCACATGAATCCATCTTTGTCCATAGGCTTATATTTACTACTCTAAATGTTAAATATAAGTTTACATTTACATTTAATTTCTTATAATTTAAATTTATTTTAGTAAATATAATAAATTAGGGTCATTCAACATATGATAGAGTTAGTCTTATAGTTGCATGCCTTATGATTTGGAAAATAGTTTTTCAAAATTCAATCAGGTCCTTACTTAGGCATTTTTAGGGTCTAAGTATTAAACTTAGGGATTTTAGGACATAACTTTATTGTTCCCAAAATCCGTCACTTGATTTTGTGGACAACATACTGACCATTTTGGTCCTGCAGACCAAAACTCTCTCTTTTCTTTCTCAAAAATGTTCTGAGCAGTTAAGTTTTTCAAATATTCAAGCCTTTTCAACTAAGGAAGTCACAGGTTCAACAAGTGAGATTTCTCAAAGGGAAGTTCAAAACACTTAAGGCATTTCCTTAGTATTTTGAGGATGGTTCAATGCCAAGGTTCAATCAATAGACTTAACGACTGGCTTCAAATAATTGGAATGAACCATTGAACCATTAAACCCCGCCTTTGCAAGGTTCAAAGGTTCAACGAGTTCAAAGGTTCAATGGCTTTGACGGACTTAAAGAATAAAAGGATTCAAAGAGTTAAGATTGAACTGTTGAACCATTGAACCTTGAACTTCAAAAGGTTAAAAGGTTTAATGAGTTCAACGAGCTCAATGAACTTAGAGAATGAAAGGATCCAGAGAGTTTGAAGCTTCAAAGGATTCAAAGAAATAGATCTGAACCGTTGAACCGTTGAACCTTGAACTTCGAAAGGTTCAAAGGGTTCAAAGAGTTCAAAGTTTAAGTGGAAGCTTCAAGTGAATGGATGAAGCAAAAGATTCTAGAAATAGGTTCAACCAAATGGTTCAACTAAAGAAGAAAACCAAGTGAGCGTGGCCCTTTATAAAATAATGAATCGACAAACCATTAAACCATTGAACCTTTGAAACAAAAGAGTTCAAGGTTCAAGGTTCAAAGTGGTTCAAGCGACCAATGACGTCCCCATGGATGTCAAATTTAGGGTGATGGAATAACCATTGATTTTCAAAAAATATGTGAACAAACTCAATGATTAGCCTAAAAAGGAGCCGAAAGAGCAGCAGAAAGTGAGAAGATAGCCCTGAAAGCTCAGATTGCCAAGGAAAGACAAAACATGGCAAGAAAAGAGAGAATGACTATAGAAAGTTTAGAAATATCTATAGAAGAGTTATTCCAGTAGGTGGAATAGTCCACCAAGTAGACATCAAAAAGAGTGAACATTCAAAGGTGCGGCCTATTTTTCTACATTAAGTAAAGGTGAATAGATAGTGATGTAAGCGTCATAAAGAAGACCAGACAACCCATGCTTAGGAGGAGACATTTGAGATGATTCAGAATGCCAAAGTCAAGGCTGATCACCTATTCCAACATGGCCCTTTCATAGATATTTAATGTATTCAATTCAACATGGGTCATTTTCATGAAAACAAGTGCCCAAGTCTTTCTTGTGATACTATATATATTATAATCTCTCATTTTGTATAAGAGAGATATCTCAATTATTAGAAGTGAAGCTCTGCCCAAATTGAAAGGAATTCTTGAGACTTTGAGCTCAGATTATTAATAATATTTTGTTAAATGAATGAGAAAGCAAGTGACCTTTCAGACTTTGTGTTGGAATAATCTTGTGTCATCTAAGAAATTGTTTTTATGTTTGTTTTCTAAATACAGTCTTGTCCATTTAATCAAACAAATAGAACAAGTGGAAATAAGCTGAAAGATGTCCTGAAGCTGACTGTGGGAGACTTTGTGCTACCATAAGTGTCTTCAGTATGTGTTTTGTGTAAAGGGTACTAGAGAGACTTTGAGATTTCTTTATCCTTTGTAATCCTTTACTCTGTTATAGTTTTAGGTGGAGACTTTGAGCTACACTTAATCCTATGGTGTTCTTTGTTCTAATTAGTGGGAGAAACAATGAAAGACTTTGTGCTTTCGTGAGTTTCTTGTGGATCCTGTTACTAACTAGGATGTCTTCCTTTGGTTTTTTGAATATCATTTCTAAAAGAAGAGAAATGCCTTCAACAATTACCCAAGAATTCTCTCCTTTTTGTGAACATCATCTCTGAAAAAAGAGAGATGGATGGTATGATTTCACCCCTGAGTGTATTTTTAGCTTATATATATATATATAGGGAACCTCCCCTTGCTGAGAGGAGAGATTTATCTCATTCTGGCTGTGGTCACCACACCCATTTTACCATATAAATTTCTTTATGTTGTGGTTCATGTAACCATTTTGCTATCAGTCAGCTAGCGACAAAAAAGTATGTTTTTGATGACTCCATTGGAGAAGAACAAAATATTTAGTTATTTTCCATTAGCATTTCATATCTACTAGGGATAGAACATAGACAGTGCCATGCCAATAGTTTTTGGTGACTCCACTAGGGATAGAATGCATAGTTTGAAGCCTCAAGCTTAAAATTGAGGCAATTCCAATTCTTTCCCATATCCATTTTACACTCTGGTAGATCCACTGTACACATGAAGCCAGAGAGCTCAAGGTATTATTGACCATGTATTTGAGCTTGTGCAGCAAAATAATTTTGATCTCTCCCCTCCACAAACTCACCTTCAACTAAATAGGAGTTTTCCTCCTACAAACATCAGGTCCCCAATACTAGGCAAAATTGCTCTTTCCTCTATTAGCAGAGCTTTATCCATACATATCCCACAGAGATTTACTATCCCTCTTTTCAATAGCCATATCATGGCAGTCCAAGGCCCCTGGGGTAATACTTTTGGTCCTCTAAATCTAACCCCACCTTTATATGAGCTACCCCGTAGCTCAAAGAAAAATTTCCCCAAGTTCTATGGTGATGGAAAGGTTCATCGTAATGAACATATAACAGCCTTTTGCATAGCATGTGGTGTAATAGGCATTGAATATGAAGACATTGCAGTCAGACTGTTTGTAGAGACATTGCAAGGCACTTTTGCAGACTAGCTTTATCATCTGCAAGCATAAACAGTGACTAAATGGAACACTCTCAAAGCCAAATTTGAGCCCAAGTTAAAACCTGTAGAAGATGCTCACGCCCTATTAGCCCAGCTTACACAAATGAAGAAAGAGCCTCATGAACTCATGAGAGACTTCATTGCTAAATTTGACAAGCTGAGTAATAGGATTCCCATAATTGCTCAATCGACACCTGAGAATCTCAAATGCTTCTTCATCAATTCTCAACTTCCTGAAGTGATTTTCCTGTTGAGGCGGGTTGGCCACATAGATCTTTTTGCATCTCAAATTTTGGCCATTGAGGTTGAAAATGAACTTATCTTGGCAGGAAAGATAAGAATAGATCCTAACAAAAGTAAATCTTCTTCATCTTCTGAATATTCTTCTACAGGCACCACGGATCTTATGGTGCAAAAGCTAGCAAATGAATTACTTGTTGGGGAATCACAAGAACAACACCTGTTCTGATCCCACTTTGTGAGGATCTTGCTCCTCAGAAAGAGCATAGTATGATTACCAAATATAAGCAATTATAAATGCGGAAATAACCAAAAACACAAGTAACTAGAATTTACCAATAGCACAGAGTATGAGAGACAATACACTATCTTGTATTAACACTTTACAGAAATGAATACAATAAAGAGCCGCCACACTCTTCCACCTTACAGAGGCTTCCCACACCTCAAGTGTACAGTAATTCTTCTACAACACTCTCCTACCCAAAAAAATGGTCCCAACAACCAACTCACAAACAGAATTGGTGTTCACCTCTCCAACTAGTCAGTAATAACCCTGCCAGTTCACCAAGCACTCTAAAGCACTTCAAGTTGATCTCCCATGAACCTGCAACCTGAAATTCAACAGACCATACTCACACATGTAGATCTCCTATGATCTTGCAACAACCTGCAACTCAATGATCTTACACTTAGAAGGAACTCCCTTGCCTTCCTTATCTTATTATCAATTACAATACATGCCAATGGGTCTATAAATAGATCCCAGACTTAAACAATAACTTAGACTCTTAATTTAGACAATTATCCTCGCAGCTTGAGACTCTAACTGGTCTTTACATGCAAACTCTTCGTTCACTTAACTAACTGTCCGTGCAATGAATAGTTCTGGAACACACAGGCGACTGACGCCGGTCCCTGCTTGCCTAGTTCTGCCGACGTTGGCTGACTCCCTGCCGTCGTCGGTGGCCTTCTGCACTGGTCACGACCGACGTCAGTCCTGCTGCTGATGCCGGTGCTCCTGGATCTCAGCAACCTTCTATTCCTTCAATTTGTAAAGAGTTGAAGCTTTTAGCTCCACAACTCAACAATCTCCCACTTGGAGATAAACAACTGCAACCTATACCTGTACCTGTACTCCATCTAGTTTGTTCCCTTGGCTTTGTATCCCTCCTCAAGATCACTCTTGAAGACCAACCACCACAAACCTATAGTGCAAAACCTGTCATCCAAATCACCTGTCACATCCACATCTACAAACCATGTAGAAAATAACCTGAACCTGCATAGCATGTGCACCTGCTGCTAGTCCCTATAAGAATCCACTGAACTGTCCTCCAATGGTTTTCTCCCAGATTGGCTCCAACTTGTGACAACTCCCACTGCTTGGGAAAACTCAGGTTTAGTGCATACTATGCACTCAACCTCATTATGTGAATCAAGACCCTGTTATGTGAACTGTCCAACCATCGGCGTGCTAATCAGTCTCACACAATCATCCTAAAACAAAGTCAACATATGACCCTCCATGTCTCTAGAACACACTCATGCTAAAGAATCTTGTTGCTCCTAGATTCTCCATGACAAACACCTGAACTAGCTTTACCTTTAGTTTAGCAATACCTGTATATGTAACCCTGCAACAAGCACATAATACAGTAATAGGATAATGTAGCTAATATTATCCAACCTGGTAAAGAGAAATACAATGATCAAACCTCCATTGCCCTGCAGCTATACAAGACCATATACCTTGATCTTCCATCTCACGTATCCATTTCCGCTCTTCTTTATCCTGAACATCCATTCGTCTCTTAGTGCTTACTTCCAACTGGCAACTCTACCCAAAACACCTGTTTGGTTCTCCTCCAAAGAATCACATCCTCATCCATGCCAAGCTCCCACTGTTTCCTGGATCTACCTGTTCTACTTCTTTAATAACTCCCTGGTCTTATGCCATAAGTGAGCAACAAGTAGTGTAAAGAAGGGAAATGACGAATTTAAGAACTTACTTATGCCTTCAGTCCTCTATATGGGTGCTTGAGACACCTTGACAGCTTGCTATCCACCCAAAATTTGTCTCAGTAACCGATGCCGGTCACATCTCAGTCTGCACCCGACCGATGTCGGTTCCCTACGACTGCCCCCTTGTCGACGTCATTTTTCCCTAGCCGACGCCGGTAGTTATCTGCCCTAAGTCACCAACATCAGGCTGCACATAGCCGACGTCGGTCTCTGTCTGGACGCTGACGCTAGTTTTCCTGCCAACGTCGGTCTCTGTGTTTCTCTAGTGAGACCTGACTTTTTCTCGCGAGCTCTTTTTGGATCAAATCCTTCTCCAAAACACCCTTGCTCTGCTCAGAATTCTTCTACATCTTGTGTTGAACTCTGTCTGTCACCTTCTCCTTGAAAAACAAGGCTTTCTTGTTCTTGTCACTAACATTGGATTCCTCAAGAAACGTTACCTTCTTCTTCTGTATACAGAAACCATGATCCATACCTTCCAAATCTGAAATCATATCCTTTGACTCAAGAACAAGCATCTCCTTCTTATCTATGTGACCAAGCCTATCAAGCCACATCTTTGAATCTACATCTGAAGTAGATAACTTAGAAAGAGAGTCAGTAATACAAGTAGATAGATAAAACATACCTACTTTCTTACCTCTAGCTACAACAAGTGTACCCTTGGTAACCTTCCAAGAGTCCGCTGTGAGAGTTACTTTGCAACCCTCATCACCCAAACTTCTAACAGAAATCAAATTCCACTCCAGAACTGAGACATGCATGACCTCCTTTAACACCCATGTGTTACCTGTCTGCAGTTTCAGCTTCACTTTCCCTTTGCCAACAATTTGACAAGGCTTACCATCCCCTACACAAATTTCTCCAAGATCTCCCTGGATATACTCATGAAAAAATTCCCTATGTGGGGATGCATGAAAAGAGGCACCAGAATCTAAAACCCAAGATTCTACTTTATCCAAAGAACATACCAGAGCATCCCGTGTAGCGTAATCTACAACATCTGCTTCTTCTTCATGTCCTTCATGTTGATCTTCACCTGATCTACAATCTCTCTTTAAGTGCCCTTGCTTTCCACACTTCCAGCAGGTTATTCTTCCATACCTGGACTTGGATCTTCTGCCTATCTTGGACCTTGATCTCCCATGCTCTATCTTCTCTCTTTGCCTTCCTCTGCCTTCAAAACTCAAAGAATTTCCTGATGATTCACCTATGCTATTCCTGCGTATCTCTTCATTCAAGATCACACTCACAAAATCATCCACTTTTAAGACTTTTGAAGGAGACACGGTATTAGAAACTGCCATTACCAAACCTTCCCAACTTTCAGGTAATGAACACAAGATTAAGAGAGCTCTAATTTCATCATCAAATACAATATTGACTGAACTTAACTGGTTTACCAAATCATGGAAATCACTAAGATGGCTATGAACAGATCCACCTTCCAACATTTGCAAATTAAATAAACGCTTCATAAGAAATACCTTATTAGAAGCTGAGGGTTTTTCATATAAATTTGCCAAAGATTCCATCAACTCCACCGTTGTCTTACACTATGATAAGCTGGAAATCACAGATGATGCAAGACTCAATCTAATAGATCCCAAAGCCTTCCGATCAAGAACCTCCCATTCTTCATCTTTCATGTCTGAGGGTTTGCAATTAACCCCTCCCAACGGTAAGTACAAATCTTTTTGATACAAATAATCCTCAATCTGCATCCTCCACAATTGGTAGTTCTTGCCATTAAAATTTTCCATCCGTAGCTTACTGTCTTCTACCAATTTTCAACTCCCACTCAAATAGAAACTCTGTGAGTAACCTGTAATCAAAAAACACACTAACCAGATCTAGTCCAATCTGTTAGTATCCCAACCAATAGCTCTGATACCACTTTGTTGGGGAATCACAAGAACAACACCTGTTCTGATCCCACTTTGTTAGGATCTTGCTCCTCAAAAAGAGCACAGTATAATTACCAAATATAAGCAATTATAAATGCGGAAATAACCAGAAACACAAGTAACTAGAATTCACCAATAGCACAGAGTATGAGAGACAATACACTATCTTGTATTAACACTTTATAGAAAAGAATACAATAAAGAGCCGCCACACTCTTCCACCTTACAGAGGCTTCCCACACCTCAAGTGTACAGTAATTCTTCTACAACACTCTCCTACCCAAAAAAAGGTCCCAACAACCAACTCACAAACAGAATTGGTGTTCACCTCTCCAACTAGTCAGTAATAACCCTGCCAGTTCACCAAGCACTCTAAAGCACTTCAAGTTGATCTCCCATGAACCTACAACCTGCAATTCAACAGACCATACTCACACATGTAGATCTCCTATGAGCTTGCAACAACCTGTAACTCAATGATCTTACACTTAGAAGGAACTCCCTTGCCTTCCTTATCTTATTATCAATTACAATACATGCCAATGGGTCTATAAATAGATCCCAGACTTAAACAATAACTTAGACTCTTAATTTAGACAATTATCCTCACAGCTTGAGACTCTAACTGGTCTTTACATGCAAACTCTTCGTTCACTTAACTAACTGTCCGTGCAACGAATAGTTCTGGAACACACAGGCGACTGACGCCGGTCCCTGCTTGCCTAGTTTTGTCGACGTCGACCGACTCCCTGCCGTCGCCGGTGGCCTTCTGCACCGGTCACGACCGACGTCGGTCCTGCTATTGACGCCAGTGCTCCTGGATCTCAGCAACCTTCTGTTCCTTCAGTTTGCAAAGAGTTGAAGCTTTTAGCTCCACAACTCAACATTACTAGCTCTAAAAAAGCAAATAACACAAGGGATGTTTGCTCCTCCTTCTTATCAAGATATACCAAGGAGGATGTTTTCCAACCATTCGTATCGGGGTAATGCTGCCAGAAATCAAGGGCAACCAAATCACCTTCCTCCCCCACTAGGGAAGCTTTCCATTGAAGTAACACCAGCTAACTCAGCAGTTGGTTATCTTGAAACTGAATCTAATTTTTCTTTCCAACCTAAGTTAAAGCAAGAAGATGATGTTGATCTCTTTGTAGAAGGCCAATAAAAATCAGTTGGTGACTCCAACATCAAATTCCTAAATTAACAAGATGAATACAGAAGTAAAAGAGAAGCATTTGATGGATCATACAATGTATTTACTAGGTCTCAGAACCAATCAGCTCAAGAAGCGGATAAAAGAAAAATAGGAGAAGAATCTTGACCAAAAATTTTAATTCCTAAATGAGAGACTTCTCTGCCTTTCCAATCAAAGGGCCCGATGAGCAATAAAAAAGTAAGTACCTCAAATATTCCTTCACCTTCTGCTTCAAATTCATAGACCAGTCCCACACCCAGTAAAACCTAGATTCATGGATTATTTTCCTCTGCTTCAAATTCATTTCAGTTATTTGATATAATTGACCATGTTAAGAAGACCAAAATTCAAATGTCTGAGATTGAATTCTTGCAATCCAACCCTGAGTAGTTGGATAGGTTAGTTCAATGCATAAAAAATAAAACCATCCCTCCAAGACAATTTTTTTTGAAAGTAAGTCATGTTCCCTTAAAGAACACATCTACCTGAAATAATCTTGTCATTACTCCTCTAGTTACCCTTGAGAAGATAGAATTTTTTTATGTTTCCCTGCTGATAAATGGTAATTAGCTGAATAATTGCATTATAGACTCAGACACCTCGGATAATGTCATGCCTGCCAAGGTGGTATAATCTCTTGGTCTCACATTGACTAAGACCTTTGGGAGATGTTTATCCATGTAAAATAAACAAGTGCCACTTCTAAGACAAATCAAGGATGCCCAATTTGCATTTGTGGCCTTCCCAGATAAGAGAATTAGAATGACAGTCCTAGTGGCTGACGTCCCAGCCTCCTACGACATTCTTTTTGGGTAAATTTTTTGCAAAGATGTTGGTGGAGAATTGAGCATGAACCTATCTGAGGTGAGGATTCTTGTCAAGGGCATCATGCAAAGGCTACTTTCTGAGAAGGAATCAAAGTACATTATTACCCGATTTCAGTCCCTAAATCTCAAATTTGGTTTGAGTCTTCAAGAATGGGTAATTGCTTTTTATCTACTAAGGATGTTCCTATTTCAGTAGAGGAAATCTTACTAAGTGACAATCCAAAAAATTTAGATAAGACATCAGAAGAATTAGGAGGGTGCAATACACATGAAAATGGATCTTCCCTTCCTGATAAAGAAAAATCTAAAAGAAGATTAGATTCTAATGATGTTTAGATTATGGAATTTGATGACAGTAATTCTTCTACCTGTTTTGGAGTTGAATAGTTTTAATATCTCCTCAAGGAGATATTTTCCCCTATGAATATAAGTTGTAGTTCAGCAACACTAACAAAACTATTGAATATGAATTGTTGCTGCTCAGTTTAAAGGCTACTCAAGATAAAGGTGTTAAGCTCCTTCATGCTAAAGGAGATGCTAAGCTGGTGGTTTGTCAGGTGAGCAACCTGTATCAAACCAAGAATGAAAGATTGTGACATTATTGCAATCTAGTGTGGGACTGCATTGAAGGCTTTGATGCTTTTAATATATTTGTCATGCCCAGAGAATTCAATAGTCATACAGATGCATTGGTCGTCTCTACAACTCTCTTGGTCCCTCACCAAGATTTCAAAGAAGACAAGTAAACTATTGAGTTAGTCTTTCAACCAAGTGTACCTGATAATTCTAACCATTAGTAGGTGTTCAATGGCAAAAACCAAATCATTGATTTTTTGGAACAAATAGATATCTTTGAAAAGCTTTAATTTGAAGATAGTGAATCTCCACCATGGGAATCAGCTCTGAAGACAAATTCAAAATATGATGAAGAGTTCCTTTAGCTTAAAGGGAATAAAACTTCCAAAGGATTAGTTTCTCCTGAGAAACTATTTGACAAGCATGATAGGTTTATCAAGGAACAACAAATGGATTCAAAATCCTCCAAGGATTTTGATCAAATAAATTTGAGTACAGAATATAATCCAAAAATGGTCAACATTGAGAATTTTTGTACCCTTGATGAAAAACTCAAATTCATTACACTGCTTCACCATTACATTGATGTTTTGGCATATTTTTATGATGATCTGAGACCTCTTAGACATGAAAAAATCCAACATAAAATTCTTCTAAAGATTGGGTCATTGCCTCACAAGCAGAAGCAAAGGTAGTACAACCCTAGTATATCAAGCATGATTTTGTCTAAGATACAGAAAATATTGAATGCAAGGATTATTTTCCCAATCCATCATTCCACTTGGATTGTGAACATAGTCCTTGTGAGAAAGAAGAATGGAGAAATTTTCTTGTGTGTTGATTTCAAAAATCTGAATCAGTCATATTTAAAGGACAACTATCCCCTGCATATCATGGATCAGCTACTGCAGACAGTGACTGGCATTGAGATGTTATCAATGCTAGATATTTTTTAGGATATAATCAAGTGGAAGTTGGTGAAGCAGACCAACATAAGATCACGTTTACAACACCTTGGGGCACTTTTGCATAACACAGAATGCCTTTTGGCTTGATTAATGTTGGCGCCACCTTCCAAAGAGTGATGGATCTTGCTTTCAGAAATGAAATGGAGAAGTTCATTATGGTATGCCTTGATGACTTGACAGTATTTTCTAAACATCGTTCTAATCATGGGCATCATCTATAACAAGTGCTAGAGTGAAGTAGGCAGATTGGTATTTCTCTTAATCCCAAGAAGTCAATTTTTGGGGTTATAAAAGGTAGACTTCTCAGACACACTGTGTCCTGAGAAGGCATAAAGATCGACCCAGAAAGGGTTAAATCCATTCAAGGGCTTAATGTTCCTACCAGTAAGACTGCAGTTCACTCTTTTTTTGGAAAGGTGAATTTTCTATGAAGGTTCATTCCTGAATTTGCAGAGAAGACTCACCACATTATCAATATGATGAAGGGCAATGCCACTTTCAGCTGGACTGAAGAAGGCAAGTCAGCATTTCAAGACATCAAGGAAGCTATCACCCATGCCCCAATTCTATTTTGTCTTGATTACACCAAATACTTTGTGATGTATAGCTATGCTTCTTAACATACACTTTCAGCCATCTTAGTTCAGAAGAATAAAGAAGGTGTGGAATCTCCCATTTCTTTATGAGTTGTCCTCTCAAAGCTCATGAGCTGAAGTATTCAAACATGGAGAAGCATGTTTATGCTATGGTAAAGGTGGTAAAACACTTTCATTTTTACATCTTGAACTCACACACTGTTGCTTTGGTTCCTAATACAACAGTAAAGTCTATTTTAACTCAGTAGGAGTTTGGGACTAAAAGGGGGAATTGGATTGCCAAAATCTAGGAATTTGATCTTGTTATCAAACCAATGAAGCTTGTGTGGAGAAGGGGCCTCTGCCAATTAATTGTTGATAACATACCAAAAGAAGTAGGGCATGAAGAAATAGAGGTTGAAGACACACCAATAGTTCTCTTTGTCACCACTACGAACGAGTGGTATTCAAATATTTCTCATTTTCTTACTTATGGTGAGTGTCCTACTCACTTGTCTCATAAAGAAAAGAGGACTGTTAAGTTGAAAGCTGTCAACTTTGTTCTGTGGGACAATGGTTTGTACAAGAGGAACCTTGATGGGGTATTCCTTTGCTGCATGGATAATACACAACAAAACAAACTTTTGGAGTCCTTCCATAATTTAGCTTGTGGAGGACATTTTTTTGCACTTGTAACTACCCATAAAATTCTATGAGTGATGTACTATTGGCCTACTCTATTTCAGGATTCATATGCTTGGGTCCGTAGATGTGATCTATGTCAATAATTCATTGGCAAACCCAAGTTGGCTGTGTTACCTCTCAATCTTGTGGTGATAGAAGAGCCATTTTGGCAATGGGAAATTGATTTCATTGGCACTGTAAATCCATCCTTGAGTGATGGACATGATTATGTCCTTATATCCATAGACTACTTTACCAAGTGGGTGGAAGCCATTCCAGTCAAGCATGCTACTTCAGAAGTAGTATGTAATTTTCTAAAAAAACATCATTTCCAGGTTTGGGGTCCCAACCAAGATTATAACAGATAATGCAGTCTATTTTTCTTCTCATGAGATTACCTAGTTCTAATACTATTATGGGATTATCCTCTCCCACTCTTCTGACTATTATCCGCAAGGAAATGGTCAAGCAAAATCAAGCAACAAGAACCTAGTGACCATTATCAGGAAGCTGGTAAATGACAATCAAAGAACCTGGCATAAATCATTGCTTGACGCTTTATGGGCAGACAAAATTACAACCAAAAGGGTGATTGGTATGTCCCCATTCCAAATTATGTATGGTCTCAATGCAAAGATACCAATCACCCTGGAATTACCAGCATTAAAGTTAGCAAAGGCAGTGGAAAATTTAACTTTTGAAAATTCCACTAACAAAAGGATCATGTGCTTGATTGAACTAAATGAGCAATGAACTATGGTGGTGGACTGAATTACTATGCATCAAAGTCTGGTGAAGAGACTCTTCAACCAGAAAGCAAGGATCCATGATTTTTAGGTTGGAGATCAAGTCTTGTTGTGGGACAAGAGGAGAGAACCAAAAGGAATGCACAAAAAATTGGACTCCCTATGGAGAGGCCCATTTTCCATTCATCATTTAAATGGTGAAAATAGTTTCTTGCTAAAATATTAAGATGGAACACCATTTACTCTGCCTCATAGTGGGAGCATCTAAAGCACTTCAATCCTTGAAGTATCAGATAAGTCTAGTTGTACATATATACATTTGTATAGTCTTTCTTTATCTTGTGTTTTTTTGTTTTTTTTGGCACTGTTCGTTTTTGGCACCTTTCTTTTTGGGTAGCATGACTCCATATCCCAATGGCATAGATGAAGGCACTGAGATTCTAGTTTCTACTCCCTTTGATTGCTTCAATTTCAATCGATGGAAGTTCCCCAACTGGAGCCAACTGTTGTTCCCAATATTTATCACTTGTTTTTGTAGACAACATACTGACCATTTTGGTCCTATAGACCAAAACTCTCTCTTTTATTTCTCAAAAATGTTTTGATTAGTTAAGTTTTTCAAATATTTAAGCCTTTTTAGCTAAGGAAGTCGCAGGTTCAATAGGTGGGATTTCTCAAAGGAAAGTTCAAAACACTTAAGGCATTTCCTTAGCATTTTGAGGATGGTTCAACACCGAGGTTCAATCAAAAGACTTAATAGCAAGCTTCAAACAATTAGAATGAACTATTGAACCATTGAACCTTGCCTTCGCAAGGTTCAAAGGTTCAATGGCTTCGACATACTTAAGGAATAAAAGGATTCGAAGAGTTAAGATTGAACCGTTGAACCATTAAACCTTGAACTTCAAAAGGTTCAAAGGTTCAATGAGTTCAACAAGTTCAACGGACTTAGAGAATGAAAGGATCTAGAGATTTCGAAGCTTCAAAGGATTCAAAGAAATAGATCTAAACCATTGAACCATTGAACCTTGAACTTCGAAAGGTTCAAAGGGTTAAAAGAGTTCAAAGTTTGAGTAGAGGCTTCAAGCAAATGGATGAAGTGGAAGATTCTAAAAATAGGTTCAACCAAATGGTTCAAAGAAATGGTTCAACCAAAGAAGAAAACTAAGTGAACATGGCCCTTTACAAAACATTGAATTGACGAACCATTGAACCTTTGAACCAAAAGAGTTCAAGGTTCAAGGTTCAAAGTGGTTCAAGCGATCGATGACGTCCCCATGGATGTCAAATTTAGGGTGATGGAATAACCATTGATTTTCAAAAGCCCTGAGAACAAGCTCAGTGATTAGCCTATAAAGGAGCCGAAAGAGCAGCAGAAAGTGAAAAGATAGCCCCGAAAGCTCAGATCGCCAAAGAAGGACAAAACATGGCAAGGAAAGAGAGAATGACTACAGAAAGTCTGTAAATATCTGTAGAAGAGTTATTCTAGTAGGTGGAATAGTCCACCAGGTGGATATCAAAATAAGCAAACATTCAAAGGTGTGGCATGTTTTTTTGCATTAAGTAAAGGCGAATAGACAGCCGTGTAAGCGTCATAAAGAAGACCAGATAACCCATGCTTAGGAGGAGAAATTTGAGATGATTCAGAATGCCAAAGTCAAGGCCGATGACCTATTCTTGCATGGCCCTTTCATAGATATTTAATGCATTCAATTCAGCATGGACCATTTTCATGAAAACAAGTGCCTAAGTCTTTATTGTGACGCTATATAATGTAATCTCTCATTTTGTATAAGAGAGATCTCTTGATTATTAGAAGCAAAGATCTACCCAAATTGAAAGGCATTCATGAGACTTTGAGCTCAGATTGTTAATCATATTTTGTTAAATGAATGAGAAAGCAAGCGACTTTTCAGACTTTGTGTTAGAATAAGCTTGTGTCATCTAGGAAATTGTTCTTATATCTATTTCCTAAATATAGTCTTGTCCATTTAATCAAACAGGTAGAACAAGTGGAAATAAGCTGGAAGATGTCTTAAAGCTGACTGTGGGAGACTTTGTGCTACCATAAGTGTCTTCAGTCTATGTTTTGTGTAAAGGATACTAGAGAGACTTTGAGCTCTCTTTATCCTTTGTAATCCTTTACTCTGTTGTAGTTTTAGGTGGAGACTTTGAGCTGCGCGTAATCCTATGGTGTTCTTTGTCCCAATCAATGGGAGAAACAATGAAAGACTTTATGCTTTCTTGAGTTTATTGTGGATCCTATTACTAACCCAAGAAGTCTTCCTCGAGTTTTCTGAACATCATTTTTGAAAGAAGATAAATACCTTCAACAATTACCCAGGAATTCTCCACTTTTCTGTGAACATCATCTCTGAAAAAAGAGAGATGGATGGTATGATTTCACTCTTGAGTGTATTTTTAGCTTATATATATATAAAATATATTATAGGTAACCTCCCCTTGTTAAGAGGAGAGATTTATCTCATTTTATCTATGGTCACCACACCTATTTTTCCGCATAAATCTCCTTATGTTGTGGTTGATGTAACCATTTTACCATCAATCCCCTGGTCACAAAATATTCATCCAACAAACTTTTGCAATTGATATCCATTTTTGGTAAACATATAGTCAATTTAAAGGTTTTTGTGCCTTATGGATTGATTATTGACATTTTTAGGAGTCTTAGGTTTATAGAAAAAAAGCTTTCAAACTACTCACTTTGAAATTGATGCAAAGTGGTGTTATTGGGGTAGTGTAGGTCACATTGATGACCTACACACATCAAACAACCACTTTGTGTTAATTTCACTTATTGATTGTCCTTCCCTCATCTTTGATCACTTCCTACTCACGGCTCATCACCCCTAATCACTCCCTCATTAACTAGGTCACTATCCCTATTAATCTCTAATCACTCCCTTATCATACATAATCACTCTTCCATTCACCCTCACTATCCCTCATCATCCCTAATCACTTCCTCCCCATTTTATTCTACATACATTGACTTTATTTGGAATGAGTGCGAGTCAAAATAATGGGTGGATGAATGGAGTTATAGTCCTCTAGTTTTAATTGACAGTTATTAGGTTTCATCAACATTACAACTTATAGTGCTAACATCATGACATGACTTTGACCATGGGTATGCGCATAGAGTTGGGGGATAATTTTGTGGACATTTAAGGTAAATTGATCACATTATTAAATAACATGATCACGTTATTTAATTAACGAGATCGCATTATTTAAATTATGGCTTGGTAATTACCGAACCATAATGCACAAGCATTATTATAAATTCAAATAACATATACACATTGTATAACATGTATGCCTTATATAGTGTATTATACAATGTGTATGTGTTACTTTGTTATAAGTTCAAAACCAACTCCAAGAGTATTTAGGAGTTACACATGAATCCATGTTTATCCATATGCTTATATTTACTACTCTAAATGTTAAGTATAAGTTTAGATTTACATTTAATTTATTATACTTCAAATTTATTTTAGAAAATATAAGAAATTAGGGTCACTCAACATATGATAGATTTGGTCTCATAGTTGCACGCCTTATGATGTGGAAAATAGTTTTTCAAAATCTAATCAGGTCAGTACTTAGGCATTTTCAGGGTTTAAGTATTAAACCTAGGGATTTCATGACATAACTTTTGCAATTGATATCCATTTTTGGTAAACATATAGTAATTTTAAAGGTTTTTTTGCCTTCTGGATTTATTCTTAGAATTTATAAGAGTCTTAGGTTTATCCAAAAAAAAATTTCAAACCACCCACTTTGAAATTGATGCAAAGTGGTGTTATTGGGGTAGTGTAGGTCACATTGATGACCTACACACATCAAACAACCATTTTGTGTTAATTTCACTTATTCATCATCCTTCCCTCATCCTTGATCACTTTTTACTCATACCTCATCACCCCTAATCACTCTCTCATCATTCTTCATTGTCCTTAATCACTCCCTCATTTACCAGGTCACTATTCCTATTCATCTCTAATCACTCTCTTATCATCCATAATCACTCCTCCATTCACCCTCACTATCCCTCGTCATCTCAAATCACTCCCTCCCCATCTTTCATCATCCCTAATCACTCTTTCCTCATCCCTCATCATACGTAATCACTTCCTCATCTTTATTCACTCCCTCCTCATCCCTAATCACTCCTTCATTGACCTTAGTTGTCTCTCATCATCTCTAATCACTCGCACTTATCATCCTTATTAACTCCATCATTGATTCTCACCATCCTTAATCATCCCTAATCACTCACTTCTCATCCCTCATAATACCTAATCAATCTTTCTTCATCCCTCATCATCACTAATCACTCCCTCATTGAACCTCACCATCCCTCACCATCATTCATCACTCCATCATTGACCCTCACCATCCCTAATCACTCCCTCATCATCTTGCATAAGTATATACTCTAAAGATATCTTTGATTCCAATAATAGGTTGTTTAATCCATTATAATTTCTAGGACTGATCCGTAAACTAGCAATTATTTTTGTGCCAAAAAGTTTATGACGAATAATTTGTAGGAAATTATTAAATACACTGATATTAATCCCATAAAAAAATCAACTTACGTAAAAGCAATGCAAGAAAATACATACCACACTACAGAAGAGTTGATTATAGAGTTTTACAATGCCTATGTCTCTGGGTTTATAAATTAGCTAAACCAATTCATTATATAATGTCTATAATTATAAGGCAACCCTTAGAGAAAAATAATGAATTCATGTTTTATGGACCTTCGAAGAATCTCAGTAAACCCACGAATAGATTCTCCACCTTTCTGAAAAATACCTTTAGATGTCTTCTACTCAAAAATATCACTTTCAGGAATTAAACAGAATCAAACCTTGACATTCAATATATAGTTGGAATCAGCTCAGAAACTAGAACAAATCTCTAGTTTACACTGAGAACTGAAAATGCCTCTAGATGCCTCGAATCAGAGGAAGAGTAGAATTGGATCCTTATGCCTTGACTAAGGACTCCGTTCGTTGGAGTTGAAATATAATTTCGTGGCTTTATATAGCCATTCAAACCCATAGATGGTGTGGTTGGGCCTTCTCCCTTTTACACGGTAGGTCATGGGTTTGAAAATATTTGCATAGTTTTTGGTTTCCATATAAATATTTAGTCCCACATTAGTAAGTGGGTGGCATAACAGATATTTAAACACCACGGAGTTCATGGTCTCCATTGCCAAGTTTTTGGCATAAACTTGTATTTCAGTGGGCTTTGGTGAGGATTGTGGTGGCATGTGATAGTTTCATGGGAATTAGAAAGTATGTGGTGGTGTTTGGGGATTCACATGGATATTGAGTGGCATCATGTGGATGGAACGTGAATGTTTATGGATCTCACGTGGAAGGTATGTGGTGACATGGATGGGTCTCATGGAAATGGTAAGTTACATGGTTTGTTTAGAACATTCAAGAATTAATTAAAATTATACCATGAAAAAAAATTGGTGGCAAGCCACATGGTGGCTTGGGGACCCACCACATGGGCCAATCTCCACTCACCACTTGTCAACATCCAACTGGATGTTCCATTCAAACCCCAATTTTTTTTTGCCCTGTTAGATTACACTTGTCGAAGATGACTATATTTGCCTGTCAAATATTAATGATTAAAACTCACTATGTTACTATATGAACTGACTGTCACATGTCATATTCTTGCTGGTCCACATTTTTGCCATGTCACCTTGTTGACCAAGTTTGACCATAACTTTGACTAGCCCTATCTTTTGCATACAGACTCCATTTCATAAACCATAAATTGTGCAAAAAAACTCATGATGAGATCTTTATAGTGTAACTATTTTTGAATTGTTTCATAATGGTCATTTTATGTAGTTTGACCAACTTTGACCTACTTTAACCAATTTGATTGGGACTTTGACTAGCTACACAAGGAGCATAAGAGCTCCATTTTTTGCATTCCACATACCATTAGAAAGGTCTCAATGGGCCCTATATGATGGGATAGGTTTTGGTCTAATTTGGGACATTTTTTGAATTGACCTCTGAATCAATCCTCCCTAATGAGAAGGCTTTTGATCCACCAAAAATTGGTACTAGATATGGTACTTCATATTATCTCATGAAGATCTCTATAGTGGACTATATGGTCTCCAAAACTACTACTCCACAATTAGAAGCTATATTAATCCTCTGAAATGCTAGTGGTTTTCAAGAATTTTGATGAGTCTTTATTGGTCTATTTAGGTTCCACACTGCACCTAAAATGCTTGGAACAACTGATTGATCACCTCTTCCATAAATCCTCTACTATTGTACAGACATCAATAGCCTCTACATTGAACTAGGATACAATGACTTCCTCTGTTGCACAGCTTCCCCAAAACCTCTTCATAGATAAGTTTAGTGATCTTTTAGCACATCCATCAATGTCTTCTTCCTGCTGCATGGACTTTACAAAAGTACGTGTGGACCAAGTGCTTCTTGGGTTTGCTTAACTATTGTCTACATAATAACACATACAAAAATAAGCTTACCTTAATCTGCATATGTTGTTGTTAATGTAAAATGTCTACCTAAAAATTTAAGAAGATAAATTGAGTATGATAAATCTATCACTCAATATTTATCTACAAGTGACTTTTTTTTTAATAAAAAGGGGTAAAAATAATATTAATAATAAAAGAGCATTACAAGAAGAATGGGGGGAAAAAAACCCCAGAAGAAAACAGCAAAAATAGAAAAACTAGGCAGTTGCCCAACTAGACAATATTATGAACCTCCCTATCAGCCTCAAAAATTATGTCCAAATTAGAATGAAACGGTAGGGGGAAAGACCCCTAGTCCTTAATGTTGCCACCATCCAAATGGTCAGATGCCCATTTAGCCAAAAAATCCGCTGCCTTATTCCATTTTCGTGGAATATGAGCAAAAGTAATGCTATCCATAAGCGAGCAAATCTGCAAAATCTGTTGCACAATCAAAGATAGCTGCCAATTGACGTCCACCACTTTCCTCTTGATGAGCAGGTTAATCAAGACTTGAGAGTCTGATTCGTAAATAATCCTACGCCAACCTAATGCCTGGGCCTTCTCAAGGGCATAAAGAATGGCTTGGCCTTCCATCATGTTAATGGTTTGCAGCCCCTCAAGAATCGTAAAAAGGAAAATCACCGTACCTTCAAAATCCCTTCCTATCCCTCCAGTACCAGTGGGACCCAGATTACCTTTGGAGGAACCATCTGTATTGATCTTAAGAATCCCACTAGGGGTGTTGCCACTGACCAGTCTTGAGAATCTGCTCTTTGACCTACTTACTCCTCCTGACACACACAGACTTACCAGATAACTGCTGGAATCCAAGTCGCACCACCACCTGAGCGTCATGTTTGGTCAAAGGAAGGTAGATCACACACTTAGCTTGGATGGTTTCTTGGATCATCCCCAACACTTTCTGCCAAACTTGATGCACCATGACTCTCACCCCCTAAAAAATTTGCCTATTTTGCTCAAGCCAGATCTGCCAAAATAGAAAAATGGGGCCACCTAGCCATATGTCCTGCAAGAAGGTCATCCTTGAGGGGGGATCTCCCAATCCATTCCAAAAATCAACCACAGATTGAGCATGAAGACATGGGCACTGCCAAACATCCCACCAATAATGCCAAAGTTGCAAGGCAAAGGGGCAACGCAAAAAAAGGTGAGCAGAATCCTCCTTGGCCGCTCAACACATAACACATATAGAAGGGCCTTGGAAACCTCTCTTCCAGAGATTATCCCAGGTCAAGAACCTATTCTAGGCCAGCATCCAAGTAAAACAATTTCATTTAGGCCATGTGAAGTTATTCCAGACCTATCTCCACCACTGCACTTCCCCCTGCCTAATCTCTGAAAAAGTAAAGCCTGATAACCAAAAGAAATTGTGTACACTCCCTTGAGATTGGGAGACCAATCTAGCTCATCCTCCTCTTGAAGAGGACAACAATGGTGCCTAGAAAGGATGCGCAACAGCTCCTCATTCTCTTCTTGCGTCCCATTAATAGGCCAAGTTTCGAAAGCTTTCTAGCGAGCAACCTTTACCTATCCTTGAGTAATATAGGTTTTGAAGTCACTCACCCAAGACCAGCCAGCATCAAGGAATCTTTGACAAAGGTTAAAATAATTTGGAAACTGAGAAATGATGGGAGGATATCCATCCCAAGAGTCAGACCAAAAGAGAGCCTTGGATCCCTATTTACAAATCTAGAATAAGTCATTCTTGACGAGAGCAACCCCTTTTTTGAGAGTACCCCATATTGTTGAACCTTTCCCAATGAGCGGATAGTGAGGGATGTCCCTCTGAATGGTTCCAAAATAGTATTTATGTGAGAGAATTCTGGCCCAAGCTTTGTCTTGTTCGGTGCACCATCACCAATAAAGTTTGGTCGCCAGAGCAATACCATTTAGTTCCATTTGCCTCAGACCGAGCCCGCCATATTGTTTGGGGCTGCAGACAATCTCCCATCTAATAAGGCTCCATTTAGTGTAATTCAGACTACTAGCCCATAAGAATTGTCTGGTAACCGAATCAAGCTCCTTAACGAATCCCATCAGAGCAACCTAGAGCATACACCTGTAAATGGGTAAAGCCTACACCACAGATTGGATAAGTTGAACCCGGTCCACAAATGACAACCACTTATGTGTCCAATGATTCACTTTCACCCAAAATTTCTCCAAAATAGTCTGCCAAGATTCTTTGGAAGTACGACCAGCTGAGATAGGGATACCCAAGTAAATCAAGGGGGTCCCAATCTGAAAATGAAGAGACCTTGCGATCCACTGCTGAATAGGGCCCAGAGTATTGAAGAAGTAGATGGATGACTTGTCTTGATTTATCTTTTGTCTCGAGGCCATAAGATAAACATCTAACACCCTATGTAAATTAGCATCTTTAGTCATTGTGGCCATGCCCATAAGGGCAGTGTCATCAGCAAATTGTAGGTGAGATTGAGCCGGCAAATCCCCTCCCCAATGCCATCCTTGGAGATGACCTTCCTCTCTGTTCTTGCTGATCAACTGCCCCAAAACTTTAGCAAGGAGAAGAAAAAGGTATGGAGACAAAGGATCACCTTATCGCAGCCCTCTAGTAGCACCAAAAAGCTCTGTGTGTTCTCCATTGATAAGCACCAAGAAGGAAGTCAAGGAAATGCAGCTCATGACCCATTGAGTCCATTCATAACAAACTGCAATTATATAATGCATTTATATATAGATATAAATAGTGCCCTGCAGGGCTTTTTACAACTGTGCATGATGTATGTCACAATATTGCCCATATGGGTCTTATTCATACATCTAAATAACACATTATTTATGCTAATTTTATAACTATATACAAATAGAAGACCCAAAATACACCTAAGATTCCTTACCAACTATAAGATCTTAGTGTGGCCTTGACTCCTTCAGTAGTCGCTCTATGGATCATCATGTGGCTCATCTTCAGGTTTTTTATGGTCTCCTGGTACATAAGAATCTGATGTCTGGCTGGATTCATCGTGACTGAGTGTAGAGACTTGCCCCATCTCAAATTACACAATCCAAGTGTGATCCAAGTGAAGCTTGATGCTATCATCTCTAAAAAATTCTTGCCAAGAGAAGAGATATAAATTTCCCAAAACCATCTCATTCATCTCTAATGGGATGATATCAAGAGTCACTACATTTGATAAATTTCTCCTAACTACAAATCATAAGGTGTAATAACATATTGTCATACCTCATATAATACCATTCCACATGCCAACTATTTTATCATGTGGTAGGGGCACTGTTGGCAAGCCTAATCAACATACTAAATTAGCGGTCACATAACCTTTTCTGATGTCTCCATCAAAAATAAGTCTAATGACACATCCCTCTACAATAACTAAAATATTCTACTTGGACATTATTACTAATCATAAGATAATATTTGGAGGTCCAAATGGTGTCCTCTATTGAACTAGGGATCTTGAATGCTGACTGGTACTTGGAATAGTAGGAGTCTTTCCTCTGTGTGTGTTTGTTTGTTGGAACCACTATGGTGCACATTCAAGATGTTGTAACCAATAATTTTCTACCACATGTCCACATCTCGATCAATGACTGCATATTAGATTAGATGAAGTACTGGGATCATCTAGACGACATTTCTTCCATCTTGACTCTTCTTTTAACTGATCAGAAAGAGAGTCAACCTTTTACTAGAGATTAATGATCTACTGATCCTGAGTGCACTAATGGGTACTCATGTTCACCACCATGATGTTCAGTTCCTCTATCTATTAGCCTACTCCCATTAGCATGACATAATCATTTATATCATTAAGCCCAATATTAATAGTATCATGGTTAACTGCATCCATGGATACAAATCCATGGCTAAGTTGGTCCCAATAGCCACAAAAGGCAAGAATCACTTTGATACCAAAACTAATTCATAAACTAGCAATTATTTCTATGACAAAAAGTTTATGATGAATACTTTGTAGGAAATTATTAAATACACCGATATTAATTCTGTAAAACAATCAACTTAAGTAAAATCAATGCAAGAAAATACACACCACACTACATAAGAGTTGATTACGAAGATCAATAATGCCTATGTCTCCATGTTCATAAATTAGCTAAACTAATTCATTATAAAATGTCTATAGTTACAAGGCAACCCTTAAAGAATAATAATGAATTCATGATCTACAAACCTTTGAATAATCTTGATAAACGAACGAATAGATTCTCCACCTTTCCAAAATACACCTCTAGATGTCTTCTACTAAAAATATCACTTCTGTGCATTAAAATTGGCAACAATGGAATCAAACCTTGACATTCAGTATATGGTTGGAACCAACTCAGAAACTAGAGTAAATATCTAGTTTACACGGAGAGCTGAAAATGGCTCTAGATGCCTCGAATCGGAGGAAGAACAGAAGTGGGTCCTTATGCGTTGACTGATGACTCCATTCATTATTGTTAATATATAATTTCGTGGCTTTATATAGCCATTCAAGCCTATAGATGGTGTGGATGGTCCTTATCCTTTTTACACGGTAGGTCATGGGTTCGAAACTCTTGGCATAGTTTTTGGTTTCCATCAAAATAGTTAGTCCCACATTATTAAGTGGGTCACATAACGAATATTTAAATACCATAGAGTTCGTGGTCTCCATTGCCAAGTGTTTGGCATAAACTTGTATTTTGATGGGCTTTGGTGAGGATTGTGGTGCATGTGATAATTTCATTGGAATTATAAAGTATGTGGTGGTGTTTGGGGCTTCACATGGATATTGAGTGGCATCATGTGGATGGAGCGTGAATGTTTATGGATGTCACGTGGAAGGTATGTGGTGACATGGATGGGTCTACCAAGAAATGGTAAGTTAAAAGGTATTTTTGGAACATTCAAGAATTAATTAAAATTGGACCATGGTAAATATTACCATGTGGTGGCTTTAGGACCCACCACATGGGTTAATCTCCACTCGTCACTTGTCAACCACTCACCACTTGTTGATGTCGAACTGGATGTTTTGTTCAAAACCTAATTTTTTTTGCCTTGTTACATTATGCTTGTCGAAGATGACTATATTCTCCTATCAAATAAAAATGATTGAAACCCACTATTTTACCACAGTAACTGATTGCCACGTGTCATGCTCTTATTAGTCCATGTTTTTGCCACGTCATCCTATTGACCATGTTTAACCACAACTTTGACTCGTCATATCTTTCTCATATGGACTCTATTTCATGAACCATAAATTGTGCCAAAAAACTCACAATGAGATATTTGTAGTGGAACTATTTTTGAATTATTTCATAATGGTCATTTTATGTAGTTTGACCAACTTTGACCTACTTTGACCAGTTTGATTGGGACTTTGACTAGTTGCACAAGGAGCATACAAACTCCGTTCTTCACATTCTGCATGACATTGGAAAGGTCTCAATGGACCCTACATTATGGTACATGTTTTGGTCTGATCTGGGACCTTTTTTGAATTTACCTCTAGATTAAGGACTTGTGTTGTCAATACCCATTTGTGATAGTCAATTTTATTATTGAATGAATTGGATGATCTCCCAAATTTATAATCAAGTTGTTGGGTGAATATTTTATCACCAGCTAACTAATGGGAAAAATAGGTCTCTTCAACCACATCATAGAAAGATTAGTCGGCCAAATGTGTAGGTTTACCACATCAGAGGTGGACAAATCTCTCCTCTCATCAAGGGGAGGTTCCCTATAAATATGAGGAGCTATATACTATATATATATAAGCAAAAAATAACACTCAGGGGTAAGACTACACCATCCATCTCTCTTTTTTTAGAGATGATGTTCATAGATAAAAGAGAAATCCTGGTGATAATACTGAAGGCACTTCTCTTCTTTTAGATGTGGTCTTAAAGCAGGGCACACGAGTTCTTTCTGGTGGGTAACTAACAGGTAACAAGGGTGTAGTAACTAGAAGGATGAGGTGCGACACAAAGCCTCCACCTCAACTACCCAAAGAGTGAAATATGAAGGATAATGGGGGCACAAAGTCATCCCAAGATCCTTTACATAGAAATAAACTAAAAACACACTTAAGATAATTGTGACAGCTCAAAGTCTTTCCACAATTAGCTTCATGACACCTTCCTGATTACTTCCACTAGTTCTACTTGTTAAATTAAATAAACAAGAAAGCTCCTAGGAAACAGACATAAGAACAATTTCTTAGAATAACACAAGCTATAACAACACAAAGTCTGAAAGTAACTTGCTTTCTCATTCATATAAAGTAATATGAAAAACAATCTGAGCTCAAAGTCTCAGTATTCACCTTTCAATTTGGGTAGAGTTTTGCTTCCATAATGGAGATATCTCTTATGCATCAAATAAGAGATTACAATATATGGCAGCCAAAAAAGGCTTGCCACTTTGGTCTATGAAACAACCCATGCTGCATTCAATGTCTTGAATGCATTTTCAATTCCGTCAAGTGGTCATGCTTGGAATAGTGCATCAGCTTTAACTATGGCGTGCTTAATCATTTCATATGTCTCCTCCAAAGTATAGGTTGCCTGGTCCTTTCCTTCTTATTTGTGCAAATGTCCACTTTGCCTTTACTTCATGGAAGAAAAATAGGCCACGTCCTTGATTTGGTGTGCTCAGATGACTACTTGGTGAACTGTTTCACCTACTATAAATAACTCCATTGTAGATATTTCTGATCTTTTTGTATTGTTTTCTCTTCCCTATAGTAATTTGAGATCTTGAGCTCTCTTTTCCAATTGGTCACTAGTTTTATTCTTCAAGTTCCGCTCTATATTTGAAAATTAATAGATATTCAATTACCTCAAATTTGATATCCATGGGGACATCAATGGTTGTTGGTCATTTGAACCATATTGAACCATGAACCTTTGAAAGTTTATTGATTTAATAGTTCAATAGTTTAGGCAGTCTTTATCACTTCCTTGGTTCCATCGCTTCCCTAGTTCAATCGCTTCCTTGCTCTTTGGTTGAACCATCCCTTTGAACTAGTCTTTGGAATCATCCATTTCCTTCCTTTGCTTGGGACTATCTTTGAACCTTTGAACCTTTGAACCATTTTGGATCAAGGTTCAACGGTTCAATGTCTTTCTCAGAAACATTTGTTTTTGGCTAAGTCTTTTGAAGGCTTAAAATTCCTTCAGCTCTATGTCTTTGGAACACCCCAAAGGGAAGGTGTCCCTTTAGGTCTTTGAGAAAGGTCCATTTTCTTGGTGCCGAGAGCCCCCCATAAGGGTACCTACCCTTCAGGGTCCTTCGAGTAGTCTTTGAGTTAATTCCTTCGAACAAAATGTCTGAAGGAAACCTTTCCTTTGCCTTGTCCAATTTTCTTCGGGCTTTTCCTTTTGGGCGAATTTCTTCAGACAAAATGTCCAAAGGAATTTTTTTAGACTTTTTATCTGAAATAATTTGCCTTGTCTTTATGAAATTCTTCCATGGAAAATCTTTCTGACGGAATTATTTTGGTTCATTTACTTGGTAATTTCTTCAGACAAAAATTTGAAGGAAACCTTACCCTTTTGGCCTTCTCTTTGATCTTTGAACCAATTTTCCCTACCCTCCATAAGGGCACCTACCTTTAGTTCACTACCCTCCATAAGGGAACTTGTTCTTTCAGCTTTGGGGTAGTCTTTTGAACCGACCGATTGAACTAACTTTGGTTCAATGGTTCAATCTTGCATTTGAAGCCTTCTTTTCTTCTAAGTCTTTTAATCTCTTCGAACCCATTGAACCCGTTGAATCATTTTGGTTTAAGGTTCAATGGTTAAATAGTTCAATGGTTCATTCCTTTGTTCTTCGAAGCCTTCTTTTCTTTTAAGTCTTTCGCAGCCATTGAACTTGTTAGAGTAGTTAAACTTTGAACTTCTATCGAAGCGATTAACTTCTTTAAGCTTGTCGACGTCGTTGAACCTTTGAACCCATTGAACCTTTTTGGAAGTGGGGTTTAATGGTTCAATGGTACAATCCTTCCTCTGAAGCTTGCTGATGAACATTTTTTGTTGAACTGAGGCGTTGAACCAATCTTGAAATTGCCTAAGTGTTGGGAACTTGTTCCTTTGTGAGAACTCACCTATTGAACCTATTAAACCTACTAGTCCCTTAACCAAAAAAGCCTGAATAATGAAGAATTTGAATGCTCATAACAATTTTTTGAGGAGGGAAGAGATAATTTTGGCCTGTTGAACCAAAATAGTTCATATGTTATCCCAAAAATGAGTGACACATTTTTGGGAACAACAGTTGGCTCGAGTTGGGGAACTTCCATCAGTTGAAAACTAGGAACAACTGAGGGGAGTAGAAACTAGAATCTCCAGTGCCTTCAAGGATGCCATTGGGCTATGGAGTCAGGCTTCCCAAAAAGAAAGATGCCAAAAAATTGAAAATGAATAACACAAAACAGGACCAAAGACTATACAAATATACATATGTACAGGTGAACTTATCTAATACTTCAAGAATTGAAGTGCTTCAGATCTTGGCCATTGTGAGGCAGAGAAAAGGGTGTGACATCTTGATACTTCAACAGGAAACTATTTTCAACATTGAGTTGTTGGATAATAAATGGGCCTCTCCATAGGGAATCAAACTTCCCATGCATTCCCTTTGGTTCTCTCCTTTTGTCCCACAATAGGACTTGATCTCTAATCTAGAAATCATGGTATTTTGTTTTTTATTCAAAGATCTTCTTAACCAGACTTTGATGCGTAGCAATTCGGTCCACCACCATAGTTTGTTGCTCATCTAGCTCAGTCAAGCACATGATCCTCTTATTGATGGAGATTTCATATGTCTGATCTTCGACTGCCTTAGCAAATTTCAATGTTGGAAATTCCAAGGTGATGGGTATCTCTGAATTGAGACCACAAAGAAGTTGGAAAGCTAACATACCAATTGCACTCTTGGGTGTAATTATGTCTACCCATAGAGCGTCAACCAATGCTTTATGCTAGGTTCGTTGGTTGTCATCCACCAGCTTCTTGATGATGGTCACCAGGTTCTTGTTGCTTGATTTAGCTTGGCCATTCCCTTGTGGGAAATAATCAAAGGAGTGAGAGAGGGTAACCATATTAAAAATAGAATTGAGTGATCTCATGATAAGAGAAATAGGTAGCATTATCCATCACTATCTTGGTTGGGGCCCCAAACCTAGAAATGATGTTCTTCTTGAGGAAATCACATACTACCTCTGAAGTAACATGCTTGGTTGGAATTGCTTCCACCCATTTGGTGAAGTAATATGTGGCTATGAGGACATAATTATGTCCAACACTTGAAGGTGGATTTACAACACCAATGAAATCGATTCCTCATTGTTGAAATGGCTATTTTATCACCACTGGCTTATGAGGCAGAGTAGCTAATTTGGGTCTTCCAACAAAATGTTGATATAGTTCACATCTTCGTACCCATTTGTATGCATCTTGAAATAGAATAGGCCAGTAATATCTAGCTTGCAAAATCTTATGGGTAGCCACAAGCATAGAAAAATGTCCTCCATAAGCCAAATTATGGAAGGACTTCAAAAGTTGGATTTGTTGCTCTTTGTCCACGTAGTGAAGGAACACTCTGTCAAGGCTCCTCTTATATAGGCCATTGTCCCAGAGGACAAAATTGGTAGCTTTCAACTTGACAGTTCTCCTTTCTTTAAGAGACAGGTGAGCAGGACACTCACCATAAGTAGGGAAATGAGCAATAATTGAATACCACTCATTAGTAGTGGAGACAAAGAGGACTATTGGTGTGTCTTCAATTTATTCTTCTCCATGCTCTATTTCTTCTAGTTTGTTGTCAGCAATCAATTAGCATAGGCCTTTTCCCTGCACCAGTTTCATTAGTTTGATGACTAGATCAAACTCTTGAATTTTAGCAATCTAGTTGCCTCTTTTCATTCCAAACTCCTACTGAGTTAATATGGATTTGATTTCAGTGTTAGGAACCAGAGCAGTAGTGTGTGAATTCAAAATGTAAAAGTGAAAATGCTTCACTGCCTTTACCACTGCATAAGCATGCTTCTCCATGTTTGAGTACTTTAGCTCATGAGCTTTGAGAGGATAGCTCATGAAAGAAATGGGAGATTCCACACCTTCTTGGTTTTATTGAACAAGAATTGTTGGAAGTGTGTGTTTAGAAGCATAACTATACACTGTGAAATCCTTGGTATAATTTAGACAAACCAGAATTAGGGCATGGGTAATAGCTGTCTTGATGTCTTCAAATGTTGACTTGCCTTCTACAGTCTATTGAAAAGTGGCTTTGCCCTTCATCATGTCCACAATGTGGCGAGTCTTCTCAGCGAACTCAAAGATGAACTTTTGTAAAAAATTCACCTTTCCAAAGAAAGAGTGAACTACAGTCTTACTTGTGGGCAGAGTAAGTTCCTGGATGGGCTTGACTCTATCTGAGTCAATCTTTATG
Organism: Torreya grandis; assembly: GCA_037957365.1. Taxonomy (NCBI): domain Eukaryota; kingdom Viridiplantae; phylum Streptophyta; class Pinopsida; order Cupressales; family Taxaceae; genus Torreya; species Torreya grandis. The sequence continues at coordinate 522,697 of JARHVA010000812.1, read as the reverse complement.
CCTTATTGGGATATAATGTGCTCGAGAAGTTTCCCTTCTGTTACTCCAAAAATAGACTTCTTGGGATTTAGAGAAATGCCATTCTGGTGACATCATTCTAGAACTTGTTGAAAGTGGTGCTCATGATCAGGATGATGCTTAGAAAAGACTATTAAATCATCCAGGTACACTATAATGAACTTACCCATTTCATCTTTGAATGCAAGGTCCATTTCTCTCTGGAAAGTGGTGCCAGTATTTATCAGGACAAATGGCATTCTTCGATAGGCAAAGGTGCCCTAAGGTGTGGTGAAGGTAGTCTTATGCTGGTCTGCTTTACCAACTTCAACTTAATTGTACCCTAAGAAGCCGTCTAGCATTGATAGCATTTTTGAACCAGTCACTGTCTGAATGACTTGATCCATGATGGGTAGAGGATAGTTATCCTTTAAGGATGACTGATTCAAATTCTTGAAGTCCACATAGAGGCAAATTTTTCCATTCTTCTTTCTCACAAGTACTATGTTGGCAATCCATGTGGAATGATGGATTAGGAAAATTATCTTAGCATTCAACATTTTTTGTATTTTAGACAAAATAGTACCTGATATCTTCATATTGTACTGCCTGGATTTTTTCTTGTAAGGCACTGAATCATCTTTGAGAGGAATTTCATGGTGAATTTCTTTAGGCCTGAGCAATTTTAGATCATCATAGGAGTATGCTAGGACATCTATGTACTAGCGAAGCAGAGCAGCAAATTTGAACTTCTCTTCTAGGGTGCAACACTTCTTAATGTTCACCATCTTGGGATTTTCCTTGGTACCTAGATTTATCTGATCAAACTCCTGAGAGGAGCTTAAATCTATTTTTTGTTGTTTGATGAACCTGTCATGTTTGTCAAACAGCTTCTCAAGGGAAACTAGGCCTTTGGGAATTTTATTCCCTTTAAGTTGCAGGAATCATTCACCTATGTTTGCACTTGATTCAGGGGCTGGTTCACTACCTTCAAAGTGGAGCTATTCAAAGCTATCTTTTTACTCCAGGAAGGTAATGATTTGGTTATCACCATTGAACACTTGCCAATGATTGGCATTGTTAGGCACAATTGGTCAAAAGACCAGTTCAATAGTGTACTTGTCTCCTTTAAAATTAGGGTGAGGAACCAAAAGAGTTGTTGAAATAGCCAAAGCATCAGCTCGATCATTGAATTCCCTAGGAACTACAAAGATACTAAAAGCATCAAAGCTTTCAATTTAATCTGAAACCAGGTTGTCGTAATGATGCAATCTCTCATTTTTGCTTTGGTATAGGTTCCTCACCTAAAAAACCACCAGCTCAACATCTCCTTTAGCATGAAGGAGCTTGACGCCCTTATCTTGAGAAGCCTTCAATCTAAGCAACAATGATTCGTATTCAGCAGTATTGTTATTATTATTGAACTTTAATTTGTATGATGAAGGAAAAATATCTCTTTGAAGAGATATCAACACAATCCATACTCCTAAACTGGTAGAGGAATAACTACCATCAAATTCTAGTATCCATACATCATCAAAAGCTGACCTTACCTTAGATTTTCCTTCATTTGGAAGGGGGAATCCTTTTGCGTTTATACTGTGCTCTATCCTATCTTCTATTGTTCCATCTGAATGAATTTTTAGACTGTCATTTTCAAAATTTTCATCAGCTGAAACACAAACATCCTCTGTGGTCAAGAAATAATTACCCATGCCTGAAGACTCAAATAAAATTTGAGCTTCAGGAGCTAATGTTTTAGTGACCACATATTTTGCTTCCTTCTCAGGGAGCAGCCTCTACATAATGCCTTTGACTGGGATCCTTGCCTCAGACAAGTCCATGCTCAACTCACCACCAACATCCTTGCAAAAAATTTAGCCAAAAAAGATGTCATATGATTCTAGGACGTCTGCCACTAGGACAGTCATCTTGATTCTCTTGTCTAGGAATGCTGCAAATGCAAATTGGGCATCCTTGATTTGTCCCAGTAGTGGCACTTATTTTTTCTCCATGGAGAAACATCTCCCAAATGTCTTGGTCAATGTGAGACCAAGGGATTCTACCACTTTGGTAGGCATGACATTGTCTGAAGCTCTGAAATTAGTGATGCAATTGCTCAGCTTATGACCATTTATCAACAGGGAAACATAGAAAGGTTCTATTTTCCTAGGGACAGTAGGAGGAGTAATGAAAAGATTGTTTGGGATGGACATGTTCTTTTGGGGATCATGAGTTACCTTTTTAGCATCTTATCTTGCAGGGATGGTTTAGTTCTTTACATATTGAACCAACTTATCCAACTAATTAGGGTTGGACTGCAGGAATTCAAATTCAAACATTTGAATTTTGGTTATTTTTATATGATCAATTATGTCAAATGTTTGAAATGAACTGGGAATAGAGGATGGGAGTTCATCCTTTTGGTTTTTGGGAGGGGGAGGGTTGGTTTGTGAATTTGAAGTAGAGGTGTAAGAATGTTTGATGTACTTACCTTTCTTGCAATCACCAGGTCCTTTGGCTGGAAAGGCAGAGTGGTTCCCTACTTATCAATTGAAATTGATGGTTGAGGTCACTCCTCTATTTTTTATTTATCAGCTTGCTGGACAAACTGATTCTTAGATCAGGTGAACACAATATATGATCCTTCAGCTACTTTACCTTCACTTTTGGGTTCATCCTGGTAATTCAGGAAACTAATGTTGGAGTCACCAACTAATTCTTCTTCTCCCTCTATGAAGAGATTAGTGTCATCTTCAGGGTTCAACTCATGCTAGAAGGAGAAATTTGATTCTGCCTCAAGATATCCAACTGTTAAATTGATTGGAGGTGCTTCAATGGCTAATTTTCCCTGAGTGGGAGGAAGACGATTCAGCTGCCCTTGATTCCTGACAGCATTGCCTTGGTATGACTGATTTGGGAGCGTTCTCCTTGGTATATCTCTATATGAAGGAGTAGATGACATCTCTTGTAGCATTTTATTTTTGAGAGCTAGCAACTCGTTTGCCAGCTTCTGCACCATCGAATCAGTGGTGACTTTAGGTGAGTATTCAGAAGATGAAGAGGATTTACCTTTGTTAGGATCTCTCCTTATCTTCCCTTCCAAGATAAGGTCATCTTCTACCTTAGTAGCCAAGTCCTGAGCAGCAGCAAGGTCTATGTGGCCAGCCCATCTCAACACAAAATTCACTTCAAATAGTTATGAGTTGATGATGAAGCATTTAAGGTTCTCAGGTGTTGGCTAAGTAATTGTAGGAATCTGGTTCCTCAGCTTATCAAATTTGGCAATGAAGTCCTTCATAGGTTCATGAGGTTCTTTCTTCATCTGTGTGAGCTAAGCCAGCAGGGCATGTGCATCTTCTGTAGGCTTGAACCTTGCTTCTAACTTGGCTTTGAGGGTGTTCTAGTCAATCACAATCTGGGCCTACAAATGATAGAACCAGTCTACAGTAGCACCTTGCAATGTTTCCACAAATAGCCTGACTTCTATGTCTTCATACTCCATGCTTATCACCCCACATGCTATGCTGAAAGTTGTAATATGTTCATCATGATGAACTCTCCCATCACCAAAGAATTTGGGGAAATTCTTCCTTGAACTGCATGGAAGCTCATGTAGAGGTGGAGTTAAATTGAGTGGGCCAAAAGAGTTACCCCAGGGGCCTTGAATCGCCATGATTTAATTATAGAAAATGGGGATAACAAATCTAGGTGGAGTATGTATAGGCAAACCTCTGCTAATAGAAAAAAAAGAAGCTTTGCCTTGTGTTGGTGACCTGGTATGGGTAGGAGGAACACTCTTGGATCATTGAACTTGAAGTTGTGGAGGAAACAAATCAAAATTTCCCTACTACACCAACTCAAAAATAGGGCCAACAACACCTTGGGATCTCTGGCTTCTAGTATAACATGGAGTTACCAAATTATAGAATAAAAATGGAAAAAAACTGGCTCTATTTCAGCTTGAAGCTTGAGGCTTCAAACTGCTTGTTCTTCCCCAGCAGAGTCACCAAAATATTATTGGCGTGGAGTTAGAGGAAAGTGGTAAGGCTATAATGATAATGGGTTAGACACAGACCAGAGTTGCCAGAGTATATAATGGATAAGGGTAGGAACTGCTTGTCGATGTCCATAATAGAGTCACCAAAAAATAAAAAACTGTTAGGTGAATATTTTGTCACCAGTTAATTGATGGGCAAAATAGGTCTCTTCAACCACAACATAAGGAGATTGGTCAGTCAAATGTGTAGGTTTACCACATCAGAGGTGAAAAAATCTCTCCTCTCATCAAGGGGAGGTTCCCTATAAATATGAGGAGCTATATACTATATATATAAGCAAAAAATAACACTTAGAGGTAGGACTACACCATCCATCTCTCTTTTTTTATAGATGATGTTCACAGACAAAGGAGAAATCTTGGTGATAATACTGAAGGCACTTATCTTCTTTCTAGTGGGTAACTAATAGGTAACAAAGGCACAATAACCAGCAGGATGAGGTGCAACACAAAGTCTCCACCTCAACTACCCAAAGAGTGAAATATGAAGGATAATGGGGGCATAAAGTCATCCGGAGATCCTTTACATAGAAATAAACTAAAGACACACTTAAGATAATTATGACAGCACAAAGTCTTTCCATAATTAGTTTCGGGACACCTTCCTAATTACTTCCCCTAGTTCTACTTGTTAAATTAAATAAACAAGAAAGCTCCTAGAAAATAGACACAAGAACAATTTCCTAGAATAACACAAGCTATAATAGCACAAAGTCTGAAAGTAACTTGCTTTCTCATTCAGATAAAGTAATATGATCAACAATCTAAGCTCAAAGTCTCAATATTCACCTTTTAATTTGGGCAAAGTTTTGCTTCCATAATGGAGAGATCTCATATGCATCAAACAAGAGATTACAATATATGGCAGCCAAGAAAGGCTTGGTGATTTATTCTATGGAATGGCCCATGCTACATTTAATGCCTTGAATGCATTTTCAGTTCTGTCAAGGGTTCATGCTTGGAATAGTGCATCAGCCTTAACTATGGCATGCTCATTCATTTCATATGTCTCCTCCAAAGTATAGGTTGCCTGGTCTTTTCCTTCTTATTTGTGTAGATATCCACTTTGCCTTTACTTCATGGAAGACAAACATGCCACGTCCTTGATTTGGTGTGCTCAGATGACTAATTGGTGAACTATTTAACCTACTGGAAATAACTCCCTTGTAGATATTTCTGATCTTTTTGTATTATTTTCTCTTCCCTGTAGCAATTTGATATCTCAGGCTCTCTCTTCAGCTGGTCACTCGGTTTATTCTTCAAGTGTCGCTATATATTTGAAAATTAACAGATATTCTATTACCTTAAATTTGACATCCGTGGGGACATCAATGGTTGCTAGTTGTTTGAACCATATTGAACCATGAACCTTTGAACCTTTGAAAGTTCATTGGTTCAATAGTTCAATGGTTTAGGTATTCTTTATCGGTTCCTTGGTTCCATCATTTCCCTAATTTAATTGCTTCCTTGCTCTTTAGTTGAACCATCTCTTTGAACTAGTCTTTGGAATCATCTGTTTCCTTCCTTTGCTTGGGACTATCTTTGAACCTTTGAACCATTTTGGTTCAAGGTTCAATGGTTCAATGTCTTTCTTAGAAACCTTTGTTTTTGGCTAAGTATTTTTAAGCCTCAAAATTCCTTCAGCTATATGTCTTTGGAACACCTTGAAGGGAAGGTGTCCCTTCGAGTCTTTGAGAAAGGTCCATTTTCTTGGTGTCGAGAGCCCCCTGCAAGGGTACCTACCCTTTGGGGTCCTTCAGGTGATCTTCCAGTTAATTCCTTCAGACAAAATGTCTGAAGGAAACCTTTCTTTTGCCTTGTCTACTTTTCTTTGAGATTTTCCTTTCAGGTGAATTTCTTCAGACAAAATGTTTGAAGGGATTCCTTCAAACTTTTTGTCTGAAAGAATTCGCCTTGTCTTTGTGAAATTATTTCATGGAAAATCTTTTTGAAGGAATTCTTTTGGTTCCTTTACTTGGTAATTTCTTCGAACAAAAATCTGAAGGAAACCTTACACTTTCAGCATTCTCTTTGATCTTTGAACCAATGTTCCTTGTCCTCTGCAAGGGCACCTGCCTTTAGTTCACTGCCCTCTACAAGGGCACTTGCTCTTTCGGCTTTGGGGCAATCCTTTGAACTAACCAATTGAACCGACTGATTGAACCAACTTTGGTTCAATGGTTCAATCTTGTGTTTGAAGCCTTCTTTTCTTGCATGAAAAATGAATATTTATTCATGTTATCACAAATATATGTTTCTAAAAAATGTGAAACACTAATTCAACATAGTGTAGATGTTCATCCCATGTTTTCTAAATATTAAGATGTCATCAAGGTAGATTAAAAAAATGGCATGGGTAAAGGGTCTAAGGATGTCGTTTAACATCTTGAAATGAATGAATTTGTTATATGAGTTTACCTAAAAGGCATAATCAACTAGTCAATCGATCCTTCCTTTGTTTTTAAGACTATATTCCAAATGTCTAAAGTTTAACATGAATATGATGATACCCAAACTTAAGATCAATTTCGGAAAAGACTTCTACACCATGGATATGGCAGAAAAATGCCTTAATATTTAAATTAGGATAATAGTTCTTCACGTTAATATTGTTAAGATTTATTTAATTGATTCATAACTTTGGCACAAACATAATTGGGTTTCTTCAAGGCAATGATTTGGGCATGATGTGTCCATTATGTATGATTTCATGGATCTACCACTTGATCTAGACATTGTCTAGAAATGATATGTTGTATAAAGAGGTTTGAGGTAGAGGTAGTTAAGGGATCAAATAAATAGAATTGTTTGGTGTATAATATGCAGGAACTTATTTAGGTGATTGAAAAATATCCTTGTATTCATCTAGTTTATGGTTCAATTATTTTGTCTTTGTTATTTTTGGATAAACCACACAATGATATTGTGGCATAAGGATGTCATTAAACATTTACTTCTTACCATTGAGATTATACTTCTTACTAAAACTAACAATATTATTTCACTTCCTGGTACTAATGACTAAAAGTTTATGAACTAACTATGATATATGGCATTTCAGATCTAGATAATCTATCACAAAATTTCAAGGATTTACTTCATAGAATACATGTCAATGGTAAATACATGGTTGACCACATGTAAAACATCACACACCTATAGTGGTGAGATGTCACAAAAGATTGCATTTTTAAAATTTTTGATTTTGTACACCAAGTGACACTACTAGGTGATCCATTTCTCAAGGCCTACACTAGACCATACCGTAGCATATGGTTATGGATGATATATAAATTTTAAGTTCAATTTCTGAAAATATGATTTAGGAAAAATTAAATTCTTTTGACTTCCATTAGAAATGATGAAGTATATTGTCTCACCATGGATCTACATTTGTTAATGAAATAATATTTTTAACTCATATAATTTCTTGTTGGGGGAAGTAGAGATATTTTTAGTACCGATCATATTATTGGGTTCATAATATATTATCTACATAAATTTTTATAGCGATAGATAAATTATACCCACTTCTTGAGATGTGCAAGTAGAGATCTCACAGTGTGACACTCTTCAGTGGATTGAATATTGAAGTTATGAATTAAGCACCACTTTCCAATCTTAGACTACTTGTTCTAATCATTTAAAAATTATTTTCCATTCTTTGGTATGATGACTCAATCAATATACATAGAAATAGAAGGCATTAAATATAATCATTAAGATCATAAAATTTCCTCATATCAAAATCAATTGATTGGTTTCAGGAAATTACATAGCTTGGTGATCCTCATGTATTTACTACCCATTTTTGGTGTTATGTTGGTTTTACTTCCTTGTCTTTTTTGGCATATTTTTAATTGTGAATTACATCATTTCTAATAGGCCCATATTTTTTCATAGGTTTTAAATATTTGTGTTTTAAATTTGCCTCCACATCATTTTGATCACTATGTCTTATATTTTATGCTATCACTCAACTCTCCACTTTTATCTCCTAACATTGTTAAACTCCAACAAAATACCACCATCAAAGTATTGGATGGAGTGATTAAGGATGAGGAGGGATGAGGAGGAATTGAGTAGAAATGATGAGGGAGTCAATAGGGATGATGAGGGATGGTGAGGGTCAATGAGGAAATGATTATGAAGGATGAAGGAGTGATTAGGGATGATGAGTGATGGTGAGTATTAATGAGGGAGTGATTAGGGGAGATGAGGGATGAGGAATGAGTGATTAGAGATGATGAGGTATGATGAAACAATGATTAGGGATAATGAGGTGATGTAGGAGAAACACTATCCAATATAAATAGTGATCTAGTTTACATGTTTACAGTCTTTACAAGGTGGTCAAGGTCATAAGAAGTCTGTAGGGGTCTTTCTAAGTTTTTAGTTTTATGTTAGTTTTGAATTAGAGTTGTATTGGACTTTCCCGCCAAATATTTCATTTGAATTTTTGAACTTTCATAGAGGCTTCAATATTTTTTCAAGAATTCCAATGTTGAATTTGTTGTGGTTAGACATTAGACTTTGGCGTGGACACTCTCAACATACAAAAGAAGTTAGAATTCAGTTGATGGTTATTTGGTAATAAGAGTCTTGTCCATTTCTTATTTTATATTTATATTCAGATTAAAGAGAGTTGGAGGGTGTAGGATTTGAAAGGATGAATGTAAATAACCCCAAATAAGTGAATACAAACAAGTTCTGATTATTTATAGACAAAAAAGCAAACAAACCCTGCTTCTTCTTGAATATGTGCAAAGATAGTTGACAGTGTGCATGATCGTGAAACATGATTAGTAAAAATTTATTTGTAATCTTTGTGTGAGTGGTAAGTTGAAAATATATTTTTTTTAATGGTGATTATATCATTTTTAATTTGAGTTTCAAATCTTTTGAATGTTCAAATTACAAATTGTATACCCTGTGATTTTACAAACTATGACTTGAAATCTGAGTGAAGGTCAAAGTCTCGTGGAAGAGGAAATTATATTTTGTGTGATTTTTGAATATATGAGTAATTATTAACTTTACATAAAAATTAATTAATAGTATTTAAACATTGTATGTTATTATTCTGCTAAGGACATTTGGTGTTAAACAACACAACCCTGTCTTCTATGAGCAAAAGTTATGAGTGTACATCTATGTGAGAAGGTATATGAATGTATTTGGGAACATTCAAATGTATATGTTGGTGATTTTATTCTAATATGATCATGAGGTTTTATAATCTTTCAAGTATATTTCATATATTTAGATGAACAAAAAGAAAATTAACACAGTCCTGCAGTCATCAAGAAACTTAACATAGTCAAAGTGGTTTCTCATGAAAATTGGTAAATAGAGTGTTATAGATGGAAGACATTGATTTTTTAAAGTGTATAAAAATTTTGAAGATGAGTTTCAACCTTAATTTTTATTTATAACCCCTTTTGGAATGAATTAGAACAAATAACCTCTTCTTGGATTACTACAGACCTATGACTAAGTACATAGTCTATTCAAATTTGGTTAAGTCAATCTATTGTAGCTTAATAAAGGAAATATAACACTTGTAAAATGTGCATAGGGTCAAATTATACCTAATCCAATAGTCAAAGTCATTATAAATGCCTTTGGAGGATTGAAATCTCATTTTGACCCTTCTCAGGTCTATGAAACCAATTCAAACCCTATATTAGGGTTTCTACTTTCAAAGTGAGTTTTTAGGAGTTGTGACTATCAATAGTTCATGAAATTTGGTGACAAGATTTAGTTAAACATGAAGAAAGATAATATATGTTTTTAAGTTGTGTACGTATGGATGGGGAGGACTGTGTGGTAAACAAGGTAGAAGGAAACTTAAAGAGCTAATCTAAGAGTAGAAAGAGCCAAAATAAGTTATCAAATAGTTTAACCAAAGCCTAAATTTTTTTGAATAAATGGGAAATATTATATGGTTTCCATAAATTAGGTTGATTTGATGATTTGAGTGTGTACAAGAAGAGTCTATGATAGAGTAAGAGGTAGTGTATTATATGAGGATTGTGTTGAAAAATTAAGTAGGGTTGAGAAGAATTTAGAGACAACTCAAAGGAGTGGAAGAAAGTTTTTTAGAGCCCTATTAAATCCAAAGAAACCTGAGACAAGATTTATAAAGTTTAAATACTAGTAAGGGGGATAGTCTCAAAGTAAGAGAGATTGAATGCATTAAGGAAAATAGAAGGAAGAGTTTAGTGAGACCATCTGAAGAATAGTGGAGAATAAATGAAATTAATAAAATTTAGATGTGAATTTTAAATGTGTGTAGGATTGAAAGATAGATATCAAGCAAAAAAAGACAAAGTGAAAGCTACATGGTTATTGGCAAAGAGCTTAGACAAGCAGAGTATGCAACAGGGCTTTGCATCATGAGGGATGGTGAGGGGTAATGAGGGAGTGATTATAAATTATGAGTAATGGTGAGGGTAAATAAGGGAGTGATTATAGATGATGAGGGATAAGGAGGGATTACTTAGGGATGATGAAATGATGATTAGGGATGGGAAAGGCCAATGAGGGAGTGATTAGGGATGATGAACGATGGTGAGAGCTAATGAGGGAGTGATTAGGGATGATGAGGGAGTGATTAAATATGATGAGGGATGGTGAGGGTCAATGAGGGAGTGATGATGAAAGAGGATGGACAAGGAGTGAGTTATTAGGGATGATGAGGCATAGTGAGGGTTAAAGAGGAAGTAATAAGGGATCATAAGGGAGTTATTAGATATGACTAGGGATAATGAAGGTCAATTAGGGAGTGATTAGGGACAATAAATAATGATGAGAGAGTGATTAGGGTTGGTGAGGAATGAGTAGGAAGTGATCAAGGATGATGAATAAGTGAAATTAACACAAAGTGGATGTTTAATGTGTGTAGGTCATCAATGTGACATACGCTATCCCAATAAGACCACTTTACATCAATGTGACCTAAATGAGTCATGTTGTCCCACATGTTTGAGGTATAAGATGTATGGATTTGTGTAGGTCATCAATGTGACCTATGTTACCCCAATAACACCACTTTACATCAATGTGACCTAAATGTGTCATGTTATCCCACATGTTTGAGGTACAAGATGTATGGATTTGGTCATGAGAAGACTTTTACAGGCCCAAAAAGGTAGTTTTAAGAGGTTTCCCTTGAAATTGGATGGGTAAGGCCTATTAAAGTCTCATAGAGTCATTAATGGCTTGAAAGATGGCATTTAGGTGAGTAATGGCCATGTGCAAGGGACTAAACATGTAATTGCCATACATGTTATACAATGCATATGCATTATTTGAATTTATAATAATGCATACATTTTATTTAAATTTTAATTAAAAACTAAGATTTTAGGCTAAGAAATGGCTTGGATTTCTAAGCCAAAGGATTGGGACTGTGCATCTACATTCGAGATCGAGAGTTTTAGAAAAACCTAAGAAATTTCAACTTCAATTGCCAAATATGCTATGGATTTCAACATCAAAATTCAAAAAATTATTACCATTACGATGAACACATAATCCTCTTTCTAAATGTATGATTTTTATAATTTTTAGGTTATTTTAAGCGTTCAAACTATATTTATTTCTAACAACACCTTTTTTAGGTCACTACATGCTCACCCATACATGCCTATTCATGTTTATCTAATTTGTTTTTCATTGATCCAAATGCAAAACAAACTATATGGTAAAAAAATAAGACTAATTACACATTTAAAAAAAAACAATTTTCATTTTTTTGCGGTGGTTAGGGTGGGTCGCATGGATAACTATCTATTTTTTATCATTTTTTAGGACATAATTGCAAAATTAATCAAAAAAATTCATCAATTTTTTTTTAAAAGAAGTTCATAACACACTAGATGATATAATCTAAATATTCAACAAAGGGTTTATAACAATATTAAATGATTGCCAAAAAATGGTGGGTCACACGGAATGGTACAATTCAAATTTTCTTAAAAAATAAGGAGGTCCTATTCAGATTTTAGATGTTTGACCTATTTATACTTAACCATTTTTCAAAAAAAGAATTTTTTTTTGAAACTAGACTCAAAATTATACAATTCATGTTTTTATACCATCTTTAAATTTTGAGTGTAGCTATCTCTAATTATTTGTAGAAGTTCATATTTCTAAAATTTCATAAAAATCATGTCCATGGGTAGGCCCTTTTTTGTCCCCCAAGTTGGTGCACTTACCCCCATGTGTCTTATCTAGTGAAATCAGGTTGGATATTATATTTGACACATGTGTTTCATGTACTAAATCTTTATCAACAGATCATGTTATTGAATCATGTTTTATTTTGTGATGCGGGGCATGTTTATGTAGTTATTGTAAATGAGGATATCGAGGAGGGGACAAACTACTATTTGTGTTGGTGTGTAAAGGAAAAATAGAAATTGACTTCTACAGTCACATATGGGGAAAACATTCACTATACCATTGGGTCTATTGTCTTTATTGGAACTTGGATTTGATGTTATCTTGTGAAAACTTATAATGTATGGTTGTTTGAATACTTTGAGGTACATAGGAAGATACTCCACTATTCAAATCTAGTTCTTGCAAAAAATGTTTAGGTGCATAAATACCAGGGTAGGCCATTAAAAAGGACTCTATGGAAGGTTCGTGAATATAACCATGAAGAAATTTTTGATAATATAAAGAATAGAGCTGATCTTAATGGTTCCTTAGATTGAACCCCCAAGGTATGTTGAATTATCAAATGCAAATGTATTTACTTTTATCAAAATTTATTTATTTCTTAGGTTTTACATATAAATTTCAATTTAACTAGATATTAACATATTTTTTAGGTTAGTTGTGCCAAATTAGCTTCCACCTTCACATGGTTGGCACCTTTAGTAGAGAATTACATATTCTCAAAGTTAAAATAATATTGTGGTTCTTGTAGGTTCGATTGTCAGTTGACAACATTTGTTGTTGATGTTGTTTGAGATTGGAATTGGTGATCCATCTCCTAACTGATTGTGATTGGAGGCCAAGATTGCAGTCTTAGATGTTAAGTTCCACCCTCAATGTGGTGGAGATGTTATTTTTCATCTATGAGGCCCTAGAGGTAGAGATATCCAACTTGGCTCACATGTTGACAACATTTGTTATCAATGTTGTGTGCTTTGTCTCATAATTAGGCATGATCGGAGGCCAATAATGTGATCCCAGATTTTAATCACCACCCCTGATGTTATGATAAAAATATTATTCATCCTTTAGGCCCTAGAGATAGAGATATCCAACTTGGCTTGTATGTTGACAACATTTGCTGTCAATGTTTCTTCAGGCCAGAATGGGTGCTTTGTATCTTAATTGGGCATGATCGAAGGCCAAGAATGCAGTCTTAGATGTTAATTTTCACCACCAATGTGTTGGTGATGATATTTTTTTGTCACGAGGCCCCAAAGGTAGAGATGTCCAACTAGACTCACATCTTGACAACATTTGTTGTCAATGTTGCTTAAGGCCAAAATTATTGTAAAACTATGTATATGCATGGATTACAAGCCCATGGTGGTGGTAACACATGTAATTTATACATATCAAGGTGTTATAAGTGATGGATTTATATTCAGAGCTCTAGGAATTAGAAATGTCTATTGGAGGCAAATACTCTGTCTCTTAAGTACATAAAAGTTACATTGTAGGAATGATCACAAAATTTTATGCCATGGATTTATCAATTATTTTCAATTCATGGGATTATAGGTACACCTATAAGACTTATAAATTAACATGATAGTTATTTTGATTTGTAGATACAACTCATAGTTTCTATTTTATGGTTATCTAAAGTTTGCCTTAAAAACAATAATTTTATCTTATAGGAAAATGTTATCTTAAGGTCAGAATGGGTGCTCTGTCTCTTAACTGAGTATTCTCAAAGGCTAATAATCTGGTCTTAGACATTAATTTACACCCCTTATGTGGTTTTAATAACATTTTTAATCCATGAGGCCTCGGAGGTAGAGATATTCAACTTGGATCGTATGTTGACACTATTTTCTGTTAATGTTACTTGAGGTCAGAATGGGTGCTCCATCTCATAACCAGACATTGTTGGAGGTCAAGAATGTGTTATTAGACATTATTTTCCACCCCCAATGTGTTGGAGATGATATTTTTCATCCATGAGGCCCTAGAGGTAGATATCTCCAACTTGGCTCGCATGTTGACAAGATTTATTGTCAATGTTTCTTGAGACCAGAATAGGTGCTCCGTCTCCTAATTGGGTGTTCTCAGAGTCTAAAAATGTGGTATTATATGTTAATTTCCACCCCTAATGTTTTTTCAATGCTATTTTTTAGCCATAAGGCCTCAGAGGTAGAGATCTCCAAATTGGCTTGCATGTTGACAACATTTGTTATCAATATTGCTTGAGGCTAAAATTGTTATAAAATTATGTATCCGCATGAATTCCAAGAACATGGTGGTGGTAATTCATGTAATTTTCATGTTATTATTTTTTTTAAGTGACATATTTATAATCTAAGGTCCAGGAAGAAAAAATGTATATTAGAGGAAAATACTCTAATCCTTAAGTACATAAAAGTTGCATTATAGGACTGATCACATAATCTTCTACCATGAATTTGTCAATTATTTTTTATTCATGGTATTTTGGTTGCACATAGAGGACTTATCCATGCACAGGGTAGTTATTTTTTTCATGGATAGAACTTACGAATTTTTTTTTATGCATATCCAAAGTTCTCCTAAAAATAACAATTTTGCCTAATAGGGAAATATCATCTTAAGGCTAAAATGGGTGCTTCATTTCCTAATCAGGTGTGATTTTAAGCCAAGAATGTGGTCCTACACATCAATCACCACCCCAATGTGGTGGAGATTCTATTTTTTAACCATGATGCCCTGAAGGTAGAGATATACATCTTGGCTCGCACATTAATAACATTTGTTGTCAATGTTGATTGAGGCCAGAATGGGTGCTCTGTTACCTAACCAAGCATGTTCGAAGGCCAAAAATGTGGTATTATATATCAATTTCCACCCTCGACATGGTGGTGATGTTAATTTTTAGTCACAAGGCCTTAGGAGTAGAGATATCCAACTTGGCTTGCATGTTGACAACATTTGTTTTTAATGTTACTTGAGACCAGAATGTTGCTTGAGTTAATGCTTATTAAACTATAGAACCATAATTCCTTTTCTAAAACACTTATATTATCATCCATCTTATCTTCATCTTGTATTATGCTCACACCATCATTTAAGGGATCCTCAACTAAAGTTATTTATTCAGTTGATGGTCATTGAGAATCTTTTGCATTCCATAGTCATGTGCTATAGTATTTAGTGGGTTATCATCTAATGGGTGTTGTTTTGGTTGTGATGTTGTATCCATATAATAAATTATTAAATTTGGTACATCCAAACACACAATATTTAATAATATAACTCACCATCACATCAATTCATAGGATCTACATAAATATAGGGTATGTCATGGAATTTTGTAGAGTAGTGGGAATAGATGATTTTCAAGTGTTGAAGGTGGTTTGGAGGTTGGGGCATGTCTATGAGAGGAGATATGGCCAAAGATCAGTCCAAAATAAGCGTAAAACCCTAGTGGGATAGGTCTATAAGAGATTTTATCTATTAGGTGAGATCAAGAAAGGTCTTGAGATCTTGAAAAAGTTGTAAGAAGTTGTGAGTGAGTTGTTTGAGTTGTTGCAAGGGGCATTAAACCAAGAAGATAATGTATATTAGTCATGGACATCAAGAACCCTAATTTGGCCTTGTAGGGCTAATAGCTTAGGAGGAAGAAAGGTGAGAAACTTGAAGGGACAGAGGTATAAGGTTGCGAGTGTAGTTGCATTATATTGGAATGAGGTCTATAGAAGGAGATACAAGAGCAAGTGACAGATTGTAGGCCTAGTCCTTGAAGCCAACAAGGGGAAGTAAGTGGATAATGTGGAAGAGTGGAGGTCTAAGATTGTGATAATAGTTGTTTAAGATTCAAATGAGTATGGTAAGCATAAGAGTGGGGTCATGAGTGATCAAGAATGATGTGGAAGCATCAAAGAATATAACTGCCCTAAAAACTTGGATTGGCTAAAAATAGTAAATGGTTGAATGGTTAGCATTATTTAAGGTTGGAAATGCATGTGAGAGAGTTGAAAAAGGTTGAGGAAAGGAGAAGAGGAGTCTAGAGGAGACTACAAAGTGTGCATGAATGGGTAAGAAAAGATCAAACATGGAGAAAATTCTACCCTTTTGCAAAACATTTGTACATGCTTATAGATGAGAATGATATGTATGAATAAAATGAATGCCTTGGGAGAGTATTGATATGTAGTTAATATTATATACTTGTCTCTTTTGATTTTCATGTAATTTTTAGTTACTAATTCTCAATTAAATAATTTTCTATATTGTCTAAATTAGATTTGTAGAACTCACTTATAACAAAATCAATAAATAAGAAAACAAGAATGTCTTGGAATACATTCAATTGTTTGATAAAATGTCAAATTCTTGTTGAAATATTGTTGTTGTTTCATTGCTAAGGAAGCTTTATTGTGAACATAGTATGGTTGAAGTTCATCCTACATCATTTGGACATACCGTGTTGCATGATCACAGTTAGTTTATAAGAACTTCGCTTGATCAGTGAAGTTAGGGAGGAAATCAAGAGTTCTTACTTGATTTTTAGTCCAGATTGGAGGTTTCGAGAGGATGTAAGAAGCCTTAAATATGAGGTAGTGACTCTTAAGAAAGCCAATAATTTATTTTGGAAACTCAATTTTATTTTGGTATGGACATGGAAAGGGGTTAGAATGTGAAGGTAAATAATCATATGAAGCTTAGTTGGGGATAAATAACCTTGAGAACTTGTTTTAGGCTTTCAAGCCTATGTACCTAAATCAAAGAGAGTTAAGTTGAAATGAGGAAGGAGAATGTGGATTTCAAATTTGTGTGTGAGGAAGATGGTATGGATCCTAGAAGGAAAGAGTAAAAAAAATGGTGAAGAGTGAGAAGGTTATTAAGCCTAATGATGCCGCGAGAGAGGAATGGTGTCAAAGAAGCTAAGAACCTATATAAAAACATAATGATTAGAGATAAAAGTTAGTTATCATAGTACATGCAAGAGAAAGATGTTGTAGGCCTAGGATCTACATCAAAAAAGGCCTCAGGGGAAAGAATAAGCTTTAAGAACATGAATTAGGCCTACTAGGCCTTGTAACCCTACTTGGGAAAAAGTGGAAGATAGGTACAAGGAAGTGTTGGGGCCTTCAATAAGGTTTGTTGGCATTTTTGAGGAAAGGGTTTAAGGTTGGAAGCTATTGGAGGTGATTCTAGGTGCATAGAGAAGGTAGATGACAATAGGCCTAGACAAGCCTAGAAGGTGGATTGAGAGAGTGAGACAAGATTGGTTGCAAGAGGAGAGTGGAGAGTCTAGAGTGAGTTAAACCTTGAGAGGTGACTGAGGTGAATATCATAAGCCAGAGGAATCAGAAGAGAGTGTTGGTGTTGAAAATAAGAGAGTATAGTGAGGAAGTCCATGAACCTAGTGGAAAAGAGCATGGACAAAGCATTAAGACAAGTGAGTTTGGGATCGACATTGCAATCATAGGTATCAAAGGTAGATGTTTTGTAGAGCTTTGTCGATGATCATATTTTACTTACATCACAACCTATTGGTCTTGTAAGACCAATCCAAGAGAATAGAGTATGAAAGATTGTAAACAAAGGTTTGTGAAAGAGTTTGAAAGATATTCAAAATTAGAACAGATTATTGAATAAAATATTAACATAATTATATGTAAAATTTCCATGCATTTTAACAACATTCAACACACTGCAATGTTCAAAAAGTGAAATGTTGAACAATATATATGTATATATATTATATCCATAAAATCCATAAAGTCATACAAAATGTGAACACAATAAAATATATAAGGTCAATGCCATATAAGCATATATACAACATGACAAACAATTATACATCAAGCCATATAGGCATAAAACAAAAAGTTATAAGGCATGATCTCCTAATCATCAAAATTCATCTCTCTCTTTGCCTTGCTTGTCAAAGCCTCTCCCCCAAATGCCTTGCTTGAAACTAAAGGTCTTTGAGTGGATTGACTACAAGTCCTCTTTGGCTGCAAATTCGTTTGTAGCTCCAACTATTCATATGCAAATACTATTAACAATTATACACTTTGCAACAAGATACTTACAAATTTAACATGTTAAATTCTTCAAATCACACAAAAATTAATCATAAGTGAAGTTACCTCAAGCTGGTAGTCATGGTCAATTTGAAATTGGCGCTCAATAGGGTCAATGATAGGTTCACATTGGCAAACATGAGTGTGAAAAAGATCACTACTATGAGTCAGTGACCTGCTCCTGATGATGGAAGGCATAGGTCCCTGCAAACATATATATACATACAAAATAAAAATTCAAAATTAGCTAATAAACTAAATCATTGAAATATAATATGAAAAAATACAAATTAAATTGTCTAACTATACCACGCTACCCCTGCTAATCATTTCGACAGGACTAAAAGATGTCATTAGAGGAGTATGCATAGACAACTATTTTGAGCGTCAGCTATTTGCACAAGTATAGAGGACAATTACAAAACACACATACATATTTAAAATTAAACATTATGTAATATATAAATTGGCCATGTACCTCAAAGAGTTGTTGTGCAGATGAAATCACAACAACACCTACATTTATTACCCCCACTAATAGATGGTGGATTGTCTTTTGAGGTCATCAACTGAACATACAAAATATCGTTATCAATCACTTCAACACACATAACATATATGTACAATGAACAATAATATTAATTAATCATTATAAATTACCTATGTATAGCTATAAACTGTAGGTGCACTATGAGCAATGCACGTGCTCATCTGGACCTTACAAACTTGTTAGAACATAAAATAGTTCATATACATCAAATGGCCTTTTAAATTGTAAAAATATTTTAAATTTAACAAGTCTTGACATTTTTTTTGTAATAAGTAAAATATTAAACATATCTGGGAAGTGGTAGGCACAGTGAGTAGATGAAATGTAGATGGCTAAAACATATAAATATCAACATCATCGAGGCATATGGAAAAACTACTGTGAGTGGACTGCATGAAATCCTCTTCATTCTCATTAGATCTAGTGCATATAGCGCCACATGATTTGCATAAGTGAGCTCATTAAGTAGCAATGTCAGATGAAGCGTCACCATGCACACCATTCATAGGAGGAGTATGAGAAACCTAGCTCATATGTTGGAGGAGGATGTTATTAAGTGCCTTAAGTGCATGCAAGGTATCAATCTCTATAGTCTCCTTGATGTAGAGGGTAGTGTCTCAAGAGGGTAGGTTTATCAACACGTGCTCTCGCTAGCTAATTAGGTGCACAATGTGCACCTGACCTATCTTATGCATAGCCCTTTCCTCTACCCTGAAACTTTGAGAAATCAAAATAATTTGAAATTTCATTTAACACAAATTCACAATACAATTTTCTTAGAAAACACTGCAGGACCTTATTATTGTTGCAAGGTGGGTGATCAAAGACCATCCACCATCGGTCCCAAAAATTTTGTTTGAGAAAATTATGAGTGCACAAATGGATTGGAATCCATTTGATTGTCACATCAAGTGGTGCACGAGTCTTCCCATTAATGAATAGGGCACAAGTTTGGGCTTTGTTTATATGTTTATCTCTCATAGCGACTACCATAAGTTTGTTGCAATAATATGCCCTACATCTGTTTAGATATAGTCATCCCACCTATCAATTTGACCTGTTAATGATTCAACTTGATCTACTAATATATGTAGTGTGTTTGCTTGAGAAACTTGGTGGGGGTTGTTTAAATGTGGATCCTTTAATGACCCAATCAGATTCTCAAGTGCAAGCTTATTTTCTACTATGTGGCTTGCTAAAACTTCTTGACTACCTTGGCGGGCTTGAGGAACTACATGAGGGCTAGGAGGGTATTGTGGTTGAGGAAGGATTGGAGGGTTAGGAGGGTTAGGAGGGATAGGAGGGATTGGAGGGTTAGGAGGGATATGAGAGTTTTTGGAATTAGGTGCTAGCACATTAACCGCTACACGTGAAGATGTAAATAACATAAAAATATAAATAATTTCAAGAAAAATCGAATAAAATTGAAAAAACAAGGGTCTAATTGCATAAAAATATGTTATCCTACCTCTCCTTCGGCATCGCATTCTAAAATCAAAGGGTACCTGGGTCCAAAATATAAATTCTTGCTTGCTCAATCTCCCTGTTCCAAAGTGTGGGTATTCTCTTCTTCCTCTTGCTCACGATTTTTGCTGTGTGAAATGCCAATTGATTTGGCTTTCATGTTTTTTTTTGTTTAAATACCACATACGTAGTAATTCTGTGTACGTGGTTTAGCCTCAGTAACAACCAAGCCTAACTTTAAGAACCGCGTACGCGAAATATTTGTTGCTTGATGGGAAAGCAAAATTATGTTTGCGTTTTGGTCCCTCAATTTCATGCATACACCCTAATATCAATTGATGATGAAATTTAAGTCATGTAAGCCACAAATGTCATCATATATACCCAATTAGGTTTATGAGGATCAAATTAACCTAAATTGCGCCCTGATTGAACTAATTCAATAATTGATTCAGTGAGGGATGAAATTAGGACCTATTGAACCCCAAATGAAATCACATAATTGCACTTACGTTCATGAGACTCAAATGTAAAACTCAACATAGTGTTATTATCAATACAAAACTGTTATTCAAAATTAAAAAGTATTATTAATCGATATAATTATGACAAACTCAAAATAAACACAATGAAATTGATATCTCTAATTTTGTTTAAAATAAATATAGTTAAGATATTTTCATATATATTTATATTAAATGGAAGGTTGTTTTGAGTGAGATGGCACGTGGGTGCCCATACCCCATGTAAGGTACGATCTGGCAAAAGCTGCAACATGATTTTAATGATGGAACATAAAATGTTTTTTTTGTCAGATCCGATCGGGGAAAGTGAGACAAGTTCCTCATTTGTTTGACCAGAATCTTGCCCAGCTGCCTGACGAATTAATTAACTATGCTGAAAAGCAGTATTATTTTAAAATAAAGTACAATGAATAATATCATTTTGCCAGCAAGTCTACGATCTTCATCCATTTATTATTAACTTTGATTAATTTAATTATACGATAATGCCATTAAGTCTTCGATCTTCATCCGTTCATTACGTGACCGCTGAAATCATAAAGAACAATCAGGCGGATATCCTCTCCGCTGCCCCACCTCCAGAGCTGTAAATCCAACAACCTCTCTGAAATGCTAACTATATTGCTCTCTGAAACCTTGCATACGCTTGTTTTCAAAAATCCACCTTTTAGGATGATCCTCGGCCTCCATTTTTTGGGGCGGTACCTCATATTCTGTTTTGATTGATTTCTTTCGGATATTTGAGTCAGAATTATTCTCTTGACAAAGAGTTTGAGGTGTGATTCATCTGACTACTTTATTTTGTAATGTTTTATAATTATATTTTTTTGTTAATATAATGTGAAGTGTTCCAATAGGAATAGTAAAATCCATTTCTATAACTTTTCAAGTTAAAGCCATCTTTTACAAAGTCGCTCTTTTCAAATTAAATCCGCATCAATCAAAAATGTTGTAGTTCAATTGGCAAGGATAATCATTGCTTATATCCATCCACCAAGGTACAAATCCTTTTAGATATTTGACATAGAGAGTCAAACAGTTAAGACTCAAATCATACCCTACATAACTTTGATGGTGTGGATGTCCTTTAATTATCACTGCTTAACCAAAGAGCTCATTAATTTAAATGTATGTTTACTCATCATTGTAATCCACTATATGTTCACTCTTAAAATATAATAAAAACATTGACATTCTATGTAATTCAATGATTACCTATAATACTTATATATTCAATCAAAAAAATAAAACCCACATTGATGTGCTTATGATCATTCTACTCATTTTTTAGCAAAAATAATATATTAATATAAGAAAAAATATTCAATCAAAAACTTCAAATCATTTTATACATGTAATGTCTTTTAATATTAAAACCACCTTTAAAAAAGTGTTTCAAATATATGTTTGTTCTACATCACAAAAATAATAAAAACATGGAAGTATTTCATTCTAAAATGCTTATCTTAGAAAGATATTCTAATTAACTACATATAAATATTGAAAATAGAGACCATGTTGAAAGAGAGGAGAATATAAATTATCAAATAAATGTTGACACAAATTAATAAAATTAGATACAAGTTACAAATTTTTTATAGAAACAATTTATCTTTTGATTTATACATCATCAAACACCTATTACTTTTAATTCAATTCAAGTTAAACTATGTCTCTATAAAAATTAAAATTATGTTCAAAAATCTTTTTTTTTAATTAAAAAATATATTTTTTAATGAAATAGAGCTTACTATTAATATAAACATATTACCATACAAGACTATTCACCAAAAAAAAAAATGTGGTAGAGAAAATGTCACAATGCCACACTAAGTCACACCTAGGAAAGATGAGATAAAAAGTCAAGAAACCAACAAACTAACTAATTCCAGCTTAGAAGAAACTCTAATACATTGTGTGTGTGTGTGTGTGTGTGTGTGTGTGTGAGTGAGTGAGAGAGAGAGAGAGAGAGAGAGAGAGAGAGAGAGAGAGAGAGAGAGAGAGAGAGAGAGAGAGAGAATTAAACAACAGTAACAAAGAAACTAACAAAATATAAGTCATGATTGATAAGATCATTCAGTTAAAGTCTGGAAGGTCTTTCTCTTCAACAACAAGGTCCAAACTCCATGCAAAATAACACTGAACAAAATGAATTAAAAACATCTTAAAAATAATGATCTAAAAATTAAAACCAAATTTAAAAATATTGATCTTTAAAAATTATAATAATATTGAAAAATATTTAGTTATAAAAACTAAACAAATATTCAAAAATATTTATTTTACAAAAATTAAAATCATTATTTTTTTGGAAGGGTAAACAATCCCTTAATATTTGTTTAAATATGGCAGTCAAAAAGCAAGTTTTTTTGTTTTTAATGGGGGTTATTTATCCTAATGGAATCATTTTGTTTTAATTTTTGATTAAATTATGTCTTTTGGACTTATTGGAGTTCAATATTTTTTTTGTAAATGGAAAAATTTACAGTTCTGTAATGGTTAAATTGTGGATTTTTTAACAAAAAATATGAAAAAGGGCATTTATGTATGTTGTGATTGGTCAAAACCATTTATATTTTATTCAGGAGTAGAACAATGATGTCATCAATAGTGGCTTCACACATGCAGAGGTACAAGGGCACCAATGAATTAATCCGTATGAACATGTGTTGAAGGATATAATGTTTTGCAAAAATTTAACTACCATTCATTCCATGTAATTATCATGTAATGAATGTTCTAAGAATTAAATGCACAATTTCTATGTAATAACTCGTACATAAAATGATTTAATGTATTTTCCTATTCTAAATAGTTATGCTCACTATACATTATAAATCACTAGAGTGACCTTGTGCAGTGGAAAGTTAGGTTCATCTGTATGCATTACATTTCTATCACATCATAGATAAATGTGTTTTTGTTGAAAGAAGAGAAAGCTATGAAATAGGATGATTAAAAATAATTGAGCTAATCACTATGTAGTCATCTTTGTTTTTGTTTGTGTTGTGCTTTTGGAATATGTTCACCTTGGCATTGAATTGTTTTCATTGAGTTAGAAAGTTAATATGTAGCAACTAAAAAATTTGTCTTATGTATAAGTTTATATATTAAGCATTCATTGATATATTTTACATAGAATATTCTCATCAGGAAATATGTATGCTTTCATGTTTATTGTAACGTCAAATTTTATCGTATGTGTGCACTACATCATACTTTGTTTAAGAATTCCTACAAAACCAAAATAGTTATAACAAAAAAAGGTTGGATTTAGAACATGATCTTGTTAAAAAGAGAATTCATAACTAATTGTCTTTTCTTAAGGTTCATGGTTTTGATGCTTTGTACATTGAATTTATAATGGTATATTTTTATTGTGCTATGTGTTTATCCTGTTATTTTAAGCTTATTTAAGAAATTAATATCTTTGTACTTTTATCTTGTACTAAATAAAACATATACAATCATGATATTGTAACCTCACATTACATACATAGTTTTGTCTAGGTTGTTTAAGCAAAAAAAATAGTGTGATTAGATATTGAGATGTATTAAAAAAAAAAAAAAAGCTATCAAACATGGCAATTGCAACTTCTAGTACTTAAGTGATTGTTTGGTGAATCGACAATAAGCATGTAATGATTTTGGTGAGTATTTTCCAAAATTTTTTCTTATTGTATTTTTTATTATCTTCAATTTAATTAACATTGTAGAATGGAATTAAAAAACAAGACATTTATATTGAAGAATGCATGTCATTATTAAAAACTCAATGCAATGACATAGATTATGCCATGGCTAAAAATAACCTTTTTAGAAGTCATCTTTTCAAATATAATGCAAGTGATTATTTGTTTGATAGTTTTCAAATGTTATTGAAATTTTTGATAAACATCGATAGAGCTACATGTAGGAGTTATAGATCACTTTATAAATTGTTTGGGGAAAAATGATCCCCATGAACTAAGGTCTTTGGAATTAGAATTAGATTCTAAGAAACTATATAGATTGCATAAAGTACAGGATATTGAAACATATTTATGCAACATGTAGCTTTTTATGGCTTCATGCACACCACATGGTGAACATGGCCTATGGGGAGATAACTTATATATATTGGCTTTTTTAATCATTGAATATTTCCATTTGCATTTTGTCTTTTAATATAAAAGATAAGTATTTTTATTTTAATGAGGAAGATTCTACACCACCATATTGCATATTCTTTCATGATGAAAATCATGTCTTTGGCCATTACAAACCATTCTATTATATAAAAGTAAATAATTATCAAAGTCCTTTGTCACAAACACATGTATTAGGTCCCTATTCGTTGCTTTCTCTTAATTGGAAAATAAATACATAATAAATGTTATTCTGTGCATTATTCATAATGCTGGAAACTACATCTTGTTTTGGTGATAAAATATTTAGCTCTATTTATCATTTTAAAAAAATGCTTTTGACATGCGTTCTTTGTGTTGTTATTCAGCATGGTGCAGTCTTTTTGTAATGCATTTTACTATGGAGATATAAAAGCACATAGTTATTTGAAAGATAGTTTGATGGATAATGTCATTAAAAACATATTGACTATTGCAAATTGGTATGCATACATTGTAAACATGGGTTTTATCTATGATAAAGATGGAATTGAAGGCAATGAGTTCATGATCCAAGGGATTTCAAACTTTTTGGATGTCAGCGTTCACCTATAAGTAAATATTTAAGACCTATAATGCTTGTGCTTAGTCCGAAGGCTTATATAACATCATTTAAAAAAATACAGATCATGTATACATTATGAACTATTATATGTGAAAGAACATATTGAAATAATGCCCTATGTTATTGGTGATTGTTCAGAAATATTGTAGAACTAAAATAGGGTCTTTTTACATAGAATAAAGAACATTGCATGTGAAACAAAAAGGAAACATATACACTATAAATCATTGACAATAAATAAGGATATAAAGTTGTATTTTGAATTGTGTGGTTATTCTACATAGACATTATTGCTTGTTCATGCCATGTCTTTAAATTGATTTAAGGGCATGGCGTGCAACAAAAATAATTGGTAAAAAAAACTATCAACAAAAAAGGCAATATAAATATTTAACAAAACAATTACAAACACACCCATACATGTTTAAAGTGTTTTCAATTAATTACAATTCAAACATAGTATGAATCATTTTGATCAATCCAAAAAGACCACATCCAAAAAAATGTTTCCAAGTTACAAAGCCATTCGAAGAAAAAAATAGGTCAAATGACATTTTGGTGCATTGTTTTGTGAGCTCAACAAATATTACTCCATTTGAGAACAAGTTAATTAACATTATAAATTATTATATATTAACATTATAAATGATTATATAATATTTTATTATTTTGTAATATATATATATATAATTTATATATTAAAATAATATTTATATTTATAACTATATAATATAATTATATTTATATAATTATAATATCATGTCATTGTCTTTCAATATCATCAATTAATATATTTTTTTTAAAAATTACAATTTACATGTTTTATATGATTTTTTTCTCATCATTGTTCAAATTTACACTTAAAAAACTTCTTCTTTTATAATACATTATTTTGTAATATGACAAAACATACAACTTCATTTTGTACAGAAAAATATCAAAATATTATTATTTAATCTTTTATAAACAAAAGATAAAATAAAATCAACAATGAAACTTCAAATAAATAGCACTAAATTATACCCCTACAAAATCCCACATTAATAAAACCGAAAAAAATTACATTCCTTTCCACTTAACCTGCACCTTTAGAGCAACTCCTAAACACTAAATCAATGGAATAGCGCCACATCATCAAATCAAAGTGGACTATGGAATCATTTTGCATTTTGGCAGGAAAGGGTGGTGGGAACACAATCTTGGCTTCTTTGCTACTCAATATTCGCCGTCTTAACTGTCAACGGACTTAACTAACTTGGATTAATTGTATGACAGTGCTAAAATGCAATATTCGAAAAGAATGTACAATAAATAACATTATTTGACCGCTCGGCCTTCGATCTTCAATCCATCTGTGAGATGAGCGGTGCAATGATAGATAGCAATGAAGTCGGTTATCCAGATGATAAGTAGGAAATATCTTTTCTGAGACTAATCTGTGCATGTCAAGTATGTGGGAATGGATGTGAAACAATCAATAAAACAAGTTTATGCAATAAAATAGTATCAACGATTAATTGGTGAAAATGTTGGGTTCATAAAAAAATCCACTATAAATTTTTGCTGTTAATAAAATCTATCATAATTTTAAGGATGATACACTTGGGACAAATTTAATAAAATAAATACCTTATATATTTTGATTCTTCGCGGCATGAATAAGTGATCAACCCTTAAAAAAAATAAAACAGCTTCAACCCTTGCCTGCAACACCTTACTTCTGGTTAAGATCCAACATGGTTTTGTATGGCGCTCTTCATACATTAACAAAGGTTGAGAAACCACGAGGAAGACTGGAGCACAGAAATACCTGCACAACATATATACTTTATAAAAAAAAGAAAAAGAAAAAGAGAGGAGGGTATTACAGAAGGTGGCGGCGGCCATGGAGAAAATATACAGCAGAGATCAGGGATTAGTACAGCCTGTTCTGAGTGATTTTAATGCTCCAACTTGCCTTTGGTAATCCCTGATCTATGCTGCATATTTCTCCATGGCCAGCTTCTCCACATCTCAGGGACTAGCGCACAGATCTGTTTTAGCAAACGGTCTTTAGCCATATATATATAAGGTTTTGTCGTCATCTTCCATTTGGGCATACCACCGCCGCCATACTCGTAAATATCTCTGTGTGACGTTTTAATAAATTCTATCTTTAAAAATTAAAACCACGTTAGAAAATATCTGTCCTTCAAACTGATACCAACTTTAAAAATCTCTCTCTGTTCAAATAATTGAAACCACTTCGCATATTTTTGTGTAGTTTAAAATTAAAACACTTTAAAATCTGTTTGTTCCATACCACAGTGATAATAGAAATAGATATTTTTTAAAAATAAAAGGAGATGTTGACACAAATCAATAAAAATATAAATTAAATTATAATTTTTTAAGAACTTATCATTTAATTTGTATATCATCAAAACATTCATTAATTTCAATTCAATTTAAATTAAAATTAATTATATATATATATATATATATATATATATATATAAAATCAAAATTATCCAAGAACACGATCTTCACCCCATCTCTAACTATATATTTTGTGATTATGGCTTTTAGTTTGAAGATCTATAGTGAATACGAGGTTGAAATAATTCAGAGGATGTGTTGAAAATAAGGAGTTAACACAGTTTGCAGTTCCCTTAATTACCATCTGAGGAGTTCGCACAGTTTGCAGTCCCCCTGATTACCATCTGGTGACAAACAACGCGCTGGTGATTACCATCTGATGACAAATGAGTGCTAGAATGACATGCAGGGAGAAATGTTTAAAGCCTTCAAACCCTAAAATCCACGTTGACTCCATGAAACAAAGTCGTCGACCACAACAAATTGCACTTTAAAAACATTTGGTGAAAGATTTTACAGGTATATGTTATTTTTTAATTATCTTTCATTTGAACAATAAAGATTATCTAGGATTTATTGCCTTTTTATATCTATATTGATTAAAAGCAAGTTGAGTAAAGTTATTTTATCACTTATTTACACAAGTGAAGGTACAGGGTTCAAATCCCATTGGCATTTATTGGTCAAATTTTTTTTTCGATATTATTTTCGTATAAAGGGTTTACAAGGGGGTTATAAAGATGAAACAAGATTATTCATGAAAAGTTTATAATGGTGATATAAGAGTATAAGAAGTTAATTCTGTTTTGAGACCTATGTTTAAGATAGGTTTTTAAAAACATTTTTATTGTATTTTAAATTTACTTACAAGGGTTAAGGCAAAGCTTCTAAGCAACATTCATTTTTTGTTACTATATTCTTTTGTGATTATGGCCAAAACTACAAAGTTAATCTCAAAAAATGGTAGATTAACATATAAAAATTACAAAGAATGGAGCTTACACATGGAGAACATGTTCATTTTCAATGATTTGTGAGAAATAATAGAGAAAGAAACCACACCATCCATTGAACTTACCACACTAATTGAGTACCAAAAACATGATAAATGTGCACTTGCACCACTAAAATTATCTTACAATACAAAAGTAATTATTCACATTGAAATTATTAAATCAGGTGCATGGAAAGCATTAAGGTACTTATATGACAAACAAACTGCATATAAGGAAATTGACCTTCTTGTCCAACTTTCAAACAATAAACTGGTAGATGATGGAGACGTTTTTGAATATATTTCATGGATAAAAACATTGAAACAAGAATATTACATGAAAGATAAAAAGATTAATAATGACATCCTCATTTTCATTACACTAAATGGCCCCAGTTTTGCATACACCAACTTTGTTGACATGTTGTAGCTTAGTGATAAACTCAATGCTACAACATTTGACTCTATTTTTGAGCTATTGACTCAAAATGAGCGATAGTTTGGAAAGAACAGTAAGCCTACTAAAGAGGCTCATTGTACAAAGGGAAAGTCACAGTATAGAGATCATCAAAGTGTAAAAAAATAGTTTCAAAAACATTCTCTGAAACACTCTTTGAGAATTCTCTAGGACACTCTCCACATCACTCTAGATAGTTTTAATAGTAATCTCACTATCATTCTCTAGGATATTCAAAATGAATACATCACCATAAGCAATCTTCTCACTCCAATGGTTCTTCAATGATTCAGCTTCTTCTATATCTCATTGGTACATGAAAGATCCTAGGTGGTATTGGACATCTTGTAGATGTATGTCATTCTCGACAACCCCACTCTCCACACCAAAATAATGCTGAAACAAATCATGTGGGTCATTCTAGTGGTAGATTTTCTAGTTACTCTAGCTATTCATGTTAATATAGCACTTCCTCCGATCAAGAGGCATCTTGTATGGTTGAGGTCTATAGTCCTGATGGACATGATAATCTATTTTGAATAAGTTAGGAAAAAATATTAAAAATAGATAATTTTTAATCTAAATTCACATTATGTTTGTTGTTATTTGGAGTATAATAGAGTTTAATTTTTTTTTTTCTCGTCGAGATTACTAAAATCTCTATTTGTGTATTATATTAAGTCTAAAAATAGATAATATTTAATTATTTAATTTAAAAGAAAAAAATTGTTAAGATTTTTTTAAAGTTGTAATTGAAATAAAAAAAGTATGATATAATGGTTTTTTTTAAAATATGATATACATTTTATAACATATTTGAAAAAGAAAACATTATAAAATTATATGTTTAGAAAAAATAACAAAATCCAATAAAAAATCACAACACTTCTTCTTCTTCTTCTTCTTCTTCTTCTTCTTCTTCTTCTTCTTCTTCTTCTTCTCGTCCCCTTCCTCTCCTTCCTCTTCTTCCTCCTCCTCTTCATCTTCTTCCTCCTTTTCCACCACCACCACCACCTCCTCCTCCTCCTCCTCCTCCTCCTCCTATTTTTCTTTTTCCTATTCATCCTCCTCTTCCTCCTCTTCTTCTTCCTCCTCCTCCTCCTCCTCCTCCTCCTCCTCCTCCTCCTCCTCCTCCTCCTCCTCCTCTTCCTTTATCTCCTCCTCCTCCTCCTCTTCATCTTCCTCTTCCTCTTCCTCTTCCTCTTCCTCTTCCTCTTCATCTTCATCCTCATCTTCTTCTTCCTCTTCCTCTTCTTCTTCTTCCTCTTCATCCTCCTCCTGATCTTCTTCCTCTTCATCTTCCTCTTCCTTGTCTTCCTCCTCCTCCTCATCCTCCTTCTCATCGTCATCCTCTTCCTTGTCCTCCTCATCATATTCTTCATCTTCTTATTCCCAAGGTTGATTTGATCATCATCAAAATTTAATGGCCAAAATTAAGCATATGGGGTATTTCCTTACACTCCATTGCATTAATTCCCCTCAAACTCATGATGGGAACACATCAATTTATATTGGGGTTTGCCCCATTAATATTGAAGAGAGCGGATTTGTTTTTATATAAGTGTAAAATAAGGAGCTTCAAAATGAAGAGATTTGATCTGATTTAGAGTATAAGGTTCTAAAAATGAAGGGGATTTACAAAGAAGCAATTATATTCACAAAGAATGAAATTGTTTCAAAACAAAGAAATAAACAAATGAGATCTAAAAAAAAAGACTTACTTTATAATAAAGAAGTGAATTTTAAAATAGTATGAAAAATTTAATTTTATGGAATTTTTGGGTAACTATTTTTAATATTGTAAAAAAAAACCCATCTATTTATCAAATTTTTATTATTTGTAAGATTATGAAAATATAAAATTTCATTGAAATTTAAATAAGTGTTTGTGATGTAGTCATGATTAAGGATCATAGTGATGATATGCCCTAGACTATGTAACCAAAAAATAAATAACATAATCAGATAATAACAACCATAAATTAATCTTTATTAATCATAAACTGGGAGATTTCATACTTAGAAAAAATTATCTTATAACACATAATTCACACACTTATAAAAAACCACCATGTTACCACAAGCCTTTGTAGCGACATGATTCAACTCTCTATCCCTTCCCTAGATCTGCATGTATATATTTGCTAACTAATTTAACTAATAACTATACTCCCAACTTTTACCTCATGGGTTTTCTAAATCCCCCTCATAATAGTATATATTTGTTTATAAAGACATGAGATCCACATAATTATATTAATTGATCGCAATAATTAATTAATGTCTCAAATATTAAATGCTCCTAATACATCACAATGTGCCATAATAATTAAATTCTAGATATAGTTCTAATGCTTAATTAGGCATCATGCTCATAACACATTATGCCCATAACACATCATAGGGATTAGTGCACTCCATAATAATAATGCAAACAAACATATTTTTAGAAATAATACCCTTTGAAGTTGTGATGGTTTGCAATTAGAACCTACACAAAATAATCCTAATGTAAGGTTTTGATTCAGAAACAGGCAATATCCAAAAACTACACCAATTGTTCTATTTTTATGGATGATTTATAACTTCTTAATTTTTCATTAATTAACTTGAAATTAGCATAATAATTAAATATCAACATTTATAAATTGATAATAAACCAAAATCATGAGCCACAAAGACAATATGCAAACCAGAGATGATAACGGAGTTCACCTGATCTAGGCTACGTCTCTAGATCATGTTCAAAGGCAAAATCAACTGATTATTGATCAAAAAGTCATTTTGTACATCAATTATCCTCTGCAAGGGTTCTTGATCTATAAATAAATGTTTTGATGTCCACTAGCTCTAGCTCTAATCTGGCTACTATCTCTAGCTATTAGCTTTGGCGCTGGCAACTAGCTCTGGCTCCTGCTCTAGCTCTAATTATCTTTCACAAGTCTGATGCAATGTCTCTATGAAAATATTTTTGTGTAATAGCTTTAGGCCTATAATTTCTAAACTAGCATTGAAGACATAAAAACTTGCTTACTATGCAAAGGGATAAGGTTGAATCTTTCTTACTCTTTGTGCAATGGGATAAGTTATACACTTTATTAATCTTTGTGCAAATGGATAAGCTATAAGATTTTTTACTCTCTATTACAAATATAGCTCTCACCAAATTATTTTGAATATTTCTTAATCAAAACCCTTTCTCCTCCTAGATGGACACTTGGCTCCAAAACCTTGGAATGAAAGAGTTGAAATACAAGTGAGAGCTTTCTTCTCAAATACTTGCAATGTAAGTGAGAGCTTGGAGTGATATTGGAATTCTCTTGGAATGAGTTTACAAATGAGGTTCATTGGTTTATATAGTTTTTCAAAACCCACCAATTATGGATTTCTTCATTATCCATCCCTATAGACAAGCCTTTATTTAAGCTTCATAGCCTTATCTCCCAAAATAGGATGTAACAAGTTTACAAGGGTCAATGGGTCGAACCACCTTTTATATCTTGCTCTTTGGATAAACCTCCCATGCATTTCTATGGGAGATATCCCAATTTCTATGGGAAATATCCCACATTTGTGGGGAGAGAAACATTCATGGAGTCAATCCCATTTCTTAAGCCTTAGGAAGTGGGATTTGTCTAAAATATTGGAAAATATTTTGGATTTATTGTGGAGACTCCAAATGTGAGTATTTTATTGGTCCATGTTTCAAGAATCTATTGGACCATGTGCATGTCCAATCACCATACCTGTACATTTTCCCTCTGTTGCCTAACAACTTCAATAGGCCATAACTTCTGCATACAGAGTCCATTTTTCAAACCATAAAATGCATTGGAAATATCTTGATGAGAACTTAATTATGCAGATATTTTAGGGAAAATTTGAGACTATATAACTTGGTCACTATTGTAAATCCTCCAAATCACGCATCCCCACTAAAAAACTTTTGGTCCATAAAAAGTCTACTTCTTTTCATAGATAAGTGAATGTATCACCTCTTCAACCTTCTGGGTTCTATTTGTGCTTGTCTTGGACACATTTATCCTCTGAAGGCTAATTTTTGTAATCTCCTTGCTGTTCAATATTAACACAAAGATATAAAACTATGTTGCATGTTAAGTGATGTTATAAAGGGTCATCACTTTTACTTTTTTTCGCTTCTTGGGGTCTTACATGCAACTGATGTATTGCCCTTTTTGGGGTCTTACATACAACACACATGTGTTATAAACATTGCCCTTCTTGGGGTCTTATATAAAATATACATGTTTTACAAACATTGTGATCAAACATTGCCCAATTTGGGTCTTTTACAAATGTGTATACAATGATTATATACATACATCAAAATAATTTACTTCAAAAATGGATGGCCACATACATCCATAAACAACAGTGATATAATTGAGTGCTACTCACTATGGAAACAACTTTCATGTTGATGCCACTTTGTCTCCCTCTTGAAAGTACACCTCAACTCATGGGCATGTTAATGATGCCTATCAACATGTCTACTATTATCCTACTCCAAATATCTTGTGTTGGGATGCTAATGCATGCTTCTCAACTTGTATGGTTGCTTCATATTCACTCTCAATGAGTGATATACCTCCACACTTTCTCATATAAATGGTTAGTTTCCTTAATGCTCAATAATGGAAACCAAATAAGTGAATTTAAAGTGTTTTTAAGCATGCTAAATAAAAAATAGCTATGTAAAAATTCTATCCATTTCTTATTGATCCAGTATAATGGATGCTCCCTATTGATGAAATCTTCTTTATATAGGTGGGATTATGCATGGGTTGCTTGTGAATTAGCAACTCCATTATTTGTTACCTTTTTAACAAGAGCATAAACAATCTTCTTCTTACCATATTTAGGATGGCATGATGGGTGAATTTTCCAAAAAGTTTCAACCATGTGCCCACTCATACAATAATGAGTGCAATAGTTCTTTTTGTCCTTCTTTTTGAATGAGGAAACATATTTATCATTTCTTGATTCTGGATTACTAGATCAATCTTTAACATCTACCTTGTTTTTCATAAAAGGTAACAACTTCTTCATAAAATATTTACTCTTACAATAATTAACCACAGAATGATTACTTAACCCACAAAAAATACATGGGAAATCATTCCACATTTTTGGTAAGTCATAGCCATATTGTTTAAATTAAAAGAGAACATCAGAAGTTTTACAATTACTATTATGTTTAGTACTATGATTTGTGTAAGTACAAGGAGGTGGTATTGCATTACCTTTTCTCTCTGCTTTTTTACACACTTTCTCATCACCCTGTGATTGTGTCACATTATTCAACATGGAATAATTATGCAAATCTAATGGTGTGAACACTCAGCTATTGGAAGCTTGTCTTCCTTCAACAGATCTGGAACTCTCTTTAGTTTCCAACTCCATACTTGCATAACCCAAACTTGAAAAATGAGGCCTATCCTATACCTGTATTGGGTTAATCAAACCTTGGCCATTCTTACTAAGGCCTTTTCCATCATATCCCATTTTAAATAGTAATCGAGATCTAATCCCTTTAGTGTATTTTTTAGATGAACCAAAAGCATCATTACTTGAATCCAAATCTAAATAGGAAGAAGAAGAGTTACATGGTGAATAACTTATAGTTCACTCTTTAGTCATGGTTTTTGCATCTAAAGTGGAAGGTAAATCCTTTTTTAGCTCACCATAATGCAATCCGATCAAGAGTTCATCCTTGGATTCGAGCTCAGATCTCAAACATGTAATTTATTCTTCAAGGGAATAGAGCTTTAATCTCAAGAGCATTCTCATCCTAAATTTTCTTTTTGATACTTTTTAGCTCTTCCACCTTCTCTCTCTTCAAGGCTTTCCCCATGGTTTTTTCAAACAACCTTTACTTCCAACATAATTGTAAACTACAAATGGAAGATCAAAACAAGCCAAGTCTACAAATAACCTAATGGAATAGAATATTGAAACTAATTTCAAAATTATATTCAAAAGTATATCACACAATTAAAATCAAGTCCATTATTCTAACTGCTCTGATACTAAAGTTGATCCATAAAAAGGCAATGTCCAAAACTACACCAATTGTTATATTTTTATGGATGTTTTATAAATTATCAATTTCTCATTAATTAACCTAAAATTTGAATAATAATAAAAAATCATAATAAAAATTTGATAATTAACAAAAAGCATAAGCCATAAAGACAATATGCAAACCAGGGTTGATAACAAAATATACCCAATCTAGGCTACATCTCTGGGTCCTACTAGAAAAATAGACCTAATTGATTATTGATGAAAAAATAACTTAGTACATCAGTTATCCCTAGTAGGGGTTCTCAATTTGTAAATAAATGTTTTGATGTTCATTGGCTCTGGCTCTAGCTATCACTCTGACTACTGGCTCCGGCTCTAGCTTTGGCTAATGGCTCTGACAACTAGCTCTTGCTCTAGATTTACTTGTATTTCACAAGTTTGATGTAATTTATCTACCAAAAGAGGTCTATGCAATAACTCTAGGCCTTTAATTGCTACTCCATAAATGAAGACATACAAACTTGCTTACTATGTAAAGGGCTAAGCTTCAATCTTTCTTATTCTTTGTGTAAAGGGATAAGCTATAAGCTTTATTACTCTTTGTCAAAAGGGATAATCTATAAGATTTTTTACTCTCTGTTAAAAATAGATCTCTCACCAAATTCTTCCGAAGAGATCTCAATCAAAACCCTTTCTCCTCCTAGATAGATGCTTGGCTTCAAAACCTTGTAATGGAAGAGTTTCACTGTAAGTGAGAGATTGCTTCTCAAATACTTACAATGTAAGTGAGATCTTGGAGTTCTCTTAAAATTATCTTGGAATGAGTTTACAAATGAGTTTCATGAGTTTATATAGTTTTTCAAAACCCACCAATTATAGATTTCTTCATTATACATCACCATGAATAAGCCTTTATTTAATCTTCTTAGCCTTATCTTCCAAAATAGGGTGTGGCGAGTTGATAAGGGTAAATGGGTCAAACCAATCTTCATATCTTGATCTTTGGATAAAAGACACATGCATTTTTATGGGAGATATCCCAATTTCTATGGGAAATATCCCATATTTGTGGGGAAAGAGATATTCATGGAGTTAATCCCATTTCTCAAGCCTTAAGAAGTGGCTTTTGTCTAAAATTTGGTAGAATATTTTGGATATATTATGGACACTCCAAATGTAAGGATTTAATTATTCCATGTGTCAAGAATCTATTGGACCATGTGTATGTCTAGTCATCGTACTTGTACATTTTTTCCCTTTTGCATGAAAATGTCAATAGGCCATAATTTCTGCATACAAAGTCCATTTTTCAAATTGTAAAATGCATTTGAAATATCTTGACAAGATCTTAAGTGTGTAGATGGTTTAGGGAAAATTTGAGACCATATAATTTGTTCACTATTGGAAATCCTCTTGGATCAAGTTTGCACATGATTCACCAAAACACATTATTGCATAAAACCTCTTAAATGAATATGCAAAAAGGGTTGTATGTTTCTTTATTATTAATTTATCTATCCCTTCACATTATTAAACGTATGCACTGAAAAAACTACGAGTAATTAACAACGTGAATGTATATACAATGGTGCTAGATAACACAAAAGGCTTGTATGTAACCTAAGAATTACATAAACTAATTCAAGATAATTATCTCTACACTAAATTATTGTTTTTTATGTAATATTATAAGTGAACCAAGATGATCTTGCATCATTTGAGTCCTTTTAGCATATTTGGAGTTTTATACACTTCTATGGATGCATTACCAATATGAAAATCTTGGTCATTCCTTTTCTTAGTGTTTTATTTAGACTTTCTTGTTAAAATTTGTGAATTGATATTTAAAAACACTAAGAAGGATTACGAGATAATTTTTGTGTGTGTGTGTGTGTGTGTGTGTGTTGTGATGATTGTAAGTAACCTCTTTAAATTTTTGAATAATAATCACTTTTGGTGATAAAATCATAAATTTGTGTTAAAAAACAAACATGTGTACCTAGTTCCACCCTTGATCCTATTAAATTCAAGTTTGCAAAATAAAGTTACATATTTTATTGTTTAGGTATTCTCTTGGCACAATTATGTAGAAATATATAATATAAAACCATGTAATTACAATAACATAATCAGTGTGGAGTCACTTGATAACTTAATCTCACCTATTCATTCAGATGAAAATACCTTAGGGTGTTGCCAATGTGGTGGAGGTGAGTTGGTGAGGTCACTTGGATGTATCCAAGCCCACCAAGGTTCAATTCCCACTAAGACATGTGAGGTTGAATGTGGGTTTTAGCAATGGTATTAGTGTTCATAGAGCATGTGGATAGATCCATGGTAACTGTGGTGTATTCAGTAGTTAGTATTTTTGGATGTTTGAGTGGCTTGTAGTTGGTGGGCTTGTTGTGGTCTTAATTTGCACCCATAGAAAGTGTTCTTTGGGATCTCTCAAACTAAACCACAAAATGGGAACAACCCTAGGCTATGGGTATCCTATAGTGGGGTTGAACCTCTGGAGAAAGTCAGCTTCCTCTTAATGGATCACCTAAACTACTACTTTTACTTGGAAAAAGGATAGAGAGGGGTTAAAGGGTTACTAAGATAGCTACAAAGGTGATGCACCAAAGTTTTGGACACTTAAAATTTCACAAAACATACACTATCAAACACATTCAAAACTTGAAAATATCACTTCACTCACTCTTTGATAAGCTTTCACATAAGTATTTCACAAAAAAGAACTGACTAGATATCAATCTACCATGGGAGGCCAATATTCCACTTCCAAACTAACCAATAAACTATCTATGGCACTTATAATGTCCTGTGAAATATAAAAAACACTTCATGAAGGTGAGAGAACATAGATAGAGGCAAAAGAAAGCATACATTCACTTTAACCACATCAATGAATTCATAGAACACACATCACTTCAGCTAGAAAATAGAGGAATTTGGTCTTTATTGCATCAAATAGGTGTTACAGTACAAATATTGGCATAGCCTGGGCATGAAAAAAGCATAAGAGTCCTTTTCATTATGAAAAATGGGAGATATATAGAAAAAGGGGAAGAGAGAGAGGGAAGTGAGAAAACAAAAATCGATAAATGAGGCCCAACCACTTTTTTATCGATTAACATTAATCTTTCCTCTACAAATTAACTTTCATTAGGTTTAAATATCTTACAAGCACTCTCATTGGCTTAGAAACATAATAGGAGATAATAATTTCTTGAAAGTGTTGAGTCATGATCCATTAAAATGGGAAAGTCCCCAAAGACTTTCAAATTTTCATTGAATGTTCCACTTGCACTCTCCAACCACCCACCTCTCCATCATCATAATGAGCTTATAGCACCATACTCCATCTTGATAAGTCCTTTATGTTATTAGATAGTCTCTTTAAACTCATTCATCTGGTGTCCTTTTAGAACACAATTTTTAGAATCACCATTCTACCTTACTTTGAACCCTAAACATAGATCCATTATAGATGAAAACCAATCCCATTTATTAGTTTTCATATAGTCATAATTTGAATAAAGATATGTAGGTTAGGGTTTCTGGCTTATGAACAAGATTTAAAACCTACATCTAAAAGCTTCTAAGAGGTTTTAGCTGAGATTTAATGGCAATCTATGATTTTATAGGGTTTGCTTCTAGTAACCCAGATCGTATTTAATCTCACATTTATATATTTACCTCCCTGGGTGTGAAATCCTTTGATCTGACATGTTTGCCTATATGGCCTTTTCTTGGACTACTTATTTCATTTTGAAACCTAACCATTGTCACCTTGGACATGTGTCCTTATCTCGTGCCTTCATGAAACTTGACTGAATATGCTACATTGATCTCTTTGAGAGTCTTCTATCTTTGACATTCATCGTCAGTCATTGATCTACATTTTGCTTTATAGATCATGCCACTTGGTAGATCTGCATTGATCTTTGTTTAAAATTTCAAAAATGTTACACTTGTCAGTCCCACATGCCTCTTGTGGACCTTGCTATCAGTCTTTATTTGGTTGGCATGCTTACACCATGTGGTGGCCTCATGTGAAATCTAGCTCATTGATTATTTAACCTTGATCTATATTATTGATCTTCTCGATATGATTGAATATGCTATGTTGATCTTTAATCTGTTAGATCAAATATAGGTTGTTAATCTACTAATTCATTGTGATTGTGACACTAGTCATTAATGCATTCAATCTTAAGATCCATTGACCTTTTGAATTTGAGCTCACCATTGATATTTAATTGTATGATTAAATGCACACTACAGATCTGCTTGACTTATTGACTTGATTGATCTCCTACGTGCCATTGATCTTTAATCTTGACTTCCAAGATTTTGCCACTTGATAGCCCTATATTCAACCTTAGGATCCTTTGAAGATTTTTTAAATCTAAATGACTATTTTTTGTGGTTTTAAATTGATGTCTCTAGGCACATCCCACACTGCTAGATCATCTTTTAAGGCCTATATCTTGAGATAGAAAACTCATCAAGAGACCAAATTTATAGGCGATGACCTTGGCATCAAATACATAATTTTCATGTAGCTCTTTAACTTTTGATTGATTTATAAAGCACTCTTATCAAATGCACAACCAAATTGACCTATTCATCCCTAAATGATATAGTATGATGGTCTAGTTCATTAAAATCACCAGATTCACACTTTAAACTTGCTTAAAGTATTTTTAAAGATTGAAAATGACATGAGGTCTTCACAAAGTTTGTCTACTCCTTCTACCATTGGATCATTCTCTTAACAAGAATTCTGCTCAACTCCTCACCCTAGATGCAAATAAAGTTTTGTATGTGAGCTAAATTTGGTCAACATTTCTGATGACTCGACTGGGAAGAATACCTACTATGCTTAATAACTAGATTAGTTGTCTTATCTAATCCATTGGGCATGTAGATCCATAATTCCTTTCTTCCCAACTAATTATGAAGATGATACAAGGCTGCCCCTTTCCAAAAAACCTCCTTTCGAAGCAACAAGAGCAACAAGAACAAAACAAACACTATGCCCAAAGCACTTATGGAAAGGGAAACACACAATTGAAAAGAATGCACACAAGGTACTTAAAGGAAAACATAAAAAACTAATATAATATATACAAGGCTACATCTTGCAAGTACCTTCCTCTTAGATCAAATGGTACACTTTTAGCATTAGTCAATTATAATGGACCAGGATGGAAAATACCTTTCTTTTAAGAGCTAATGCAAGGTGAGCTAAAATGCATGATTGTTGACTCTTTTGGATTGCTCCCCAAAATATGAAACAGAAAGAACATGTCTCCAATATAGACATATTGGTCTAATCCTTCAAAGCTTGCTTTATGTTGGACTATAGGAGCACTTATAATCTCCTCACTTGATTTCTCTTTTGAACCTAAAGTTTGAATATCCAAGTTTAGGCAAAAGAGTTATAATTCATCCTAAAAGGAAGCTTCCTCTGGGTCACTTGTAAGAGGGGTATTCTCAACTTTACCAAGACCTAACCTATATCAACTAGATTGGTCTTAATCTTATGTATATAAGGGATTTTCATCATTACAAGAAAGGCCTAACTTATCATGATTTTGAGGCTCTTCACTCGTATGCTTCTCAAACTATAGCACTCAATCACTGAGATGTCTCCTTCATTAACCTCACTCAATATTTCATCTTGTTATTCAACCATAAATGAGGGTTGATTTGAACATCCAAGGTCCAAAACATCACACATGTCTTTCTCAAGGTTTGATTCATATTCCTCTAGCTCCAACATATCAGGGCTATCTTTATTTGACACCTCATCCTGAAATGAACAACCTCTTATACCTAGTTCTGATCTTCTTTTTTTCCTATGTAGAATAGATAATTGGTAGTCCATTCAAGATCTCCCCGTGTTAAGTTTGAGTATTTCCCCCTTCAGGATCTAACTCATTAGTGTCAAATCCATGCCAAGATGGTTGGTTCAAACTTGATTTTCCATCTTCTAAATGAAGTGGGTTGCCTATCATGATATCTTCTTCATATACACTTGCATTTTCCTCTTATGGATCACCTATGACCACAGGATCCTCCTCTATCTTTTGTAAAATAGTTTCTTTCTGCAAGATTAAGATGGTGGAAGGGTGAAATTTTTTTCCTTACTTGCAACTT
Source organism: Torreya grandis (assembly GCA_037957365.1). NCBI lineage: Eukaryota > Viridiplantae > Streptophyta > Pinopsida > Cupressales > Taxaceae > Torreya > Torreya grandis. Next base: position 481,103 of record JARHVA010000812.1, on the reverse strand, counting down.
AAGAGAATGTCCTTCAAACTAGGGACTTTGAAGGCTCTTTTAGGTGGTTCTTGGGGAAAGGAAGAAGAGTCTTATAAATCTTGTAAAAAAAACTCATTAAGCTAGGCTATGGTTGCTTGATTCACTTCTTGAGAAACTAACTCCTCATTATTTTTACCCTCCTTGACTGATTTCTATGAGCAGAATGCATAAGATACAATCACCTTCTCCTTTTCCTGAATGAGTACAGGAGATGGTGGTTTCACAAGATAGGGTATGACACATTCAAGGTCATTGGAATAGGATAAGATCCATGATGGGATGGCTTCATGCTCTTTAGTTGAATGGTCTTTAATGATTTACTTGACTCTTGATAAGGACGAGCTTTGATAAAGTGGGCTAAGGGGCTGGTTCTAAGCATACAGAGGAGTAGGAGAGGGAAATTGGGGGTCTAGGGTTGGTTTTTCTCATTCTTAAGAATAATTGATAGTCATTTTCTTCTTGGATTGGTGTTCAATCTTTTTCTTATTACCTATAACACTTTTCCTAAAACCTTAACTCTTAATCTTAAATAAAATCTTGGTGGTCAATCTTTTCTTGCTATCTATAACACTCCTCCACCCTATCAATCTCTATCAATTTTTTTTCAAGATCAAATTTTAACTCCCTAAGACTCTTTTCTGATTGACTAGAGAGAGCCAAACTCTGACAAGGCTGACATGTTGAATCTTGAGAGCCACTTGGGGTGAATCCATAAACATTTCTAATGTGATATGAAGGATAAGAAATGAAAAATCATGCAATTTGATCAAATGGGTGATGATGCATACCAAATAATGATGATTAGGTAATTGGGTTGTTTATACCATGGTGATGATAAATACCTAGAGTCACCATTGATGTTTGCACACATGCCTCTAAAGACTGATTGGATAAAGAGAAAACCATAACTCTTCACTCAATGAATAACTTGTCCCACCACATGTGCCAAAAACTATTGCGGTCTTAAGTTTCACCCATGGAGAGGGTTCTTTGGGCTCTCTCCATCTAAGCCATAAAATAAGTTTGACCCCATTATAGGATACCCAAAGCCTAGGGTTGTTCCCATTTTATGGATTAGCTAGAGAGAGTTTGAATAACCTTCTCCATGGGTGCCAATTAAGACCACAATAGGGCTATAGTGTCCCATCTTATGGTAGATCTAGTGATGTCGAAAGATGATATGGTTTGATGATTGGAGCAGGTTGTGGTTTGTGGGCTATAACTTCCTATTAAAGTGGTATTGTTGTTAAAGGATTATTCATAGAGATTTGGGCCCCCTATTTGTGTCCCAAACTAGTTGTTGCTCCAGTGATAAAAAGCGATATCCGGTTGAAGCTCTAATAAAAAATGAATATATATCTAAAAATAAAATACGTTAAAGTGTCATTCATTCATTCCTATACATACATACATACATACATACATACATACATACATACATACATACATACATACATACATACATACATACATACATACATACATACATACATACATATATATATATATATATATATATATATATATATTTCAAATTAAAAAATTATTAGCACATAAGTTGACACAAGAAAATGGGGAAAGTTTTATAAGAGTGCCCTAAATAATGGCAAAATACAAACAAAAGTGAAAAAACCCATAAACATAAATTGACCATTATTTGAATGTTGTAATAATGGTAAAACCTCATTAAAACATTTTGAAAATGGTTAGGGAATAATAACAACATAGAAAATAAAAATCTCTAAGCATAAATACATATAAAGGAGAGAGAAAATAGAATTAGAAAAAAAACAACATATAACATAAATAAGAGACAAATATACAAGATAAAACGTCAAAAAAAATATGGTCTAAACCAATAATCTATGTACACAATATCACACTAATAACATTACCATGACAAGACTTGTACTACAATTAAATATCTACATAACCAAATAAATAAACATTTAATACTGTTAACAACTTATATATATATATATATATATATATATATATATATATATATATATATATATATATATATATGGCCATTGCATAGTCTAACACACCCAAATATCATTAAATATGAAGAAAAAACATGGTGTACTGTGCTAACTCGAAATTAAGCAATCAAAGGTATCATACCTTTTGGTAGCCCATGCTCTCAAGTTTCAACCAACCATACCCACCATGCATCCTTCTAAAATCTTATAATCTAAATATGAGTTATAAATAATTTTTTAAGATCTATATGAAGGGCCATGCCATGCTCTATTTATTTAATAAGGGAATATGTATGCTTCTTAGAAAGGATGCAAACCTATGTGTGAGAAAAAAGGAACATTATTTTAACTTGAATTGGAGATTTTAATGCAATATTTATTGGGTAAGTGTGGGAATTGGGGCTCAAAAGTGATTTTTTTAAAAATATTGATATGCAATTTACACACATATATGTTGTTGTACTTCTAGATCAATAATCATTAAACATAAAATGTGTACATATTATAAAACATATTATAGTGTGTATGTATTATTATTATATAAATTTAAATGTTTTTTCGAAGTGTATGAAAAAAAAAGTGAATGTGTTTATATGTATATATATTAAAATAAATATTAAGTATAAAAAATTATTTTTTTATAATTTATTTTTTTATAAAATATAATAAATTTGAGTCATTGTACATTTTCTAGAATTAATCTTATAGTATTGTGATTTATTATATAAATTTTCAAAATTCTTTATGGTTAGTGTTTATTCATTTTTAAGATTTTAATATTGAACCTAAATTTTTTATGGTATAATTTTTGTAACCAATGTTCATTTTAAATAAATATATAATCATTTTGTAAATTTTGGGCATTCTAGATTGATTGGTAACATTTATAAAAACTATATGTATGTCAAAACTAAATTTAAAAAATATCACATCTCATATAGATAATAACAGTTACTTGAAGTTATTCATTCAAAAAAATTCATGTGAACTTAATTATGACTATATGAAATGATATGGATATTAATTGGATGCAATTGAATTGATAATTGACCTAATCACTTGATTGGTTCAATCATGGATACAATTTGTGCTAATTTGGATGTGAACTTAATTACAACAATAAAATGTGAATTGGGATTCAATTGGCCCTAATGTCATCACTAATTAAATAGATTACGTGATTGGTTCAATTATGGATGCAATTTGAGCTACATTGATCCCCATAAATTTAAATTCAACTATATGAAATGATTTGGAGATGAATTTCAACCCAAACTTCATCATTAATTGAAATAATTACTTGATTGGTTCAATCAAATATACAATTTGGGTCAAATTTTTGTTTGTGAACCTAATTGTAACTGTATTATGTGATTTGGAGCTCAAATGGCTCCAATTTCATCACTTATCAAACTAATTACTCAATTAGTTCAATCAATGATGAAATTTTGGCTCTTTGAACCTAATTGTGACTATACAATGTGATTTGTGACTCATTTAGCCTAAATTTTATCACCAATTCAACCTATTAATCAATTCAAGGTTTGATTAGAGATATAATTTGAGCCACTTGAATATAATTAGGACTAATGATGTGATATGGGTCTCAATTTCCCTAATTTCTTCAATGATTAAACCAATTACTTGATTGGTTCAATTAAGATTAATTTAAGCCATGTGAACCTAATTATGTCTATAGAATGTCTTTTGGGGCTCAATTGGTTGTAATTTCATCATTGATTGAGCCAACTAATTAATTAGTTCAATTGAGGATGTAGTTTTGGTAAATTTTAGCTCTGTGAACCTAATTGTGACTATATCATGTAATTTGGGGTTTAATTTGTCTTGATTTTATCACTACTTGAATCAATTATTCAGTTACTTCAATTACAGACATAATTTTGACTAGATTTTTTCTTTTGAATTTAATTTGACTAAACAATGTCATTTGGGGCTCAATTAGTTCTAATTTCATTATTGAACCTCGTGTACATAATTAGGACTAAATAACATGATTTGGATTCAAATTATCATTAATTTAATCATCAATTGACTTAAAAATGAAATTAGTGATGAAATTGAGCTTAACTAAGTCCAAAGTCACATTGATTAATCCCAATTAGGTTCACAAGGATCAAATTTACCCAAGTTATATCCTTGATTGAGTCATTTGAGTAGTTAAACAAATCATTTGTGAAATTAGGCCTATTAAGCACCAAATCACATTGTATATTCCATTTAAGTTCATGGTAGTCAAATTGGTTGAAATTATGTTTCTGATTGAATCAATCAAGTAATTAAGTTCAATTAATTATGAAATATAAGTCCACTAAGCCCTAAATGATATCATATAGACTCAATTAGTTTAATGAGAATCAAATTGGTCAACATTACATCCTTGATTGAACCAATTCAGTAATTAGTTTTAGGGATGAAATTAGGGCCAATTGAGCCCCAAATGACATCACATGGTTCCAATTAGGTTCATGAGGATCAAATTAGCCTAAATTATGTCACTGATTGAATCGAATGAGTAATTTACTCAATCATCAATGAAATTAGAGCCAATTGAGTCCCAAATAACATTTTATAGCCATAACTAAGTTTAAATTCACCCAAATTGAGTATTTAATTGAACTAATCTAGTAATTGGTTTAATTAATGACAAAATTTAGGCCAACTGAGCCCTATATTACATCATATATTGGCATAATTAAGTTCACATATCTCATATTTTCTCAAATTATGTGAGTAATTTTTCAATCAGTGATGAAGTGAGAGCCAATTCAACCACAAATCACTTTGTATACTTGAAATTAGTTCATAAGGTATAAATTGCTTTAAAAATATTTTTAATTGAATAAATTGAGTAATTAGTTCAATCATTGATAAAATTAGGTCTAATTAAGCTTCATTTATATCATATAGTCTTAATTAGGTTCAAAGGGATCAAAATGACCTAAATTACATCCTTAAAAACTAATCAATTAATTGGTTCAATAAGTGAAAAAATTGGGGTTAATTGAGTCCTAAATGACATCAATGTATAGTTGTAATTAGGTTCATGTGGATCAACTTTGCCAAAATTATGTCACTGATTGAAAAAATTTAGTAATTGCTTCAATCATTTACAAAATTGGTGCCATTTGAGCCACAAATGACATTGTGTAGTCCTAATTAAGTTCACGATTACATCTTTTATTGAAATAATTGAGTAACTAGTTCAATTAAAGATGAAGTTAGTGCTGATTGATCCATAAATAACATCATATAATTGCAATTATGTTCATGGGTCTCAAATTGGTGTAACTTACATACTTGATTGAACCAATCAAGTAATTAATTTGAAATTAGTGATGAATTTGGAGAAATATGAGCCCCAAACAACATTGTATAGTCACAATTAGGTTCACGGAGATAAAATAGGCCCAAATTGCATCTTTGATTGATCTAATAAGTAATTGGTTCAATCAAGGATGAAAATGGGTGTAGTTGAAATCTAAATGATATTGTATAGTTACAACTAAATTCACTTGGCTTACATTGGTCTGAATTGCATCTCTAATCGAGCTAATAAAGTAATTGGTTAAATTAATGACAAATTTGGATCTAATTGAACCCCCAATGACATTATATAGTCAAAATTAAATTTATTCAGCTAAAATTAGATTTTTTGTTAAACCAATCGAGTAATTGATTTAATCAATGATAAAATTAGTGCCAATAAAACCTCAAATAATAACATATTTTTGCATGACATTAGTCATAATGTGAAATGTCATTAATTCATTGACCTTAAAATTATCTTCCATCTTGACATCATACGGTCATTTTAAATTTTACATCTAGTTTGGGAAGACAATCAAATATCACAATATATAAGGAATACAGTAGAGTTTTGCCTTTACATTTTTAAGGAAGGTTATTATATGAAACTCAACATGGTGGTGTAGTTGAATTGTATTCCTTTGCCATTGATCAATACAAAACTTTCAAAATAAGAAATGGTGTTATTAGTCTCGGAGGGTATACTAAAGCTTTCAATTTACTTTAACTTTCGATTAAACTTTGTATTTTGGACCAATTATAATGTATTGTTTTTCATGCATTAAAAATTTGTATTTTTTCAAAAAATAAGTTGCGTAATTTTTTAATTAAAAGATATGAAAAAAAGTTATTTATCAATATTCTGATTAGCATTGAATAACTATTCTGATTAGAAAGGTGATGTCATTCATAATACATAAAATCAATATGTTGTCAAAATACACTACTCAAAAAATTTGGATGAACGTAAATAAGAAATAAAAAATATAATGTGATGTCAGGTGCACTGCTTGAAATCGAGTTGCCTGCGTTCTTTATTCCTTCTCAGTGAAGTTGTTGCACTTATCTTGTCACGTATTTGACTCTGTCACCTTCTTAGTAATTGAATTCATGCAAGCTCATTTGATCTTTGAGTGTTGATCCAATGGGAGCTCATAGGCACGCTTTACTTTCAGTTACTTGAGGGTTGTACTGATTATCATCACTTTCGAGTGAGCTCCTTCTTTCTCCAAGATGTCCAGTGCTTTCAGCCCTTGTTTGTTCACTGCATTCACGTTAACGCTCGTACATGACACCAGCCACTGGACCATCTACAAATCACTCAACTTGTTAATTCATTTTTTTGATTTAACTGAAATCAACAGTTAAAATATTATTTTAGAATGATCATAGGGTTTACCGACCTACTTGAGTTTTTTTTTGGTGGCCACATGGAGAACCGTATTGCCATTGTCATCTTGTTTGGTCATAAGGTGGGACGTGTCTAGGATGTCCACCACGTGCTTGATGACTTTGATCTGGTTCATTTCTACCACGTAATGTAAAAATGTCTCATCGACTATGGTGAAAACATCGGTAGAATCAACAGTTAAATAGCATTCATCTAGGTCCTTATTTATACCTCCCCTTTTCCCTTCTTTGTGGGTATTTTCATACCATCTCTACAGCAATGTCAATCATAGGATTGGACTCCATGATGGATCATATGTCATTCTATTGTATTGGTGTTATAATAATACATTTTTTTAATTGGAATTGAGCTTCTTTCTACATCGGGTTTGTTGTGTACTGATGTTATTAATGCTAATGTCCCTCTCAGGTTCCTTTTGATTGTTTCAGAGATCATCTCTATCATTACCAATGATGGGCAGTATGCATGTGTATTCAAAATTATGTCTTTTAGAATTACTGATTTTCCTCTGTTTGGGTTTTGATTAGGTTATTTTTCTTTAAAAAAATCATTTAAATTAATTTTTTTTTTTTTTTTTTGATCTACCATGGTTGAGAATGAATTATTTTATTTGCAGGGCATTTTGAGGGGCTTTGACCAGGCCACAAATCTGATTCTTGATAAATTATATGAATAGGTTTACTCCACCATTGTAAGCGCTCCCTATTTTTATGTATTATTATTATTTTTTTATTTTTTTAAATAAATTTAAGCCTAGATAAAGATTTTGAACTTGGCTCACTTGATTGTGCTTCCAAGGTTTTGAACTTGGGTTATTTTCTTGCTTGTCCCATTTACAATTTCACAACAATTATTTCAAGTGGGAGGATGAGTGTTGAACTAATGTTCCATCTAGTCCCTTACGCTGGATAGGGAAACACAAGAATGGGAGGCCTAAAAGTACCCACAAAATCTTAGAAATGATATTTTAATAGGAATATAAAATTGAAATGGGAATGGGGAAAGGGATCATTTCTATTAAAATATCATTTCTAAGATTTTGTATTCCTATTAAGACTTTGGATTGGGACCCATGGAACACAAGGTCAAAGCATGTGGTATATTTGAAAATGTGCCCCATTTCAATTATTCCACAACCTCACTTATATTTTCATACTCGATGTGCTCTTTAGATCTTGTTCTTCGAGCTACATGCCGTGTTATTGCAACATGGAGACTTGATCCAAAGTCACTCATGTTTTCAATGAACTAATTTAGTAGTATACCACAGCCATTTGGATTATTAGTGTTGTTGTGAGTTTGCTTGAAAACTTCAAAGATGTGGGTACAATATATGCATAGAGAAGGTTAAACCCTAAACCCTAAACCTAATTTCTATATGCTTTGACCTGATGTTGAAGAGTTTCATTGGGAACCTATTCCTGTATGAACTCTTGGTGACTACAATTGTGATAAAGTTCATGCTTTTTATTTTATTTTAGAAGTCAATGGCTTGCATCACAAGTTTTGTAGCATTGAGAGTCAAGACCATAATTTAATGAGTAATCCAATTAAAAATAATCAATGTAAGCTTTATGTACACATATATCTATGGCAGGCAGCTCTAAATAGAAGATTGATTTATGGGAAATGAAATCTTGGAAATATAAACAATTTTATCATGACATGCCATTTGATATTAGGTAATAAGCATAGATTAGGTTATCTATTTAGTTATTTTAGTTCATTTTTTTGGATTCTCTTAGAAATGTACCCAAACACAAGATTGTAGCTAGAAGTTGTCCAAGAAGATGCTTCAAACATTCTTTGGTACTTATAAATGCTAGACTGTAGATGAATCAGTAGGAGTGGAAATGAATTCGTCTTATGTATGCTAATTTAACCCATTTCTTACAGTAGATGTAATACCAAAGTTGCATTAGTTATACATTTGATGGTAGGTAAAGTCCCACATTGTAGGAGTCTATGCCCTATGCTCAATTTGCATCCAATGTAAGCTAAAAATTTCCTTACTTTTAGAGTAATCTCATCCTTGCTTTGTCATTCTCTAATTAAGATTAAACATTGTTTTTATGTCGAGTAGCATTGTTGGAGAGTTGGATGAAGAGCTTCATTCAAACCTTGACTTATCACAACTTAGAGCACATCCTCTAAAGCCTATTGTTCATTAATTAAGGTTTTGGGCACCCTCTAGATCTTTTCATATTTATGTTATAGGCCTACATATTGACAAATAAGTGAAATTATTATTAATTCATTCTTTTTCTAGGTGTATTTGATTCATATTATGTGCCAGGAGGTTTTTTCAAATACTAATTGAACGGAGTTCGAAATATGTTTCTCCTCTTTTTGGGGACATGATACAGGTGCGATAGAGCTGTAATTTTCATTTGTTATGTCTCAAAGATCTAAAACAAGCGTACCAATTCATGATATGGAGATCATAATATGTCATTAAGTTGTTTGAGAGGAGATTTGAATTCTAATCTTGAGCCTACTAGTTGATCATATAACATGAATTGAGTTTCAATTTCTAGTAGAAATATTTTTTGGTTTTACAATAGTTTCAATTTTAGATTTACTTGGGAAAGAGCTTAGGACTAGTTGGTGCTAGTTTTATTAGCACTACCTAACTTTTTCAAGGTGTATGTAACTTGAATTATTAATACAAGTCTAATTGAGATTTGTTTTATGATGACAGGTGTAGTTGTTTATAAATCTGATGTATCATTGACTAAGTAATATAACCATTGCTTATGACGAAGCAAGAAATTTTGTTTATTGTGTCAAACTAGAGATAATATATATATTCCTACAAAAGCTTTGAATTTATTTGTTTGTATGATCATCCCCTAATTTTTATAAAATTTGTACTAATTTGGACATGATTGTCAGTTGGGGTCAAAATAAAGTCTACACTTTTTAAATAATTCATTTGATTTATTCCTCTAATTTGAAATAAAATATGACATCAATTTAATGAACAATGCTAGGTAGTCCTACTTTTGGTTTTAAGTCAGTAAGTTGAAATAATTCATATAAAATATATGTTTCTTTTATAATATTAATTTGAGCTTCTAGGAATACAACTATTAGAACATTTAGGGACAATTTAGTATTACAAGGCCATTTGATCTTATGAATTTCTTCCATCATAAAGACAATGATCCTTCAAAGTGTTTAGGCCTTCAAAAATGAGAGGAAGAAATGTGTCTAAAGTAACTTGCTTAGTTATTAGAACATTTAGGGACAATCTAGTACTACAAGGCCATTTGATCTTATGAATTTCTGCCCCCATCAAGACAATGATCCTTCAATGTGTTCAGGTCTTCAAAAACGAGAAGAAGAAATGTGTCTAAATTAACTTGCTTCAACTTAAGATAGTTTCATATGGAAAATTGAGGTAAGCATTTTTGATTAAAAAAATGAGTAATGAGGCGTATAGTAGAGAGGGTGGAGGTGTATGAAGATGATTTTAAAAATCAAATATGGATGCTAGCATGTAATTGGTGTTGGACATAGTCATTGATGTATGAAGGATTGTCATTGATGTCAAAGGTAGCAAGTTCTATTATGCATTAATAATAAAGGTGTTGAGTTTAACAGACTTGTTGCAGAGCCCCATGGAATTATGTGTATACTTTGAATGATTATGAACATATAATAATAGTCATATGAATGTCTTTGCTCACATGTTATCTTGACAAAAATGGCTAAGTACATAGGTGGATATTAACACAATTTTCATATATCTCTTTGTTGTCTAAGTTCTAAGTATAAGGATGAGTAGAGCAAATGTTAAAAATGCATAATATTGTCCCTCAGGAAAAAGCCTATTAAGTTTCTACACTTAGTTGTTTTTTCACCTTTGCATTTTTTTGGGAATTATTTTGAAACAAGTGGCTCAGGTAATTCTTTTAGATAAATGTTGAAGACTCTTTGGACAAAAATCCTGCAACAAATATTTTGAAGCTTTGGAATTATTTTAGGAAAATGTTCAGTCTTCACACTTAATAAATTTTTCAAAGCTTGGGAATTCTTTCAAAAAAATTGTTCCAAACAAAAATTCCAAAGGAAATGAGTACAATTTGGAATTATTTCAGAGAAAGTGGTTCAATGAATTCTTTCAAAAAAATGGCTAAGACTTTGTCAGAAAAATTGTCCCAAATAAAAGTTTCAAAGGGATATTTTCAAAATGCCGAAGGGTAAGTGAACCGTTCAAAGTTTTCAAAGGGATCTTTTCAAAAATTCTGAAGGGTAAGTGAACCGTTCAAAGTTTCTAAAGGGATCTTTTCAAAATTCTAAAGGGCATGTGACCCAAACAAAAATCTCGAAGGGTACTTTGCCAAAGTTCCAAAGGGTATGTGACCTAAACAAAAATCTCAAAGGGTATTTTACCAAAGTTCTGAAAGGCATGTGACCTAAACAAAAAAATTTAAAGGTACTTTGCTAAAGCTCCAAAGGGCATGTGATCCAAACAAAATTTCCAAATAGGTCACTTATAGAAGCCCTGAAGGACACTCTCAGAAGAAGGACATTAATGAATTCTTTCAGATAATTTGTCTAAGGCATGTGTACACTTACAAAGTTCCCAAAGGATACTTTTGGATGGAATCGACTCTAACAAAGTTTCAGAAGGATATTTTAGAAGAAATATAGGTCACTTACAACATTGTTGAAGGATAAGTGTGGAGTCTTGTAGGGCATTTCAAAAGTGCCAAAGGATCAAGGTGAGTTAAAGGTCGAGCAAGTCTAAAGAGATCAAAGGAGCAAAAGCAATACAAGAATGCCAAAGAAAATGAGATAAGGTCAACATGCCAAATTTTAATGACTAAGCTAATATAAAATCATGCATCTTTAATGATCCAATGATGCGCAGAATCTAGGACTGAGAAGATCCAATAGAGTGAGTGAATCCAAAGTTTAAAGGTACTTGAAGGTTAATGGCACAGTGGTGAAGTTAGATTCCAAGCATGTATTACAAGATATAACGAAGTGAAAGCATTCCAAAGACTCAGGATGCAACGAGATGATATAAGGAGCTTGACACTTAACTAATGTGTTAAGTAAGGAAAAATATTATAAGAATCGAAAAACTGAGGTAGTTAGAAAAATTTGATGTGATGGTTGAATAAAATCAACAGTCAATTTTTTGAATAACTATGAAATAAAACATCTAATCATAGATTCATCCCAATTATGTGAATGTTGTATATGAAACGATAAGGGTAAATTTGAAGAGGCTTAGAGAATGGAAGTTAAATAGTCATTTGCTTGGAATGAGAAGAGACAAGCAACGAATGCAAAATTTATAAAGTAAAGAGACTCATCTAAGTTTTGATTGATAGAAAATTCCAAAGTGATGAACAGTAGGGAAGAAAAATAGTCATTTTCTCATTTTTGGAATGAGAGAAGTCGAGAGGAGTCAAGCCATAGATGCAAAAATATGAGACTCATCTGAGCATAGAGGAGTAATGGTCGAATTCGAAAATACCAAAGTGTCAAATGGATAAATTTAGACATAGAGAAAGGGTGCAAGAAGAGTGAAGATCGCACGAGTGTGTTGAATGAGAAATAAGAAATTGCAGATTAGACATGCAACAAAGAATAGAGACTTGGATTCTTTTATGAATCTGATTCATGAATTTGAAGTGTAAATGTGTGATTGGTTGATGCCATCAAATTAGGTTGGGTTGGTGCTTAGTATAGGGAGTGGGTGCTTCCTTAGAGTTGGTGCTCTTAAAACAAGGGATTGGTGTCTCCTTGGGATGGGTGTCCTTAAATGTAACCAGTGAAGTTTAGTCACTAAGACAAACTTTGTGAGGCTAGATTAGAACAGTAGCTTCTAGCAGCATTCTCACCATAGTTTTTCCCTTTGGGTTTCCATGTATAAATATGTTGTTGTGTGTTGTGCATGTGCTATCTTTCATTTATTTGTATAATATTGCATATATTTAAAATTCATCTTGAAAGTTGTAAGTAATTCATTTTTGAGATCTATTGATTCACCCCTTCCCAGCCCGCCCTCCCCCCGCCCGACCCGTCCCTCTCAGTAGATAGGTGTGTTCAACAATTGGTAGGAATGTGAGTGTAAGGCACATGCAAAAGAGAAGTGAATGTTGAGTTGTCCATGTCCCATCATATTATAAGATTTTGCATCTATTTGCCTTCATCTAACTCAATTAATGCTTAAGGGATTAGGAAATACAATAACATAGATGCCTATTAAAACATATAGGCACATTAAGACCTATTGTGATTAGGATAATTTAGTATCACAAGGCTAGTTTTTCTTATGAATTCCTATCCCCATAAAAATTTGGGTCCTTAAACGTGTTCAAGTCTTCACAAATAAGAGTTAGAAATGTGTCTAATAAGTAGTCACTTCCTTTAGGAAATGTGGGAGAAGCTAACTTGCTTCGACTTTAGATGCTTTCATCTAGGCAATCTAGGCAAACATTGTTGCTGGAGATGAGTAATGATGCCTGGAAGAAAGTAGGTGATTTGACCAAAATCAACATGGTGGAGATGGTGGAGGTGTATCAAGATAATAAGAAAAATTAAAAGTGGACACTGGGATACTACAACTTGTAGGTGTGTGTATAAGGAACATGCAAAAGATAACTGGAGACCAATTGTTTTAGTGTGTTGTTGACAATATCATCATCCAGAAGTGCATGTCGAGTTGTTGAAGGGGAGGGAGGCTTCTTCAAATTTGGCCTATCATTTAAAAAAAAATGCCATTTTGAGGAGGTCTACAATGTTTGTGAAACTATATGCTTGAAGAAAGGTGGATCCTATAGGATATTTGTTTAGCTTCTTGATTGGGTTTAGTCTGTAGGATATTTTTTGAGCTTCTTGATTGATATACCCTGCATGATATCATCGACTCACAATTAAATATGTAATTTAGAATTCTATGTTGTTGGTGTGAAGACCTGTAAAATAATAATTTGTCGTTTTTGGAGAACATCAAAGCGTGCAACTCATTATCTTGGGATGCATCCTTCTCAAGTCCACCCTACTTGGGGAAAATCACTTCTATCACCATTATCAATAATAAAAAAATGCAAGCATTAGTTCGAGTGGCTTAATTTTACCTACGGGGTGGACATTTTTTTAGGTAAAGGTGTATAAGAATTAAAAATATATTTTTCATTTCATCATTAATTGTCTTCTTAGTGGCACATTCCCTCCACACGGCAGTTTTCTTGCTCCACTCGGCAACGTCTATCCCCTGTGCACTCCTCTTGGAGCTCCTCCATTTGCAGTAAACTTTCTATACCATCGATGGCCTTGTATGCAACTGTATGAAAATTTGAGGTTTATTTCCCTTTCCTGGTAGACTTTGGGGTTTTAATTAATTATAACTAAAATTTATAGATTTTTTTTTGTAAGCATTTATGTTTTTTGAATCCATGACAGAAGAAGCTGCAAAATTTACGTGAAGATTTGAGTTCTAGATCCGAGCCGAACAGGAGAAAAATAGTCATTTATAGCAGTGTAATTTGTGCATAAGTGTTATTGTGTATTTTCCGATATTTGCCGGGTATTCGGTAATTGTTTTAGAGAGTACTACCTAGATTTTTTGATTTTGGAAAGATAAGCTAGATTGACCAAGTAGGTGAGTTTTACCGAATGTTTTATGAGTTCATTTATTTTTTCCAGCCATGTTGAGTTTTGATATAATGAGTACTTCTAAGTCATCGTGAATATTGTTACCAGGATTCTAAGCTACCTTTGTGTGTCCAATCAACAACTACTAAAGTTTGCCATCTGCCCAAGGACATTGTCATTGCAATTTCTCTGTCTCAACCTATTTTTCTACTCTAAGACTACCAATTCCTTTGTTTTCAATTCCCTTCTCAATTCCAAGCAATTGCCTCCCTTCAAGTTTGAAGGCAAGAAGCAGAGGAGGAATTTAGCATCTAGTACAATAGAGGTAGGAGTACCCTACCAATATTTTTGAGTGCATCATTCCGTTTGTTTATTAATTTGAGTGCATGATTGTTTGGTTCCTCTGTGCTGTTCATTTCATTAGGAAATGAGCTTAACCTATTTTGGACCTTTAACTACCAAGGAAATGAACACTTTTGTCTCTTGTTGTTTCCTTGTCTGTTTTAACATTGTCAAATAATTATGAGACGCAGGATTTCACTACAGGGTTCTCGTTTAGTGGTGGCAAATTCAGAATGTTTTGGTGATTGGAGGCTTGGAATGTCTCTGTCAAATCCAAAACCTTTGTTTCACTGTCTCATGCTTCGATTTGTCAAGAAATATTCTTTGCATAGATTGATATTTTTATTGCATTCTACAATTTTACAACTTACAGAATTCTGCGTAATTCCATTAAATTTAAACAGATTTAATTTTTTTTTCAGCTCCATAAAAACTTGACACGACACCTTTGTTAATTGATGTAGTTGTGACAAACTCAAAACAAACACATCGAAATTGTTATCTCTCAAAAATATAATATTTAAAATAAAAGTATGTAAGATATTTTCATATATATATTAAATGGAGAGTTGGTGTGAGTGAGATGGCACATGGGTGCCCATACCCCATGTAAGGTACGATCTTGCAAAAGCTGCAAACATGATTTTAATGGTGGAAAATAAAATGTTTTTTTGTGAGATCAGATCGGGGAAAGTGAGACAAGTGGTGCCCAGTTTTTTTGCGACTCAACATTCGCCGTCTTAACAGTCTGACAAATTAATTAACAACGCTGAAAAGCATTGTTTTTGAAAAATAAAGAACGATGAATGATATTATTTTGCCAGCAAGTCTACGATCTTCATCATTTGTTATTAGCTTTGATTAATTTAATTATACGACAATGCCATTAAGTGGCGGATATCGGGATTAACTACATCTCTTTAATTCCAACAAACCAGTTCCAACTGTATTGCTCTCTGAATCCTTGCATATGCTGTGTTTTTAAAAATCACCCCCTTATCTCTTTTCAAACTAAAGCCACCTTTTAAAAAATCTCTCTTTTAAAATTAAATTCATGTCAATTTGAAGGGGTGTAGTTTAATTGGAGGATGACAGATGTTTATATCTTTTCATTAAGGTACAATTTTTTTAGATATTTAACAGAGTCAAACGGTTAAAATCGAGATCGTGCTTTAGATGATTTTGACAGTATGGATACTCCTTAATCCATATTTTGTAGTTATTACTGCTTAATAAAAAATCTCATAAATTTAAATATATACTTATTCATCATTGTAATTCACTATATATTTACTCTTTAAAATATAGATAGATAATTACTTATAATACTTATATTTTCAATTAAAAAATTAAACTAATATTAATGTGACTGATCATTTTACCCAAATTTTTAATGAATATTATATATCAAAAAATTTAAATCATTTTATACATTTTATATCTTTTATTGAAATTAAAACAACCTTTTTTAAAAAAATATGTTTCAAATATATGTTTGTTCTACATTACAAAAATAATAGAAACATGAAAGTCTTTCATTGTAGAATGCTCAGCATATAAAAATATTCAACTTAAGTACATATGAGAAGAGAGACCATGTTGAAAGAGGAGGATAAAAATATTGAGAGAAACATTGACGCAAATCAATAAAATTAGATACAAGTTAAACCTTCTTAAAGAAACAAATTATCTTTAGATTTATACATCATCAAACACTCATTACTTTTAATTCACCTGAAGTTAAATTATATATTTTCAAAAATTAAAGTTATGTTGAAAAATATTTTTAAAAATTAAAAATATCTTTTTTTAAAATGAAATAGAGTTTATTATTAATATAAATGTATTGATATACAAGATTATTCAAAAAAAAAGTAGTCGAGAAAACGTAACAATGTCACACTAGGTCATACTTAGAAAGGGGAGATAAAAAGTCTAGAAACCAACAAACAAACTAGGCCTAGTCTAAAATAAGCTCTAATACATAAAAAAGAGACAATTCAACAACATTAGCAAAGAAACTAACAAAAGATGGGTCATGATCGGTAAGATCACTCATTTGAAGTCTAGAAAGTCTTTCATTTCAACAACAGGTTTGCAAACTCCATGTTAAAACTTCATGCAAGATAATGCTGAACAAAATGAATTAATAACATCTTAAAAATAATAGTCTTAAAAATTAAAATCAAACTTAAAAATATTGATATTTAAAAATTATAATAATATTTAAAAATATTTATTTGTAAAAACAAAAACAATATTTAAAAATATTTATTTTACAAAAATTAAAATATATATTTTTGTTTGGAAGGGTAAACAATCTCTTAATATTTGTATAAATATGGCAGCCAAAAAATAAGTCTTTTTGGTTTTTAATGGGGGTTATTAATCCCGAAGAAATCATTTTGCTTTAATTGTCGATTAATGTATGTCTTTTGGACCCATCAAAATTTAGTATTTTTTATAAATGGAAATATTTAAAGTTTTGTAATAGTCAAATTATGGATTTTTTTCACAAAAATCATGAAAAATGATATTTATTTATATTGTGATTGGTCAAAATTATTTACATATTATTTAGAAGTAGAAAAATGATGTCATCAATAGTGTCTTCACACATGCAGAGGTATATGGGTGGTAGTGAATTAATCCATGTGCAGACATGTGTTGAAGGATATGACATTCTACAAAAAATTGACAACCATTCACTTTGCACAATCATCATGTAATGAATGTCTTAAGAATTAAATGCACAATTTCCATGCAATAACTCGTACATGAAATTATTTAATGCATTTGTTTGTTCGAAACAATTATGTTCACTATGCATTGTAGATCATTGTAGTGCTCTTATGCAATGGAAAGTTAGGTTCATTTTTATGCATTATTTTTCTATCGCATCATAGATAAATGCATTTTGTTAAAAGAAGAGAAATTTATGAAATATGATGGTTGAAACTGCTTGAGATAGTCACAATGCAGTGATATTTGTTCCTGTTGCACTTATGGAATATGTTCATCTTACTTGGTAGTGAATTGTTTTTATTTTGAGTTAGATAGTTAATAGGTAGCAACTCAAAAAAAATTCTTATGTATAAGTTTATATATCGAACATTCATTGATATCTTTTCAATAGAATACTCTCATTAGGAAAAATGTATGATTTCATGTTAATTACACGATCAAATTTTATCTTATGTTTGCATTGTCATAATCCGTTTAAGAATGCCCATGAAACCAATACAGTGCTAACAAAAAAAAGGTTGGATTCAGAACATGATCCTATTAAAAATAGAATTCATAACTAATTATATTTTCTTAAGGTTCATGGTTTTGATGCTTTGTACATTGAATTTGTAATGGTATATGTTTATTTTTCTATGTGTCTATCATGTTATTTTAAGCTTATTCGAGAAACTGATATTTTTTAAACTTTTATCTTGTGCCAAATAAAACATATACAACCATGATATTGAATCCTCACTTTATATACATAGTTTTGTGCAAGTTGTTTAAGCATAAAAAATGTGTGATTAAATATCAAGTTGTATTAAAAAAAGAAAAAGTTTTCAAACAATGCAACTTCTAGAGTAGGTGATTGTTCAGTGAATTGATAATAGGCATGTAACGGGTTTGGTGAATATATTCCAAGCTTTCTACATAACATATTTTTTATTGTCTTCAATTTACTTGGCATTATAGAATGGAATTGAAAACCAAAACAAAAAATAATGCATATGCAGAGCAGACAATAGGCCAAATTTGTATTGAAGAATACATGCCATTATTAAAAATTCAATGCAATGACATAGATATTGACCTAGCTACAATTAACATTTTTAGAATCCATCTTTTCAAATACAATACAAGTGATTGCTCGTTTGATATTTTTCAAGTGTTATTGCATTTTTGATACACATAAATAGAACTACATGTAGGAGTTATAGATCATTTTATAAATTATTTGCGGAGAAATGATCTCCATGAACTAAGGTCTTTTGAATTGGAATTAGATCCTAAAGAACTATATAGACTGCATTAAGTATAGGATATTGAAACCTATTTCTACAAAATGTAGCTTTTTACGGCTTCATGCACACCAAACGGTGAACATGGCCTATGGTAAGATAACTTTTATATAAATTGGCTTTCTAAATCGCTAAATATTTCCATCTACATCTGGTCTTTAAATTAAAAACATAAGTAAATTTATTTTAATGAGGAAGCTCCTACATTGCCATATTGTATATCCTTTCATGATCAAAACACTATTTTTGGCCATTATGAACCATTGTATTATACAAAATTAAACAATTATCAAAGTCCTTTGTCACAAACACATTTATCAAGAACATGTTCTTTGATTTCTCTTTATTGGGAGATAAATACATAACAAATATTATCTTGTGGGTTATTCAGAATGTTGAAAACCACATCTTGTTTCGGTGATAACATATATAGCTCTATTTGTCACTTGACAAAAAAATGCTTTTGGGATATGTTCTTTGCATTGCTATTTAGCACAGTCTTTTTGTCATTCATTTTATTATGGAGATATAAAAGCACATAGTTGTTTGAAAGATAGTCTGACGGGCAATGTCATAAAAAACATATCAACTATTGAAAGTTGGTACACATACATTATAAATATGTGTTTTATCCATGACAAAGATGGAATTGAAGGCAATGAGTTCATGATCCAATGGATTTCAAATTTGTTGGATGTCAACATTTGCCTATGGTAAATATTCAAGTCATATAATTTGCATGTGCTTAGTCACAACCCTTAAACATAGCATCATTTAAAAAAATCAAATACATAGCATATATATTATGCACTGTTATATGTGAAAGAACATACTGAAGCAATGGCCTATGCTATTGATGGTTGTTCAAAAACATTGCAGAAATAAAAATAGGCTCTCTTTACATAGAATAAATAACATTACACGAGAAATAAAAAGAAAACATATGCACTATAAATCATTGACAATAGACAAGGATTTAATTTTGCAATTTGACCATTGTGGTTCTACTACACAAACATTACCACATGTTTGTGCTATGTCTTTAGATTGATTGAAGGGCATGGCATGCAAAAAAAAATAGAGAAGCAAAAACTATTGACAAAAAACACAATATAAATATTTAACAAAAAATTACAAACACACCAATACATGTTTGTGGTTTTTGCAAGTAATTACGATTCAAACATAGTATTAAGTATTCTGATCGATCCAAAAAGATCACATGAAAAAAATTGTTGTCAAATTACAAAGCCACTCGAAGAAAAAAATATGTTTGAAATGCAATTAGTCATTAAGAGATGAAAATGGCCCTACATTTTTAACAGCCATTAATATTAGACTAAACAAACAATTACAATTTGTAGGTATGCTAATGAATCTTGAAGAAAGGATTTTCATGCATAGAATTGCATTTGTTTAGATAAGAAACTTGTGATATAAGAAACCATAAATTGGTTTTATAGGGCCAATTATCAATGTCTCATCAAGTGTTGATATAACCTAGAAATCACTATGTCGATCCATAGAAAAAAAAAATTGTAATAGATTTAAAGAGATGATTGGAGTACAAAAATGCACATAAAAAAATAAGTCTTCATCCCAAAATTACTATGGAGGCATTGCAATAACTATGTGCACAAAGATTGTACATTGACCATAATGTAAAAATTAACTCTGATTGGAAACCCTTTGTATCAATACATGTTTTTAAAAATGCAAATACGAGTAGCATGTCCATTGAATTTGAAATTTATGGTGATAGTGAAAATAATGTCTCCTAACATAGATGAAAATAGGTCAACTGATGCTTTGGTGTATTGTTTTTTGAACTCAACGTGTAATACTGCATTGGAAGACAAGTTAATTTCAACAACCCCAGTTGAAGGAAATTAGGCGCTTGAAAATTTCAAAGATAAATATTCATAAGAAATGAACTTTAGAACACTTTTCTTTGGAAATCCTCGTGATGATGACATTGTGTCAAAATTTTTATTTCAAAAAAACATTGTAATCTGAGCTTTTGCATAATAATCATTTTTTTTAGGTAGTATGTTATAAATTTATTTTTCAAAGCAATAAAAATAATCATTGACCAAGTGGGAAAGATAATGTGGATAGATTTAAAAAGGTAAATTAAAAGGAAGAAAGATTTTGGTTAGAGACATCAAATACAAGCCAAATTTAGAAAAGTTGCTTAAACTAGAAATTGGATATGTTGATTTCAAAAAAAATGTATTTCACTTGATTAGATGTAAGGCGTTAAAAATTTGTCTTTGCAATGATACGTCAATTAGAGCCTCCAACATATATACATATATATATATATATATATATATATATATATATATATATATATATATATATATATATATTTATATTGCTAATAATATATTCTATTAGTATAAAATAAATAAAATAATAGATTATATTATTATAATATACTTTTAATAATATATTACATTACTAATATATACTAATATATATATATATATATATATATAATTTTTATTTTAAAATAATATAATATATAATATTATTCTAATATATATTTATAATTAATAGATATATTTTAATTATAAATAATTATATAATATATTACATACTTAATTATATTATATATTTATAACTATAGATATTATATATTTGTGTGCGCATATATATATATATATATATATATATATATATATATATATATATGGTGACCCTTCAGAGAGAGAGAGAGAGAGAGTGAGGGAGAGAGGGAGGGAGGGAGAGAGAGAGAGAGAGAGAGAGAGGAAATCATCATTTTGGATGATTTTGAGGACAAGGATATTTCTGATTGAACACAGTGAAACTACAATTTGTTGGTAATCATCCTCTAAATTACTTTTCGTATCTTGTTGGTTAGTATTTTGATGCTTCTTGAGTTTTCTATTTTTTAGACATTAGGTTTATGTTTACTCATATCATTCGGCTCGCCATTCTATATGGCTTTGCCCTGGTAATATATATACAACTAATTTTTTTAATACTTTACTAGTTTTGTGATACTCTTTATAAGGCAAGGGACTTGTATGAACCTTATAAATATAAATAGAATGTTATATATATTATATATTTTTATATTTTAATTATAAGTATATATTAGAATAATATTATATTATTATCATAAAATAATATTTTATATATATATATATATATATAATTCTTATTCTTGTTATTATAATATATTATATGTAATTATATATAAAATATTTTATGATAATAATATAATATTATTCTAATATATATTTATAATTAAAATATATAATATATATAGCATTCTATTTATATTTATAATGTTATTTCTATATATAATAAATATTATAAATATAAGTATAATGTTATTTATATATGTATGATGTATATATTTTATTTTAATTATATATATAAAACAATTATATATATATATATAAAATATATATATATATATATATATATATATATATATATATATATATATATATATATATATATATATAATTTCATATATTATAGTTATTTATATAAATATTATTTTTATATATCAATAATATTTATAATTATATTATATATTATATATTATTATAATATCTTAAAATATTAAGTCATTCCTTTTCAATATTATTTCCGAATGCATTTTAAAAGAATTATGTTTTATATGCTTTATTTTTTATGTGAAACACTTTTTTTTAATAACATATTGTTTTGTGGTACGCAAAACATACAATCTTATTTTCCACCATTACCTTTACCAAAAATATTATTATTTAATCCTTCACAAACAAAAGATAAAATGAAATCAACAATCATAATAAATAACAAACACTGATCTATATCCTTTAGCTTTACAAAATCCCACTTCAAGAAAACCCAAAAAAAAATTACAACCCTTTCTACCTACCTTCCACCGTTCCGGCAACTCCTCTTCCTATCCTTCATTGTATATGAATAATATAATATAGCTTACAATGTGAACCAAACCAATAGAGCCACATCATCAAATCAAAGTTGACGATGGGATCGTTTTGCTATGTGGAAGCGGTTGGCAGGAAAGGGTACTACAGGGGGCGGCGGGCCGCATCTTTTGTTGGGCACAGAGTCTTGGCGTTCCTGGCGGGTTCTTTGCCAGTCAATATTCGCCGTCTTGACTATCTACGGACTTACATGTCTACGGATTAATCGTATGACAATGCTAAAATGCAATATTCGAAAAAGAAGGTACAATAAATAATATTATTTTATCGGTCGGCTTTCGATCTTCATCCATCTATGAGATGAGCGGTCAAATGATAGATTGCATTGAAGGCGGATTTCCAGATCATAAGTAGGAAATAACTTCTCTCAGACGAATCTGTGCGTTTCAAGTAGGCTTATTTTAAGATTTAAAACAATAAAATAGTAAGAATTGTTATTGGTTCAATTTAGGAAGCTGTCTGGCTCGATCAATTTTTTCTTGTTAACAAATTTTACCCTGATTTAAGAGATGAGATAGGAATAATATTTCCAATAAATTTAACAAAATGGATACTCCTTCATATCTTAATTCTTAGCTGCCTAAAACAACAATAATAAAAAAATGAGAGAAAAGAAGAAAGAGTTTCAACCATTGCCTGCAAACTCCTTATTTCTGGTTAAGATCCAACATGGTTTTGTATGGCACTCTTCATACATTAGCAAACTCTGAGAAACCACAAAGAAGACTGGATCACAAAAATACCTGCACTATATATATATATATATATATATTAAAACAAAAAGAAAGAGAGGGGTATTACAGAGAAAGGAGGAGGCGGCCATGAAAAAAAAGAGGGGTATTACAGAGAAAGGAGGAAGCGGCCATGAAAAAAAAAGAGGGGTATTACAAAGAAAGGAGGCGGTGGCCATGGAAAAAAAAAGATAGGGAAATATTACAGAGAAAGGAGGCGGCAGCCTTGGGAATAATATACAGCAGAGATCAGGGATCAGCAAAGCCTCTTCTAAGTGATAAAACACAGTAAGAATGGTATTACAAATCTGTGCATGTCAAATAGGTTGATGTTAAGATTTAAAATAATAAAACACAGTAATAATGGTTGTTTCAAGAAGTGAAGATGTTTAGTTTGATCAATTTTTATTGTTAACAAAACTTGTCATAATTTAAGGGATGAGACAGATATAATCTTTAAGGCGAATTTAACAAAATAAATATTCATTCTACCTTAATTTTTAACCATTTAAAATAATAATAAAATAGTTTCAACCCTTGCCTGCAACTCCTTACTTCTGGTTAAGATCCAACATGGTTTTGTATGGCGCTCTTCATACATCAGCAAACTTTCAGAAACCACTGGAGCACAGAAATACTTGCATAACATATATACTTTAAAAAAAAAGAAAGAAAAGAGAGGGATATTACAGAGAAAGGAGGCGGCTGCCATGGATAAAAAAAAGAGAGGAGAGGGGAGATATTACAGAGAAAAGAGAAGGCGGTCATGGGAAAATATACAGCAGAGATCAAGGATTAACTCAGCCTCTTCTAAGTGATTTTAATGCTCCAACTTGCCTTTGGTAAGATTTAAAATAATAAAACACAGTAATAATGGTTGTTTCAAGTGGTGAAGATGTTTAGTTTGATCAATTTTTATTGTTAACAAAACTTGTCATAATTTAAGGGATGAGACAGATATAATCTCTAAGACGAATTTAACAAAAAATATTCATCTTACTTTAATTCTTAACCATTTAAAATAATAGTAAAATAGTTTCAACCCTTGCCTGCAACTCCTTACTTCTGGTTAAGATCCAACATGGTTTTTTATAGCGCTCTTCATACATTAGCAAACTCTCAGAAACCACTGGAGCACAGAAATACTTGCATAACATCTATACTTAAAAAAGAAAGAAAAGAGAGGGATATTACAGAGAAAGGAGGCGGCTGCCATGGAAAAAATAAGAGAGGAGAGGGGAAATATTACAGAGAAAAGAGAAGGCGGTCATGGGGAAAATATACAGCAGAGATCAAGGATTAACTCAGCCTCTTCTAAGTGATTTTAATGCTCCAACTTGCCTTTGGTAATCCCTGATCTAGGCTGCATATTTCTCCATGACCAGCTTCTCTATATTTGTCATGATTTAAAGAATGAGATAAGAATAATATCTAAGATGAATTTAACAGAATGGACAATCCTTCATACCTTGATTCTTGACTGCATAAAACAATGATCAACCAAAAAAAAAAAATAATAATAAAATAACTTTAACTTCAACCCTTGCCTGCAACTCCTTACTTCTGGTTAAGATCCAACATGGTTTTGTATGGCACTCTTCATACATTAGCAAAGGCTGAGAAACCACAAGGAAGACTAGAGCACAAAAATACCTGCACAAAATATATACTTCATGAAAAAAGGGTACGGGGTATTAGAGAGGGAGAATGCGGCGGCCATGGGGAAAATATACAGCAGAGATCAGGGATTAGTACAGCCTATTCTGAGTGATTTTGATTTTAATGCGCTAGCTTGCCTTTGGTAATCCTTGATCTATGCTACATATTTCTCCATGGCCAGCTTGTCCACATCTCAGGGACTAGTGCACAGATCTGTTTTAGCAAATGGTCTTTAGCCCTATCTATCTATCTATATCTATATAAAAGTTTATGTTGTCATTTTCCATTTGAGCATAGCCACACCGACGCCATACTTGTAAATATCTCTATGTGACGTTTCAACAAATTGTATCTTTAAAAATTAAAACCACATTTGGAAATATCTGTCCTTCAAAAAAATACCACTCTTAAAATAACTTTTTATTCAAATTAAAACTACTTTGTTATTTAGGTTGTATCTTAATCAGTTGATTTTTTGTTTTAATAATAAAAGTACTAATAATGTGAAACGTTTCAATAATAAAAGCACTAAGTTGTATATTTTATATCTTTTAAAATGAAAATTTTTGAAAATTTATTTGTGGTTTAAAATTTATTTGTTCCACACCAAAGTGGTAATAGAAATAGACATATTTTTTTTAATTTTAGAATGCTCAATCTTCAAATATTGAAAGTAGACACCAGGTGTAATGATTTGAAGAGACGAAAATGAAAATATTGGTACATAAGAATACAAACAAGTTACAATTAAAAAAATAAATAAAATTGTCCCTTAACTTATACATTCATTAATTTCAATTTATATTACTATCAAAATCATTCGAACCATGATCTCAACCTTATTACTAATCATATATCTTTAAGAAAAAATCATGTAGAAAAATATTTTAAAAAATAAAAAAACATCTTTCTCAAAGTGCAATATACTTCAAGAAAAATGTTTACAGTTATTTTTATTTTTATTTTTACTTTTTTATTTTTTTAAATGTGAAATGCATGTTAATAAAAACCCATGGTATGCAAAAATAGGGAAAAATAGAAAAAGTAGATAACTTTTAATCTAAATTCACATCATGTTTGTTGTTATTAGGAGTATAATAGAATATTTTTTGTTTCATCGAGATTACTAAAATCTCTATTTGTGTATTATACTAAGTATATATATATATATATATATATATATATAATATATATATATATATATATATATATAATTGAAATCAAGAATGTATGGTAGAATGGACTTTTTTTTAGTATGATATACCTTTTCTATTATATTTGGAAAAGAAAATATTATAAAATCACATGTTTATAAAAAATCACAAAATCACATGTTTATGTCTAATAAAAAATTACAACATTTCTTCCTCTTCCTCTTCCTCTTCCTCTTCCTCTTCCTCTTCCTCTTCCTTTTCTTCATCCTCCTCTTCCTCTTCCTCTTCTTCTTATTCCTCTTCCTCCTCTTCCTCTTCCTCCTCTTCCCCTTCCTCTTCTTTCTCTTCCTCTTCGTCCTCCTCCTCCTCCTCCTCCTCCTCCTCCTCCTCCTCCTCCTCCTCCTCCTCCTCCTCCTCCTCTTATTCTTCATCTTCCTCTTCTTCTTCTTCCCCTTCATTTTTACTCTTCCTCTTCCTCTTCTTCTTCCCCTTCCTATTCTTGTTCTTCAACTTTCTCTTCCTTCTCTTCTTCTTCCTCTTCCTTTTCCTCTTCCTCCTCCTCCTCCTCCTCCTCCTCCTCCTCCTCCTCCTCCTCCTCCTCCTCCTCCTCCTCCTCCACTTCTTCTTGCTCTTCTTACTCCTCCTCCTCTTCCTCTTCCTCTTCCTCCTCTTCTCCTTTTCCTTCCTATCCTCCTCCTCCTCCTCCTCCACTTCTTCTTGCTCTTCTTACTCCTCCTCCTCTTCCTCTTCCTCTTCCTCTTCCTCCTCTTCTCCTTCTCCTTCCTATCCTCCTCCTCCTCCTCCTCCTCCTCTCATTCTATTGAAAAAATACATAAAAACTTGGGTACCCTCAAACACTCTCTCTCCCGCCTCCACCTGCACCTCCACCTCCACCTCCTCCTCTTATATTGAAGGAAAAAAAAAAAGAGTAACATCTAATAAAAAATATATTGTTTTATGTCTACCATGTGTCTAATAAAAAATTAGAACTTTTTTTTTTGTTGTGTTATATTGAAGAAGAAAACATAAATGGGTAACTTCTAAATACAAATCACATGCTTTTTTGGTGTTATAGTGGACACTAAAAAAAAATCATTATCCATCTATCTATAATTCATTTAGATTATGTTTAAAAATGTATACATGATGGGATTTCATCTAGAGATGTTATAATCCATGGTCAATTTTAAATAAAATACAAATAATAATAGGATTCTCATTAATTTTATTTACAATTGTAAAATGATATTAATAAGTGTTCAATTTGTAATCAATAATTGTGTGTAAGAGCCAATTAAAACTTGTCACATAGGTTATATGGGCATTGGAAGGTTTTAACTTGTTTATTACTATTTTTTTTAGGTAGTAAATCAATTCAAAATCTATGTTTCTCTCCAATTGAACATGTTAAAAGAAAGTGGTAAATTAAATGAAAGCATAATCATAATATTTATCATTTTCTCTTCAATAAAAAAATATCATTTTCAGTAAAACATCTAAATGTCATTATATAATATAATTTTTAGACCTTAAACATAAGATACACATGTATTGGATACGTTCCCTGCATTACTCTTCAAATGCTAGAAGACCTCAACCCTAATTTATATTTTAATGATGCATTTCTATTCATCATTGGCTTTGGAACATTTCATACTAAACAACAAATATATAATTGATATGATCTACTAAAAATGTAGCCTTTCATTTGTTATAGTCCTCACAAAACATTATCATATATTATGGTTAATGTCATAGTTTTGATGAAGAAGTGTGGTGGTTTATTTTCTAATATTTGTTGTTAAGTACTCATGCATATATGTATACATAATATTTTTAAAAAAAAATTCTAAATAGCCCATATGGATGTTTAAAAAGGGTGTACCTCCTTATGTAGCTTCAAATTGAGATCTTCATCACACACCTGAGCTTTGATACCACTTGATGGGAAAAAAAATTTAGCTCTCACACCACTTGATGTGTTAAAAAATCCATAGAGCTTAGAAATATGAAGCTTAATTCAAAAAATAAACATTATTATATTAAAAACACATATCTCTCTTTCATAAATCACTCTTCTCATTACTATTAACAAGTCTTCAAAGACTTCTTCAATACATAAAATCTTGAATTAAATTCAACAAAGACATGCTATTAATGCATGCTCTTCTACAACTCAAAAATATTCATCAATATTTCTTCACATTACACAAAAATTGGCTACACAACATTCCAATGAGGATCTACAAGCTTTACAGAAAGCTTATTCTCAAACTAGCTTAGCCTAGCCTAGCCTCCAAGTGAAAAGGATCTTAATCCTTTTATAAAATTTCAAGCATGAAGGAATAAGAGATAAAAACATGAAGGAAGCCCAAAAATTCATCCCCACTCCACTTGGGCAAAACAAAGACAATATTCATATCATTATCCATTAGGTGAGAATGAAAACAAAAGCTAAAAACATCCACCACTAAGCAAAATATAAAAGACAAATGTACCACCCTTATCGTGTAGGGAATAATAGATCATGTGAAGGATTTCTCCACTTAATCCACTGTAGATATGACCCCTTGAGCCCAACTTCACATAAATGTGCAATATGCATAGTAAATTTATCCCCCACTTGCATGTACATCCAAAAAAACTCTCCTTTTGACCAATATCAAGTCTAATATCAAGGTACCCACATGGAATTAATCTCATTTACATAATTCATGACAAAATAAAACCTATTTTGGGACATGATGGAAGGATTATGATACCCCATGCCACCTTGCAATCAAGAATAGTGTCCATGACACCTCACTAGAGTGAATAGTGTCTCCATATCATTTGTGAATAGTGTCTACATGAATCAGTTTTTTTTGTCACATCATTCTCATTTGATTGAAATCAACATAGCTCCTATGATTTACCTTTATTGTTATCCTAACATTGTGGGCTCATAGGAACACAAACACATGAACACATCACTTTGTTTTTGGTTGATGCAAGAATGCACGAACCCTTGGATGTTTTTGCATCACACACTTGAGGTTTTATAATATGAGATCCTACTCATATGGATGGGGTAAGTGGTAGAACCACTCTTTTGGTCATGAAGAGTAATGACCATGACATCCCCTTATAACACACCAAGTATTCAAGGAGAATGTTTTTATTCCTTCTCCATTTCCAACTCCTACTTGTTGGTTTTTTTCTCTCCTCTTATCATTTCTACCCTTTATCTCTCTCATCATCCTTGTGGTATTTTAACCACCTCAGGTTCTCTCATTTGTGATATTTCACCCACCATCAATTCTCTCCTTTGTGGGAAAATACCCACCATCAACCACCCTCTTCCACCAATATGCTCCATCATGCATCTCACTCTCCCATGTGGGCTTAAACCCACCAAAAACCAACCACCTCTTCCTAAATCTCACTTGTATTTCTACACACATTATCCAACCAAATTTTTCATCCTCTATAACACCACATAAGACCATTTTCAGCTTCTCCCTCATGATTGCAACATCATCGTCCACACTTTTCACATGTCCAATCATCAAATATTTCTTATAAATAAACATATAGTTCCTCTTGGTTACTCCCTTCACTCACCTCTATTTGAAACTTTGCATGGATGAAATCTTCCTCTCATTGCAACACTATGTCTGAAACTTTCATCTTTTTTCAACTCTACATGGTTACATTCTTAATTATCCCATGTGGCTAGTTCTCTCTTCAATAAATCCACTCGTGTGTGTATGGAATCTAATATTATCTTCTTCTTCTTGTTCTTCTTCTTTTTAAAACTCTTCAGTTGCATCCTCCATTATCTGCAATTTTTCTTGGACTTTAGACAACATCTTAAAATGTTCTTTCATATTATTTAGCATCTTCTCCAAGTCTTTCTTTAGTGGTATTCCTCCATTATTATTTTCCATCTCTTACACCTACAACAAAACTTTCCATAGGACTCGAACTTGTCCTGATACCACTTGATGTAAACACAATCCATAGAGCTTACAATCACATAGTTGCCACTTGATGTAGCCTCAAATTGAGCTCTTCATCACACACATGAGCTATGATACCACTTGATGGAAATAAAAGCTTTGATACCACTTGATGTAAAAAAATAACTCTGATACCAGTTGATGTGTTCGCAAATCCATAGATCTTATAAACATTAAGCTCACTTCAAAAAATCAACATTATTATATTAAAAACACATATCTTTCTTTCATAAATCAATCTTCTCATTACTTTCAACAATTATTCAAAGTCTTTTTCAATACACACTCTATTAAATTAAATTCAATAAATCCATGCTATTAATGCATGCTCTTCTACAAATGAAAAGCTTCATCAACCTGTCTTCACATTACACAAAACATGGTTGCACACCATGCCAAAGAGGCTTTACAAGATTTTAACAAAGTTTCTTATCAAACTAGCGTAGCCTAGCCTAGCCTCAAAATGCAAAGGAACTTAATCCTTTTATAGAATTACAAGCATGAAGGAATGAAAGAGAAAAACATAAAGAAATCCCATAGATTTATTCCCCCTCCACTTGGGAAAATAAAGACAATATTCATATCATTCTCCATTAGGTGAGAATCAAGAAAAAAGATAAAAGCATCCACCACTAAGCAAAAGACAAAAGACAAGGTTCAAAAGATAATCTCCAAGGATAAATGTGCCACCCTTGTCATGGAGGGAATAATATATCATGTAAGGGAATAGTAGATCATATGAAGACTTTATCCAAGTACTCCACTTTGGATATGACCCTTTCAGACTTTATTCACATGGGTGTGTAATTTGCATAGTAAATTTGTCCCCTAATTACATGTGCATCCAAAAACACTAGTGGATTCTTTTTTTGACCAAGATCAAGTCTATTATTAAGGTCTCCACATGAAATTCATCTCATTTACATCACTCATGAAAAAATCAAACCTCTTTTGTTTTATGAAAGGATTTTGGCACCCCATGCGATCTTGCCAATCAAGAATAGTGTCCATGAAACCTCACCAGAGTGAATAGTGTCTCCATATCATCTATAAATAGTGTTTTCATGAATAGCACTTTCTTCACCACATCACCTCCCTATGTGACTCTTCACATTACCATGATTAATCTAATTGTAATCAAAATTTTATGGCCAAAATCAAACCTATAGGGTATTTCCTTACACTCCATGGAGGTAACTCCCCTTGAAAGCATGATGGAAACACTTAAAGTATATTAGGGATTTCCCCTTTAAGATTGAAGACAGTACCTTTATTTTTATATAAGTAGAAATTAAGGAGCTTCACAATGAAGAGATTTGATGTGATGCAGAGTATACCTTTCATAAAATGAAGGGGATATATAAAGAAAAAAAAAAGCACAAAGAAGGAATTATTTCACAATAAGGAAATGAATAAATGAGATTTGAAAAAAGGACTTATTTCATGATGAAGAAGTGAGTGTTGAAATAGTTTTCAAAATTTAATTTTGTTGAATTTTTGGGTACCTATTTTCAATATTATAGAAAAACCCACTTTTTTGTCAAAATTTTAGCATTCAAAAGATTGTGAAAACATAAAATTACATTGAATTTTAAATAAGTGTTGGTGATGCAATCAAAATTAAGGATATTTATGAAGATATGCCTTAGAACATGCAACTTAAAAATAAATAACATGATGAAATAATAACAACCAAAAATATTATTTATTAATAAAAAATTGGAAGATTTCATACATGGCCAAAACTAGCGTACAACACATAGTTCACATACTTATAAATACCAAAAGTCTTTGCAGGGACATGAGTCAACCCTTTTGCCCTTCCCTAGATTTACACATAGATCTTTGTTATCTACTTTAACTAGTAGCTGCACTTTAGACTTTTTAGCCCATAAGTTTTCTGAATCCCCCCTCATAACTATAGAGATTTTTTTATATATACATTAGAACCAAAAAATTATATTAATTAATCTCAAAAATTAATTAATGACTTAAATAGTAAATGATTCTAATACATCATAATGTCCCACAATCATTAAATGCTCAATATAGTTCCAATGCATCATTAGGCATCATGCTCATAACACATCACGAGGATTAGTTCAATCCATGAGGATAATGCATGTATATAACACAGTGAAAAACAACACAAAAGGCTTATATAGAAATAAAGGATTGTACAAACTAATGCAAGATGATTATTTACACACTAAATTATTTTTGGTTGATGTAAGATTATAAGTGAACCTAGATGCTCTTGCATTAGTTGGGTCCCTTTTTAGAATATTTAAAATTCTAGAGACTTCCCCTACATGCATAACTAGTGTGAAAATCTTAGTTGTTCCTTTTCTTGATGTTTTATTTGGAATTTTTTGTTAAAATTAGGAAATTGAGATTTAAAAACACTTAGAGGGATTAAGAGATATTTTTTTATGTGTTTTAGGATGATGATAATTAACCTCTCTAAATTTTTGAATAATAATCATCTTTGGAGAGAAAATCCACAAATTTGCATTTTGTGGAACTTAACACTCATACATATTAAAAATTAAACTTGTGTACCTAGTTCTACCCTTGATGCTATGAAATGCAAATTCATTAAACAAAACTATATATTTTTTGTTTAGGCCTTCCCCTGGAACAAGTATGCATAAATATAGAATAGAAAATATTATAATTGTAACAATATGATCAATGTAGAGTTGTTTGATAACTTAAAATCTCTTGTTCATTCATATGAAAATATCTTAGGTTGTTTCTCTCTCTCTCTCTCTCTCTAAAATATTATAAAATAATACCTAAAACAATGAAAAAATACAAACAAGCGCGAAAGGACCCATAAATATAAGTTAACCATTTTTGAGTGCTCTAATAATGGTAAAACCTTTATTAGATCATTTTGAAAATGGTTAGTAAACACAAAAATGATATAGAACATAAGGATCCTCAAGCATAAATAAGTATAGAGAAGAGATAAAATGTTTGGTTTAGGTATTTTTCCACTATCTAGTTTTATCTACATGGTCTAGTTAGCTTGCTTAGGTATTACTTAAGTGTTTAATAAAGGCCACTAAAGAAGATAATCTCACAATTATGAGGATGTGAATACATGTCTATCTTACATCTATTTATGTACTTTGCATAAACTTGTTTGGATAATTAATCTAGAACCAATCAGGAATGTTATTGCATTTGAATGCTTTTACACATTGTGATCTTTCTTCCTCTCATGTGTTATTGATTTCACTACTCCATACAGATTCACCTTCATTTATTTGATCCTATCCAGTCAATCCTCAAGTGTGGCCCACAATGACATGGTATCATAGTGGTGTTGGTAGATGAATGTTATAAATTTTGTTGTGATCTCACTTGCATTCGAGATCCTTCTTGGTGTTCTTCATTGATATATAATTTTTAGGGTTTGATGGATTTTATAGAAAATTCATGTAGATCTATAACATTAGGGTCTCAAAAAAAAAATAGGCATCATTTTTAGATTCAAAAGGTGACAAAACCCTAGGATCAATGATAAATATGACCTAGTTTCATGATACGCCACTTTTTACCATTTTGGAGGGTTTTAAGGAAAATTTTCAAATTTTGTGCATATATGTATTGTTTGATGGTAGAAGAGGAAATCAATTTTTTGGTTTTCCTAATTTTTTCCAAAACCATAATAGATCTTTGATAGTTTTGGTGGAATCCATACCATTTTTTTTAGATCTAAGATTTTATGTGCATGTTTGGTGTTTTGGTGTTTTGTGTGCAAGTTTAGTGATTTGAAGGATTCTATATTCTTTATTTGATGTTTATTTGATGACCTACTCAACCTCAACCTCAACCATTGGTCACATGTAAATTCATTCCTTGGTCACAATCAACCCAAGGGGGATTAAATTTTTGATAAAAAGTTGAATCAATTCATTTTGCAAGCCCAAAATTTTCATTTTACATGGTGAAGTTTTTTTTTAGAATTTTAAACTCACATAATTTTCAGCTTATATTTCCTTTTTAGGTGCAATTTTTTTTTTAAAAGTGTGATTTTTTTCAATTAGGTGTTTAATAAAAGTCAATGGGAAAGATAACCCCACATTTATGCGGATGTGAGGACAGGTCTATCTTTCACACACACACACACACACACACACACACACACACACACACACACACACACACACACACATTTCTTAAAGCTATTTGGCTAATTAATCTAGAACCAACTAGGAATATTATTGCATTTAAATACTTTTGTAAATCATGAACCTTCTTCCTCTCACGTGTTATTGATTTCACTATTTCATACATATTCAACTTCGTGCATCTGATTCCATCTAGTCGATCCTCAAGTGTGGCCCACTCTAACAAATAGAATTAAAAAAAGACATGATGACACATAGAGGAAATAAGAGACAAAAACGTAAGAGAAAGAGTCAATAAGAGCATACTTTAAACCAATGATCCATGCATAATATCATGTTAATAACATTGCAATGACAAGGACTGTACTAAAATTAGATATCTACTTAACCAAATAAATGAACATTTGATCCTTTTAACAACAAAAAAACATATGAAATAAACTCCCAAGGCCATTACATGGTATAAAAACCCTAATATCATTAAAGAGGAATGGAAAGAATGTGTTGTACTATGCTAACTCAAAATTTAGGTATCATATGTATCAAAACTTTTGGTAGCCCCCATTCTCAGGTTTTAACCAACCATACCTACACTCTGTTGGGTGAATATTTTGTCACCAGCTGACTGACAGAAAAATAACTGCATCAACCACATCATAAGGAGATTTATATGGCAAAATGGGTGTGGTGACCACAACAAAAATGAGATAAATCTCTCCTCTCAACAAGGGGGGGTTCCCTATAATTTATAGTATATGATATAAACTAAAAATACACACAGGGGTGAAATCATACCATCCATCTCTCTCTTTTCAGAGATGATGTTCACAAAACAGAGGAGAATTCCTGGATAATTGCTAAAGGCACTTCTCTTCTTTCAAAAGTGATATTTAGTCAACAGCAAGATTCTTCTTGGGTAGTAACAAAAACCACAAGAAACCCACGAAATCAAAACGTCTTTCATTGTTCCTCCCACTGATTAAGACAAAGAAACATAGTAGCTTGAAGCGTAGCCCAAAGTCTCCACTTCAACTACAACAGAGTAAAGGATTACAAAGGATAAAGAGAGCTCAAAATCTCTTTTCATTGTTCCTCCCATTGAT
Organism: Torreya grandis; assembly: GCA_037957365.1. Classification (NCBI taxonomy): domain Eukaryota; kingdom Viridiplantae; phylum Streptophyta; class Pinopsida; order Cupressales; family Taxaceae; genus Torreya; species Torreya grandis. The sequence continues at coordinate 445,608 of JARHVA010000812.1, read as the reverse complement.
TAGGACAAAGGAAAATAGTAGCTTGAAGCGTAGCCCAGAGTCTCCACTTCAAATAAAATAGAGTAAAGGATTACAAAGGATAAAGAGAGCTCAAAATCTCTCTAGTATCTTTTACACAAAACAAAGACTGAAGGCAATTATGGTAGCACAAAGTCTCCCAAGTCAACTTCAGGACATCTTCCAGCTTACTTCCACTTGTTCTGCTTGTTTGATTAAATAGACAAGACTATATTTAGGAAACAGACATAAGAATAATTTCTTAGATGACACAAGCTTATTCCAACACAAAGTTTGAATGGTCACTTGCTTTCTCATTCATTTAAAAAAATATGATTAACAGTCTGAGCTCAAAGTCTCAGGATTGCCTTTCAATTTAGGTAGAGCTTCGCTTCCGATAACAGAGAGATCTCTCTCATACAAAATGAGATATTACAATATATAGCATCATAAGAAAGACTTGGGCACTTGTTTTCATGAAAATGGCCCATGATGAATTAAATGCATTGAATATCTGTGAAAGGACCATGCTGGAACAGGTCATCAACCTTGAATTTGGTGTTCTGATTAATCTCAAATGTCTCCTCCTAAGCATGGGTTGTCTGGTCTTCTTTATGACGCTTACACAACTGTCTATTCACCTTTACTTAATGTAGAAAAATAGGCCATGCCTTTGAATGTTTATGTTCTTTGATGTCCACTTGGTGGACTATTCCATCTACTGCAAATAACTCTCCTACATATATTTCTAGATTTCCTGTAGTTATTATTTCTTTCCTTGCCATGTTTTGTCTCTTCCTGACAATCTGAGCTCTTGGGGCTATCTTCTCACTTTATGCTAGCTCCTTTGGCTCCTTTATAAGCTAGTCACTAAAATTGTTCTCGGGTCTTTTGAAAACCAATGGTTATTCCATCACCCTAAATTTGACGTCTGTGGGGACATCACCAATCACTTAAACCTCTTTAAACCTTGAACCTTGAACTCTTTTGGTTCAAAGGTTCAATGGTTCGTCAATTCAATATTTTGTAAAGGGCCGTGTTCGATCTCTTTTTCTTCTTCAATTGAACCATTTATTTGAATCATTTGGTTGAACTTATTTTTGAAATCTTCTACTTCCTTCATTCACTCGAAGCTTCCTTTCAAACTTTGAACTCTTTGAAGCCTTTGAACCTTTGAACCATTTCAGTTTAAGGTTTAATGGTTCGTTCTCTTTCTTTGAATCCTTTGAAGCTTTGAACTCTCTAGATCCTTTCCTCTTCTAAGTCTTTCAAACTCTTTGAACTTGTTGAACCTTTGAACTCTTTTTTGGTTCAAGTTTCAATGATTCAACGGTTCAATCTTCACCCTTCAAACCCTTTTATTCTCTAAGTCCTTTGAACTTGTTGAACTCATTGAACCTTTCAAAGTTAAAGGTTCAATGGTTCAATCTTAACTCTTCGAATCCTTATTTTCTTTAAGTTCACCGAAGTCATCGAACCTTTGGAACTCGTTGAACCTTTAAACCTTGCGGAGGTGGGGTTCAATGTTTCAATGGTTCAAAGTGGTTCATTATAATTGTTTGAAGCCCACCATTAAGTCTTTTGATCAAACCTTTGCGTTGAACCATTCTCAAAACACTAAGGAAAAGCCTTAAGTGTTTTGAACTTCCTTTGAAGAAATCTTGCCTATTGAACCTGTGACTTTCTTAGCTAAAAAGGCTTGAATATTTGAAAAACTTAACTACTCAGAACATTTTGAAAGAAAGATACCATTTTGCCCTACAGGACCAAAATGATCGACATGTTGTCCACAAAAACAAGTGACATATTTTGGGAACAACAGCTGGCTCCAATTGGGGAACTTCCATTGATTGAAAATTGAAGCAATAGAAGGGAGTAGAATCTAGAATCTCAATGCCTTCATCTATGCCATTGGGCTACAGAGTCATGCTACCCAAAAAGAAAGGTGCCAAAAAAAATGGTGCCAAAAATAGATGAAAAACACAAAACAAAGAAAGACTATACATATATACAAATGGACTTATCTGATACTTCAAGGATTGAAGTGCTTCAGATGTTGCCCACTGTGAGGTAGAGTAAATGGCATTCCATCTTGATATTTTAGCAATAAATTATTTTCACCATTTAAAGGATGAATGGCAAATGGGCCTCTCCATAAGGAATCCAATTTTTCATGCATTCCTTTTGGTTATCTCCTCTTGTCCCACAACAAGACTTGATCTCTAACCTAAAAATCATGGATCCTTGCTTTTTAGTTGAAGAGTCTCTTCACCAGACTTTGATGTGCAGCGATTCGGTCCACCACCATAGTTCATTACTCATTAAGTTTAGTCAATCACATGATCCTTTTATCGATGGAACTTTCAAAAGTTGAATCTTCCATTACCATTGCTAACTTTAACGCTAATAATTCTAGGATGATTGGTATCTCTGTATTGAAACCATATAGAATTTGAAATGGGGACATACCAATTGCCCTCTTTGGTGTAATTTTGTCTACCCATAAAGCATCAAGTAATGCTTTATGCCAGGGTCTCTAATTGTCATCTACCAGCTTCCTAATAATGGTCACCAAGTTCTTGTTGCTTGATTCTGCTTGACCATTTCCTTGCAGATAATAGTCATATGAGTGGGAAAGAGTAATCCCATAATAGCAGCAGAGCTAGGTAATCTAATGAGAAGATAAATAGGCTATATTGTCTGTTACAATCTTGGTTGGGACCTCAAACATAGAAATGGTGTTTTCCTTGAGGAAATTACACACTACTTTTAAAGTATCATGCTCGACTGGAATGGCTTTAACCCACTTGGTAAAGTAGTCTGTGGTGGTAAGGACATAATCATGTCTAGCACTCAAAGACAGATTTACATCACCAATGAAATCAATTTCCCATTGCTGGAACGACTCTTCTATCACCACAAGCTTGAGAGGTAAGGTAGCCAACTTGGGTTTGCCAACAAACTGTTGACATAGATTGCATCTATTTACCCAAGCGTATGAATATTGAAACAAAGAAGGCCAATAGTACCTAGCTCGCATAATCTTATGGAAATTCATAGGCATAGAAAAATGTCCTCCACAAGCCAAATTATGGAAGGACTCCAAAAGTTTGTTCTGCTACACTTTATCCATGCAGCGAAGGAATACCCAATCAAGGCTCCTCTTGTATAGACTGTCATCCCATAAAATAAATTTGGCTAATTTTAACTTAACAGTCCTCTTTTGTTTACGAGATAGGTGAGCAGGACACTCACCATAGGTAAGGAAATGAGCAATATTCGAATACCACTCATTCGTAGTGGTGACAAAGAGAACTATTGGCATGTCTTCAACTTCTATCTCTTGATGCTCTGCATATTTTGATATTTTATCAGCAATTTATTAGTAGACCCCTTCCCCACACAAGCTTCAGTGGTTTGATAACAAGATCAAACTCCTAGATTTTAGCAATCCAATTGCCTCTTTTGGTTTTGAACTCCTGCTGAGTTAGTATGGACTTGACTGTTGTATCAGGAACTAGAACAACAATGTGTGAGTTTAAGATGTAAAAATGGAAGTGATTTACCACCTTTACCATAGCATAAGAATGATTCTCCATATTTGAATACTTCAGCTCATGAGCTTTAAGAGGACAACTCATAAAGGATATGGGAGATTCCACACCTTCTTTGTTCTACCGAACCAAAATGGCTGAAAGCGTATGTTTAGAAGCATACCTGTACATCATGAATTCTTTGGTGTAATCAGGACAAACCAAAATTGGGGTGTGGGTGATAGCTTCTTTGATGTCTTAAAATTCTGACTTGCCTTCTTCAGTCTAGCTGAAAGTGGCTTTGCCCTTTATCATATTGACAATGTGGTGAGTATTCTCTGTGAATTTAGGAATGAGCCTTCGTAGAAAGTTCACCTTTCCAAAGAAAGAGTGAACTGTAGTCTTACTGGTAGGAAGAGCAAGCTCTTGAATGGATTTTACCCTTTCTAGGTTGATCTTTATGCCTTCTCGGGATACAGTGTGATCGAGAAGTCTACCTTTTATAACCCCAAAAATCAATTTCTTGGGATTAAGAGAAATACCATTCTACCTACATCACTCCAGCACCTGTTGTAGATGATGCACATGATCAGGACAATGTTTAGAAAAGACTATCAAGTCATCAAGGTATACCATAATGAACTTCCCCATTTCATTTATGAAAGCAAGATCCATCACTCTTTGGAAGGTGGCGCTAGTATTAATCAAGCCAAAAGGCATTCTATGATATGCAAAAGTGTCCCAAGGTGTTGTGAAAATGGTCTTATGCTGGTCTGCTTCACCAAATTCCACTTGATTATATCCCAAAAAACCATCTAACATTGATAACATCTCAGCACTAGTCACTGTCTACAGTCGTTGATCCATGATGGGCAGGGGATAGTTGTCTTTTAAAGATAACTGATTTAGATTTTTGAAATCAATACACATGTGAATTTATCCATTCTTCTTTCTCACAGGGACTATGTTCGCAATCCAGGTGGAATGATGGATTGAAAAAATAATTCTTGCATTTAGCATTTTTTGTATTTTAGACAAAATCGTGCATGATATCCTGGGGTTGTACTGCCTTTGCTTCTGCTTGTGAGGAAATGACCCAATCTTGAGAGGAATTTCATGCTAGATTTATTTAAGTCTAAGATATTTTAGATCATCATAGGGGTATGCCAAAACATCAATGTAATGGCAAAGTAGAGTGATAAATTTGAGTTTTTCATCAGGGGTACAATAATTTCCAATGTTGACCATTTTTGGATTGTCTTCTGTACTCAAATTAATTTGATCAAAATCTTTGGAGAATTTTGAATCCATTTACTTTTCCTTGATAAACCTATCATACTTGTCCAAAAGTTTTTCAAGAAAAACTAATCCTTTGGGAATTTTATTCCCTTTGAGCTGAAGGAACTCTTCATCAGCTTTTGAATTTGTTTCTAGAGCTGATTCACACAATATAGATTCACTACCTTCAAATTGAAGCTTCTCAAAGATATCCATCTACTCCAAAAAAGCAATGATTTGGTTGTTACAATTGAACACATGCCAATGGTTAGCATTATCAGGTACACTTGGTCAAAATACTAACTCGATTGTGTACATATCTTCTTTGAAATCTTGGTGAGGGACCAAGAGAGTTGCAGAGATGGCTAATGCATCTACATGACTGTTGAATTCTCTATGCATGTCAAAAACACTAAAAGCATCAAAGCTTTTAATGCAGTCCCACACCAAATTGTGATAATGTCACAATCTCTAATCCTTGGTTTGATATAGGTTCCTTACCTAACAATCCACCAGCTCAGTGTCTCCTTTGGCATGAAGGATTTTAACACCTTTATCTTGAGTAGCCCTTAATCCAAGCAGCATTGATTCATACTCAGCAATGTTGTTGGTGTTGTTAAACTGTAACTTATATGCATAGGGGAAAATATCTCCTTGAGGAGATATTAAAACAACTCCAACTCTAGAACTAGTTGAAGAATTACTGCCATCGAATTTCAAAATATAAACATCATCAAAATTTGATCTTCTTTCAGATTTTTCTTCATCAAGAAGGGAAGATCCTTTTTCATCTATATTGTACCATACTAATTCTTTTGATCTCTTATCTATTTTTTTTGGATTGTCACCTATTAAGCTTTCATCTGTTGAAACAGGAACATCCTCAGTAGACAAAAAGTAATTGCCCATGCTTGAAGACTCGAACAAAATTCAAGCTTCAGGGAATGATGTTTGGGTGATAATGTACTTTGATTCCTTCTCAGGAAGTAGCCTTTGCATGACGCCCTTGACAGGAATCCTCACCTCAAACAGGTTCATGCTTAATTCTCCATCAATGTCCTTGCAAAAAAAATTCCAAGAAGAATACCATAGGAGGCTAGGATGTCGGCCACTAGGATTGTCATTTTGATTCTCCTATATGGGAAGGCCACAAATGCAAATTGAGCATCTTTGATTTGTCCCAGCAGAGGCACTTGCTTGTTTTCCATGGAGAAACATTTCTCAAAGGTCTTAGTTAGTATGAGACCAAGAGATTCTACCACCTTAGTGGGCATCACATTGTCAAATGTGCCAGAATCAATTATGTAATTATTCAGCTGATGACCGGTTATCAGCAGGGAGACATAAAATGGTTCTTTCTTTCCAGGGGTAGCTGGAGGAGTAATCACAAGATTATTTTAGGTGGATGTGTTCTTGGGGGAGTAGGAGTTACTTTCAAAATTTCTTGTCCTATAGGGATGGTTTTATTTTTGACGGATAGAACTAACCTATCCAACTGCTTAGGGTTAGATTGCAAGAATTCAAACTCAGACATTTGAATTTTGGTCTTCTTAACATGGTCAATTATATTAAATGACTGAAATGAATTAGAAGCAGAGGAAAGTAGTCTATCAATCTGGGTTTTACTGGGTGTGGGGCTGGTCTACAAATTTGAAGTATAAGGTGAAGGAATATTTGAGGTACTTACTTTTTTAGTGTTCACTAGGTCTTTTGATTGGAAAGATAGAGAAGCCCCTTGTTTAGTAATTGAAATTGTTGGTCAAGATTCTTCCCCTATTTTCCTTTATATACTTGTTGAGCTGAATGGTTTTGGGACCTAGTAAATACAGCATATGATCCATCAAACGCTTCTCCTTTACTTCTGGGTTCATCTTGGTAATTCAGGGAACCAATATTGGAGTCACTAGCTAATTCTTCTTGGCCTTCTGCAAAGAGATCAATGTCATCTTCTTGGTTCAACTCAGGTTAGAAAGAAAAATTAGATTTAGTTTCAAGATAACCAACTACTGAGTTAGCTAGTGCTACTTCAATGGCAAGCTTCCCTGGTGGGAGAGGAAGGTGATTTGGTTGCCCTTGATTTCTGGCAGGATTGCCCTGATACGACTTGTTGGGAAACATCCTCCTTGGTATATCCTAATAAGAAGGAGGAACAAACATCCCTTATGCCATTTTATTTTCAGAGCTAGCAATTCATTTGATAGCTTTTACATCATAGGATCAGTGGTGTCTGTAGAAGAATATTTAAAAGATGAAGAAGATTTACCTCTGTTAGGATCTCTTCTTATCTTTCCTACCAAGATAAGATCATCTTCAACCTCAATTGCTAAAATTTGAGTTGCAACAAGATCTATATGGCCAGCCCGCCTCAACAAGAAACTCACGTCAGGAAGCTGAGAATTGATAAAGAAGCATTTGAGATTTTCAGGTGTTAGTTGAGAAATTATGAGAATCCTGTTCCTTAGCTCATCGAATTTATTAGTGAAGCCTCTCATGGGTTCATGAGGCTCCTTCTTCATTTGTGTAAGCTGAGCTAACAGGGCATGTGCATCGTCTGTAGGTTTGAACCTAGCCTCAAATTTGGCCTTAAGAGTTTTCCAATCAGTCACTATTTGTGCTTGCAGATGATAAAACCAGTTTGTATCAGCTCCTTGCAATGTCTCCACAAACAGTTGACTATAATTTCTTCATATTTAACACCTATTACACCACAAGCTATGCAAAAGGTTACAATATGTTCATCAAGATGAACCTTCCTATCATCATAGAACTTGGAGAAATTTTTCCTTGAGCTATAGGGTAGCTCATGTAGAGGTGGGGTCAGATTCAGGGGACCAAAAGTATTACTCCAGGGGCCTTGGACTGCCATGATATGGCTATTGAAAGGAGGGAAAATAAATCTCTATGGGATATGTATGGACAAAGCTCTACTAGCAAAGGAAAGAGAATCTTTGATTGGTATTGGGGACTTGATGTTTGTAAGAAGAAAAATCTTAGTTCACTAAGGTGAATTTATGGAGGGGAAAGATCAAAATTATTTTGCTGCACAAGCTCAAACACAGGGTCAACAATACCTTGAGCTCTCTGGCTTCGTGTGTACGGTGGATCTGCCAGAGTGTAAAATGGATATGGAAAAGAACTGGAACTACTTTCATTTGAAGCTTGAGGCTTCAAGATGCTTGGTCTTCCCCATTAGAGTCACCAAAAACTATTAGCATGGAGCTGTTATAAAAACATCAAAATTACTCATTCATCCCTAGCAGAGTCACCAAAAATTATTGGGTGAATATTTTGTCACCATTTGACTGATGGCAAAATAAGTGCATCAACCACAGCATAAGGAGATTTATGTGGGAAAATGGGTGTGGTGACCATAGCCAGAATGAGATAAATCTCTCCTCTCAGCAAGGGGAGGTTCCCTATAATTTATAGTATATGATATAAGTTGAAAATATACACATGGGTGAAATCATACCATCCATCTCTCTTTTTTTAGAGATGATGTTCACAAAATAGAGGAGAATTCTTAGATAATTGCTGAAGGCACTTCTCTTATTTCAAAAGTGATATTCAGTCAGTAACATGATTCTTCCTAGGTAGTAATAAAAACCACAAGAAACCCACAAAAGCACAAAGTCTTTCATTATTCCTCCCAATGATTAGGACAAAGGAACATAGTATCTTGAAGCATAGCCCAAAGTCTCCATTTCAACTACAACAGAGTAAAGGATTACGAAGGATAAAGAGAGATCAAAATCTCTCTAGTATCCTTTACACAAAACAAAGACTAAAGGCAATTATGCCAGCACAAAGTCTCTCACAGTTGACTTCAGGACATCTTCCAACTTACTTCCACTTGTTCTGCTTGTTTGATTAAATGGACAAGACTGTATTTAAGAAACAAACATAAGAACAATTTCCTAGATGACACAAGTTTATTCCAACACAAAGTTTGAAAGGTCACTTGCTTTCTCATTCATTTAACAAAATATGATTAACAGTCTGAGCTCAAAGTCTCAGGATTACCTTTCAATTTGAGCAGAGCTTCACTTTTGATAATAGAGAGATCTCTCTCATACAAAATGAGAGATTACAATATATAATATCACAAGAAATACTTGGGTGCTGGTTTTCATGAAAATGACCCATGCTGAATTAAATGCATTGAATATCTGTGAAAGGGCCATGCTAACACAAGTCATCGGCCTTGACTTTTGTGTTTTGAATCATCTCAAATGTCTCCTCCTAAGCATGGGTTGTTTGGTCTTCTTTATGATGCTTACATGGCTGTCTATTCACCTTTACTTAATTCAAAAAAGTAGGCCGCACCTTTGAATGTTTATGTTCTCTGATGTCCACCTGGTGGACTGTTCCACCTATTGGAAATAACTCTCTTGCAGATATTTTTGGATTTTCTGTAGTTGTTCTCTCTTTCCTTACCACATTTTTTCTCTTCGTAGCAATCTAAGCTCTCAGGGCTACCTTCTTGCTTTATGCTAGCTCCTTCAGCTCCTTTTTAGGTTGGTCATTGAGCTTGTTCTCAGGTTTTTTGAAAACTAACAATTATTCCATCACCTTGAATTTGATGTCTATAGGGACGTCATTGATCACTTGAACTTCTTTGAACCTTGAACTTTGAACTCTTTTGGTTCAAAGGTTCAATGGTTCAATGATTCATCGATTCAATATTTTGTAAAGGGCCATGTTTGCTCTCTTTTTGTTCTTCGATTGAACCATTTCTTTGAACCATTTGGTTGAACTTTTTTCTGGAATCTTCCACTTCCTTCATTCGCTCGAATATTCCTTTCAAACTTTGAACTCTTTACACCCTTTGAACCATTTTGGTTCAAGGTTCAATGGTTCATTCTCTTTCTTTGAATATTTTGAAGCTTCGAACTCTTTGGATCCTTTCCTCTTCTAAGTCCATCAAACTCTTTGAACTTGTTGAACCTTTGAATCTTTGAACTCTTTTTTGGTTAAAGGTTCAATGATTCAATAGTTCAATCTTCACTCTTCAAATCCTTTTATTCTCTAAGTCATTTGAACTTATTGCACTCGTTGAACCTTTAAACCTTTTGAAGTTCAAGGTTCAATGGTTCAACGGTTCAATCTTAACTCTTTAAATCCTTCTTTTCTTTAAGTCCACCGAAGTCGTTGAACCTTTGAACCTTGCGGAGGTGGGGTTCAATGGTTTAATGGTTCAAAGTGGCTCATTCTAATTGTTTGAAGCTTGCCATTAAGTATTTTGATTGAACCTTTGCATTGGACCATTCTCAAAACACTAAGGAAAAGCCTTAAGTGTTTTGAACTTCCTTTGAAGAAAGCTCACCTATTGAACCTGCGAGTTCCTTAGCTGAAAAGGCTTGAATATTTGAAAAACTTAACTACTCAAAACATTTTGAAAGAAAGAAAGAGACCATTTTTCCCTACAGGACCAAAATGATCGGCATGTTATCCACAAAAATAAGTGATGGATTTTGGGAACAACACACTCTAAAATGAAAATATTTTATGCCATGTATTCATTGTAATTTCCTTAGTTTTTTTTCCTTCTTCATGGAGCATATTTCCAAAATATTATACTCTAAATCTGAGTTATAATTTTTTTTTTCAAGATCTACTTGAAAGGCAATGCCATGCTCTATTTATTTAATAAATGAATATGTGTGTATTTTATAAAGGATGCAAACCTATTTGTGAGAAATATTTTTTGGACATAGTCTCTTGATGTCTTAAAAATGTCATGGTTGTCATTGATGTCAAGCTTGGTCATGATTCATAGTGCATTAATGACAAAGTGATTAGATTGATAGCTTAAAAAGTATATGGAATTTATGCAGATTAGTAAGGATAAAGAAGCGGTTGTGAGGTATCCATAGATGTCTTAGTGAAGTTCTAGTGTGTCATTTGATCATTTGGGAAGAGAAACATGCATATTATAGATTAAGAGAAGCCAAACCATCACTATACATCATGAAGATATGAGTGATCCAACATGTTTTTGCATTTTGTGTAGGTATTTAAAAAGTCAACATTGGTCAAATATTTTCATGGAAATGTTGTCAAAAGTTATAGGAATGTGTTATGAAGATTTGAAGTGTTTTTTAGGTCAATATATAAACCTTCAAAGTTTATATAGCAGATTTTGATGGACCAAAGACCGTCAAGTTTAAGTACATTGAAGTCTGGGGTTAAATAGTCAAGATAGATCTATGGTGAGCATTTAATCAAGTGATAAAGATCTAATGATGAGTGTGAAACCTATCAAATAGAGATCAACAATGAGCACATGATCATATAGATTATGATATAATGAAGCATATTGAGTTAATAAGTAAATAGAGTGCTTAGAAGGCATGTAGGCATACCAAGTGGTGTAAGTTCATTAGAGACTGACAACAATGTACTTAGAAGGAACATGAGGGTGCCAGGTGTCTTAATCCCACAAGTGCAAATCAATAATCAATGGTAAGTGATGCAAGGTAAAGATCAAGATAATCCCAAGGAGATTGATGGAGTGTATTTTATCAAGTTGTGTGAGGGCAAGGGATGAATACAGGTGTCTACAATGTTTACATTGAATAGTGACCGTTGGAATTTGAATATTCAAATTAACAAAGGAAAAAGTAGTCTATAGTATTTTGTTAATATCTTTTGATATAGGAAAAATTTATTGATGGAATAAAAATAAGAGTTAAATAGGATTTAAATTCACATCTATAGAATCTGGTTATAAGGTTTGACTATCTATATAGTCAAATTTATTGAGCTCCAAAGTTGACTATGTGTTTGACCATGTTCTATAAGTGACCCGAGAAGGATATTTGAAGAGTTCTTGATGGTATTTTGATGTTTTAAGATGAAATAAATATTGGAGAGTATTTTATACTCCATGAGGACCCTATGTATGTATTTTTTAGGTTTTAATAATCCATATTTAGTATTAACAAAGGATAGGAGTTGACTGTGTTTATGGAATACACTAGCAGATTGAGTGACCATCTTGCAGAGGAAAATTGAAGATGTTCTAAGAAGAGTTGAAGAAATAAATTAATATGAAGATGTCAAGGAAGTCTCAGGGTTTTATGAAAATGTATTTTAGGTCTTATGTTTCCCATATTCAGATGTGGAGAGTCAAAATAGTTTGACTATATTTTGACTATATGTGACCAGTCTAAGTGGCCATTCTAAGAGAGTTGAATTGAGTGATTAGAGATTGTGTTAAGGTTTATAAAGCACATGGATGTGTTTAATAGGCCCTAAAGGGTTAACCCATGTGATCTAATCATATATCTATGTTGAATACTAGAGTTTTTTCTTTAGAAGTTTGAGATTGTTTTTTCTATGTATGAAGGCCTAAAGAGTGAGGTGACCTAATTGGTAGGTTCAAGTGTTTATTTGGTATTCCTAGTGGAATGGAACTATCAGGGAGTGATCAAGGGTCTATTATAGATAGGTTTGATGTGTTTTAATAGTCGATAAAGGATGACGGTAGTCCAAATAGTCTTACATATAACATGTGAGTATGAAGGCCTAGTTATTTTAGGTCTCACCAAGACCTAATGGTGGTCTAGGGATAACGAGGTAATGACCGACCTATGAAGAGTGTGGTTATCATAGATAAAATTTGTATGTAATTATGTTAAATTTGGTTCAAATATGTAAAGCATCTTGGCTGAAAAAGATGGGTTAAAGGAAGAGAGTGGTATGATTACAAGGTCTGTATGATTACAAGGTCTAATTGGACTAATTGTAGTTAGTTGAGGTTATGTGGATTTAAGTGAAGGAGAAAAAATTTGAAAGAGAATGTATAGGTCATTTAGAAATAGAAAAGAGTGAAGAGGATTAATCATGCTTGTTTGATCAAGTTGATTCAGGAGGACACACATGTCACTGGACCTAATAAACCTAGAAGAGGTAGTTTGAGAGAGATTAGATGTGAAGAGTATAGATAAAGGTGGTCATAATAATTTTAAGAGTAACAATAGGTGTTTAAGATGATATATTCAAGGTATCTAATGGGTGCTTAGTTTCTTAGGGGGTTGGTTCCTCTTTGCAAGGTAAAGCATGCTAAAGATCTAGTTATTTTGGGTGCTCAACTAGACAGGGGTAGTAGCTCCTTATGAGATTGGTGTCTCACTAAAATAAGATATGGTGTTCCTTGATCAGTTGGTGTTGGTCTAAATATTATATCTTGTCATTATAGGATAGTATTCCATCTTACCAGGTTCAATGGATTTTATTCCCCAAGAGGGTTTCCCACATATATCATGTGTTATGTGTTTGATATTTATATATCTTCCTTGTTCATTGTAATGGTTAATTTATATGAATCATGATTATATATGATGAATTTTTTAGAGTTGATAGTTGAATTGAATTATCTTGCATCATTTATTCACCCCCTAGTGATTGTAACTCTAATAATTCTTATCAGAGCAAGACCTTCTTTGCAAGTTTAACCACTTGAAGGTGATCCAAGGTACAATATGGCTAAGCAATTAAAGAAAGAGAATCAAGATTTGAAGGCTCAATTACATGCTAGTTTTTCTTGTCTAAAATCAAGTGAAGAAAAGTGTTATTAGTTCAAGGTCATTTTTAAGAAGTACAAAGGTAAGATGAGCGAGTATGATCAAGAAGAAGCTCAAAAGAAGATCGTGGCCTCAAGCTTTAAGGGTATTAAGGATGAGTGCATCAAGATTAATAAGGAGATAGAATCCTTGAATGTATTCTCAAGATCAAAAGATGATAAATAGAATATCATCATTATTGAAGATCAATTAAGGGTTACAAAGACAAATCTGAGTTCAAAAGAGGAAGAATGTAGACATCTCAAGACTCAGTTAGAAAAGATAAATACCAAGTTGAGTTGAAAGCAAGGTGAGCATGATGAGTTGAAGTTCACTCTTGATTATATAAAGATTATTGAAGAGAAAGAGTGTATATATAAGGATGATATGGATAAATAAGCTAAGAGGGATAAGGAGACCATCCAAGATCTCAAAATTCAGTTAGAGGCTGTACGTTCAAGTATGAGAGCGTTCAATTGAAAACCAAGCTAGATACATTGAAGGATGAGTATGAGAATACTTTTCTCAAGGTAAATAAGGCTAAGAAAGAGTAAGAGAGGTCAGCTCAAGACAAGAAGGATAAAAGGACAAAGTGCAACAAGAGAAGACCCATCAGGGAACCAAACACTATAAGGTATGAAAGTTTATTTCATGGTCACTTATTTACATGTAAACTTTTTGGTCATAAGGAAAGAAACTATATAAGGAAGAACATATAGTCATCTAGAGGTATGGATAATGTAATCTGCTATAATTGTCATGACATGGGATATATTGCTAGATTCTGCCCCAGAATGCATGGGAAAAGACCAAACCCAGTATGGAGACCTAAGACTGTTAAGATTTAGCATAATGAGCCTAAAAAACAAGATGGTATGTTTGTTGATATTTATAACATTCATCAAGTAGAATGTATGAATGATGTTATTTGTTTCAATTGTCATCAAGTTGGTCATATTATAAGATATTGTATAAACAAGCTCTCAAGTCATTAGAAGGTGCATGGACATCCTAGTGTGCTCAAGAAAGGTCAATTTCATGGTACGGAATCCTAAGAAAGTGAAGACCAAGAAAACTAATTTAGTTGAGCTAAATTTTCAAGGTGAACTACTTGCTAAAGCAAAAGAGGAATCAAATATGAAGAAGGTTCAGGAATGCCAAGAGAATGTGTCATTTATCCAGATAGAAAAGGAGAATCTAATGTCAGTTCAAGATAAGCTAAAGGAAAAGACCAAAGTACTAATTGAGGATAGTTCTCAGGTATGTATGGATCCAAGAGAACATCTTACTATTATTGAGCAAGTTTCATGCAAAGAACATCATTTGGTAATGCCTAGTGAGGAGGTTATTTCTTTAGTTGAATAGGTATGTCATGAGTCTTTGTTGTCTCCATATGTTGTCAATCCAATATTAGAAGAAAAGGAGAATATTGTAGTGGATGAGCATGTTTCTTATATTAAGACTAAGAAGAAGAAGAAGAACTATTAGTTTCATATGACCAAGGAAGAGTAGGAATATGAGGAGTTATGGGAAATTCCTAGTTTCACATTGGCCTAGGGCATTGTCGGGTAGGGTGTCTCTGTCTAGGATTTAAACAGACAGTTGACAAGAAGAAGAAGCATAGTGGATGCTAGCTAAGCTTTGGTTGATGTTGCAGGACAAGAAAGATCTTTTAAAAATGTTCTTATCTAAGGGGGAGCAATGATTTTTATGAATTTGATCCAAAGTGTTGTGATGGAATGATTCAGAAGATATATTCAGGGACAATGATCCTAAAGTCAAAGTTTTGGTCAAATATTTGAAGGATGGTCTAGTTGGTCAAAGTGGTGAAGAATGAAGCTAGGTGTACAAGATCTTCAGGTAGGAAATGAATATCTCCATGTGTCTTATCAAGTATGATGAGTTGCTAAAATCTTGTATCATATATAAATGTATGTTAATCATGCTCTAGTGTGCTCAATATGTGTTTAGGGTTTTTGGTCCTAAAGATAAAAACTTGTCAATTTATTTTGCTTAAATTTATTGATCAAATGTTGAAAGACTGAAGATAAGGTTTATATGGAGTATGAGGAGAATGTGTTATCACATTTTTGATATCATATAAAAGGTCTCAGAGTTCAATAGATGTCAATTTAAGTATGCCATAGAGGTCATAGTGTTCTGAAGATAAGATGTTTCCATAAGAGTTTTGACCGAAATGTGGATAATGTTGAAGATTTGCTAGAAGACCTAGATCATTAAGAAGACTTGTTGAAGATGTCATGATCTAGGTGAAGCATGGAGTTAGGGGTAGATAACTCAGATAGTTTGAAAGGATTGAAGATCTATTAATGATGTGAGGGGGAACATATGTGAGATGTTCTAGTCATGGTGGATATATGAAGAAGTCTCTATAGTTATGAATTTAAAAAGATTGATATGATGACTTCGTAAAACCATGTCATATGTTTTGACAAAGTATTTAATCTTCATGCATGACCAAATGGAGCTTGTGAGTTATGTAGGTAGATAGGTCCAAGGATCAGAGAAGCCCAAGTTCTGATTGGTGTATGTCAAAAAATAGATGACATAAGATGGATCGTGATGTTAGGGGGAGATTTCTAATATTTATGAGTAGTTTGTCAGGTGAATGATCAAGTAGGCATATTAAGGAAGAGAAAGATCAGAATGGAGGAATTTTTTAGATTGAGATAAGGCATTCTAAGTGTGGTTTTCCATTAGTGACAAAAGGAAATATTATTGGACATAGTATTTTGGTGTCCTAATAATGTCATGGTTGTCATTAATGCCAAGCTTGGTCATGATTCATAGTGCATTAATGAAAAAGTGATCAAATTGATAACATCGAGAGTATATGGCATTTGTGTAGATCAGTAAGGACAAAGAAGAGGTTGTGAGGCATCCATAAATGTCTTGGTGAAGTTCTGGTGTGTCATTTGATCATTTAGAAAGAGAAACATTCATATTCTAGCTAAGAAAAGATAGACCATCATTGCACATCATGCAGATATGAGTGATCTAGAAATTTTGTGCATTTTGTGCAGGGATTCAAAAAGTCAACATTGGTCAAATATTTTCATGGAGATGTCTATAGTACCAATAAGGTATTTTGAAGATTCGGAGTCTTAAAGTGTTTTCTAGTTCAAGATATAAACCTTCAAATTTGCTCTAGTAGACTGTGATAGACCAAATACCATCAAGTTTAACTACATTGAAGTCTAGGGTCAAATAGTCAAGATAGATCTATTGTGAACATTTAATCAAGCAATAAAGATCTAACAGTGAGTGTGAAACCTATCAGATAGAGATAAATGGTGAACACATGATCATGCATATTATGATCCAATAGAGTGTATCGATTCAATAATTTAATAGAGTGTTCATAAGGCATGTGGGGCTTCCAAGTGGCATAAGTTCATTCGAGACTGACAATAATGTGCCCAGAAGGCATACGAGGGTGCCAAGTGTCTTAATCATAAAAATGTAAATCAATGATCAATGGTGATCAATACAAGGTAAATATTAGGATACTCTTGAGGAGATAAATGGATTGAATTTGATCAAGTTATGAGAGGGAATGATATGAATACATGTCTGTAATGTTTACATTGAACAATGATTATTGGAATTTGAATATTCAAATTAACAAAGGAAAAACTAGACTATAGTATTTTGATAATATATTTTGATATATGATGAATTTATTGATGGTGTATAAATCAATGTTCAATAGGAGTCCAAGGCACATTTAGAGAATCTAGTTAGAAGGTTTGACTATCTATACAATCAAATTTATTGAACTCCAAATTTGACTATGTTTGACCTTGTTCTACAAGTGACCCGAGAAGGATAATTTAAGAGTTCTTCATGATATTTTGATGTTTCAAAATGAAATAAATATTGGAGAGTGTTTTACACTCCTTAATTACCATATTTATGGATTTTGGAGGTTTTACAAATTTATTGAGCCTTAAATTTGACTATAAGACCTTGTTTTACAAGTGACCTGAGAAGGATAATTTAAGAGTTCTTCATGGTATTTCAATGTTTCAAGATGAAATAAATATTGGAGAGTGTTTTAGACTCCATAATTACCATATTTATTAATTTTTAAGGTTTTAACAATCCATATTCAGTATGAACAAAGGCTTAGGAGTTGACTATGTTTATTGAATACACTGACAGAATGAGTGACCATCTTACAAAGGTATGTTGAAGTTGTTATAAGTAGAGTCAAAGAAAAAAATGAATATGAATATTTTAATTAAATATCAATGGTTCATGATAAGTTATTGGAGGTCTTATGTTTCCCATATTTAGTTTTGGAGAGTTAAAATGGTTTGATTGTATTTTGACTGTATGTGACTAGTTTGAGTGGTCATTCAGAGAGAGTTGAATTGAATGCTTAAAGCTTGTGTTAAAGTTTCTAAAGCATATGGATGTGTTGTAGAGGCCTTGAAGGGTTCACCCATGTAATCTAATCATATGGATATGTGAAATACTTGAGTGTTTACTTCAGAAGTTTGATACTATGTTTTCTGTGTATGAAGGCCTAAAGAACAAGGAGACCTAATTCATAGGTTCAAGTATTGATTTGGTGTTCTAGGTGTCATTAATCCATGAGGGAGTGATCAAGGCTCTATTTTAGATAGTTTTTATGTGTTATAATCTTTCGTAAATGATGAAGGTGGTCCAAATAGTCTCAGATGTAACATGCGAGTATGAAGGCCTAATTGTTTTAGGTCTCACCAAGACCTAATGGTGGTTTGGGGATAATGAGGTGATAAATGACCTATGAAGAGTGTGGTTATCACATGTAATGTCTATATAGACCTATGTTAATTCTGATTCAAATATGTAAAACATCTTGACTGACCAAGATGGGTTAAAGGAAGAGAGTGGTATAAGTACAAGGTCTAACTGGACTAATTGTAGTTAGTTGTGATTGTGTGGATTCAAGAAAAGGAGTGAACCTTTGAAACATAAGGTACAGGTCATTGAGGAACAAAAGAAAGTGAATAAGATTAGTCATGCTTATCTAATCAAGTTGATGTAAGAAGACACACATATCATTGGACCTAATAATCCTAGAAAAGGAAATTTGAACGAGTTAGTCCTAGAGGTAGTTTGATAGAGATTAGATGTGAAAAGTGCAAACAAAGATGGTCATCATAAGTTGAAGAGACAAAATAGGTGTTTAAAATGATCTATTAAAGGTAGTTGAGTGGGTGCTTAGTTTCCTAGGGGGTTGGTTCCTCCTTGCAAGGTAAAGATTGTTAAAGGTATATTTGTTATGGGTGTTCAGCTAGACAGGGATAGTAGATCCTTGTGGGATTGGTGTCTCAGTAAACTAAGAAATGGATTTTTCTTGATCAGTTGATTCTGATATAAATTTTGGATCTTGTCATTACAATACTGTAGTCCATATTATAGGGTTCAGTGGGTTTTATTCCCCAAAAGGGTTTCCCACATATATCATGTGTTATGTACTTGATCTTGTTATATCTTCTTTGTTCATTGCAATGGCTAATTTTTATGTGTCATGATCATATGTGATGAATGTTTAAGATTTGAGAATTGAATTGGATTTATTGCATCACTAATTCATCCCTCATTGTCCCCCCACCCCTCTTAGTGATTTTACCTCTAACAACAATGACCATTATTATAATTCATATTATATTTTTAAACTTGAATTGGAGATTTTTATATAATATTTATTACATAAGTGAAGCAAGTGGGGGTTAAAAAGGGAAAAAAGTATTATGTTGATATGTGATTTACACAAAAATCATGTACATGTTATACTTTTAGATCAGTAATCACTGAACATAAAATGCGTACACACTATATCATATATGCATTATAATGTGCATGTGTTACTGTTATATAAATTCAAAGGTTTTCAAGAAACACATGCTAAAAAGGTGAATATGTTTATATATATTTACTAAAATAAATATTAAGTATAATAATTTATATTCTTATAATTTAAATTTATTTTATAAAATATAATAAATTGGGCCACTATGTATCTTCTATAATTGGTCTCATATCTCTATGAGTTACCATTTACAAGATTATTTTTCAAAATCTATTATGGTCAGTACTTAGTCATTTTTAGGATTGCAATGTTGAACCTATGTTTTTCATGGTGTATCTTTTTCATAATCATTTTGTAAAGTTTGGGGAATTTTAGATTGATTGCTAACATTTATAAGAGCTATAGGTGTGTCAAAATTAAATTTAAAAAATATCACATCTCCTATAGATAATGATAGTTGCTTGAGGATATTAACTCACAAATTTTTATGTGAAGTTAATCATGACTATATGAAATGATATGGATGTTAATTGGCTACAATTGAACTAATAATTGACCCAATCACTTGGTTGGTTCAATCATTAATGCAATACATGTTAATTTAGTCCCTATGAACCTAATTACCACTATAAAATGTGAATTAGAACTCAATTGGTACCAATGTCATCACTAGTTAAAGGAAATACGTGATTGGTACAATTAGTAATGTAATTTGGGCCAAGTTGATCCCTGTGAATCTAAATGAAAATATACATGATATGATTTGGGGATGAATTGACCCAAACTTCATCATTAATTGAGCCAATTACTTGATTGGTTCAATCAAATATATAATTTGGGCCAAATTTTAATTTGTGAACCTGATTATGACTATATTATGTGATTTGGGGCTCAAATGGCCCCAATTTCATCACTTATTAAATGAATTACTCAATTAGTTCAATTAAGGATGAATTTTGGCCATTTGAACTTGATTGTGACTATACAATATGATTTGGAGCTCAATTAACCTAAAATTTGTCACTAATTCAACCAATTGCTTGATTCAAGGTTCAATTAGAAATACAATTTTGGAGAATTTGAGCCACTTGAATCTAATTGGAACTAACGATGTGACATGGGTCTTAATTTCCCCAATTTCTTCAATGATTAAACCAATTATTTGGTTGGTTTAATTAAGACTATTTTGAGCCACATGAACTTAATTATATTTGTACAATGTCTTTTGGGGCTCAATTAGCTATAATATCATCACCAATCAAACCAATTAATTGATTAGTTCAAGTAGAGATGTAGTTTTGGTAAAATTTAGCTCCATGAACCTAATTTTGAATACATGATGTAATTTGGGGATTAATTTACCTTGATTTAATCACTACTTGAAATAATTATTCAATTACTTCAAATACGAACATAATTTTGGCTAGGTTTTTTTTCCATGAATTTAATTTTTATTATATAATGTCATTTGGGGATCAATTGGCTCCAATTCCATTACATATTGAACCCCATGAACATAATGGGGACTATATAACATGATATAGATTTAAATTACCCTCAATTTAATCATTGATTGACTCAATAATGAAATTGGTGATGAAATTAGGATTAACTAAGTCCAGAGTGACATTGATTAGTCCCAATTAGGTTCACATAGCTCAAATTTACCCAAGTCATATTCTTGATTGATTTGTTTGAGTAGTTAATAAAATATTTTATGAAATTAGGGCTTATTAAGTACCAAATCACATCATATAATTGTATTTAAGTTCATGTGAGTCAAATTACCCAAAATTATTATTTTGATTGAATCAATCAAATAATTAATTCAATTAATGATGAAATTTAACTCCATTAAGCCACAAATGACATCATACAGAACTAATTAGGTTCATGAGGATCAAACTAGCCTAAATTACATCCTTTATTGAACCAATTTAGTAACTAGTTCAATCAGGTATGAAATTAAGGCCAATTAAGCTCTAAATTACATCACAAGGTTTCAATTAGCTTCATGGGGCTCAAATTAGCCAAAATTACATCACTGATTGAATCAATCGAGTAATTGACTCAATCATCAAGGAAATTGGGGATAATTGAGCCCCTAATAACATTGTATAGTTGTAATTAGGTTCAAATTGACCCAAATTGAGTATCTAATTGAGCTAATATGTGATCAATTCAATTAATGATGAAATTTGGCCAATTGAGCCCTATATTACATCATATTGTCATAATTAGGTTCATAGATCTCATATTTTCTCAAATTATGTAAGTTTTTCAATTTGTGATGAAATTAGAGTCAATTCAACATCGTTTAGTATAATTAAAATTAGGTTAACAAGGCACAAACTGACTAACAATATATTATTAATTGAATAAATCAAGTAATTGATTCAAACATTTATAAAATTAGGGCCAATTAAGTTCTATATCTTATCATATAGTCTCAATTAGGTTTAAGGTGATCGAAGTGACCTAAATTACATCTTGGAAAACCAACAAGTAATTGGTTCAATAAGTGATGAAACTGGAGCTAGTTAGTCCTAAATGATATTATATAGTTCTAATTAGGTTCATATGGATCAATTTCACTAAAATTATGATCCATACCATGAGGCCTAAGACTGGGTGTGTAAGGGACAACCATGTTTAGTTGTGTAGAGTTATGCACAAAGAGTATTCAGATGAAACAATCAAACACACATTCAATGGAGCAAAAGTCTTACTTGGAGGAAATGCAAATTCTATTCATAAATCAAAGAAAAAGGAATACAAAGTATAATTTCTATAATGTGTGTATAGACAGTAGATTCATGGAGCAAGCTATCTATGTTATGTCTATGTGAATGGTATTGATCTAGTTGTGTTATATTTTTTTTGGCCAGATGCATATATTATATATTTAACATGCATAATACAAGTGTATTAATAATTATTGTACAGCTACAAAGAAGGATGTTGATAGGCACATTGATCTCTTATCATATGTGGTAGTTGTAAATAGTCTAAACAATTAATGTCTAAGCTATCTTCAAAGATTCCTAATCCTGTAATCCTTGGTTGGTGGCTAATGACTAGTTGGGCCACATTTTGAATCACATGATCGGGTTAGGACAACACATGGTTGTGTTTAGGTGGGGCTCAAAGGATCCAATGAGTCTATGAATAAATAATCATGAAGTGTCTAGGGTTACATAATACAGAGTGTGAAAAATATGATCTGAAGTGGACATTGCATAAAAATATGTGAGTAGGCATGTGACTTATGTGTAATGTTGTGGGTCAACTTAGATAAAAGGAGTGCACATGATTATGTGAGAGGTGTGACATCTATGCATTAAAATAAATGAGGAGTTCATTCAGATATGAAATGGTTGCACTTGAATCATTCACCCTTTTTTGAATAGTAATGGTCTCTATTGTGATAGCATATAGATGAGGAAACTGCACTCAAAGTTTTTGATAAGTGTACCACTTAGCTTAATCAACATACTGTCCAAACTTGACCACTAAAATAATTTGATGTGTTTCATGGAAGGTGTGTGTGTTTGTCACTTTGATGATCCTTCTATGTGGGAGACAAGTGTTTGGGATCCAAATCAGAGGGATATTGTGTCACTATTGGCTCAAGAAGTGATAAAGTGTAAGGCTTGAGAAGTTACACATTAAATAATGGGTGCATGCTTAAGTACTGAGGTAGATAAAAAATAAAGGCATTATCACTAGCTATTTGAAGACTCGTGTAAGGGCCATAACACAGAGGATTGATCTTCTAGTGTGGACCTTTGAATCATTACTTCTAAAGGTGTATCCAAACTTTATCACCAAATCAGAATGCATGAGGTGTGTGATGTGTGTCATGGCACTCCTTTTAATATACTTATGTACAAGAGAGGATCTGTTGAACATGATGATAAATAAATTGGATGTGTCATAGAAAATTCTCAGTTTTGTCTGCTTTCCATTCCTATGTGCATGACTCAGTGTTGGCTGGTTCATGGTAGAAGATGTATAGAGGTGCCAAACATTGAAATGTAAGACATGTCTGGAATGGACTATGACATGTATAGCTATGAAGGGCTCTATTGTAGGCATGTTGAATGTATAAGAGATTTTCATCCTAAGTGCAAGCATGTACATAGTTTTACATTCATAGAAGATGAATAAGTGTGCAATTGACCACTTTGGTTTTCCAATTTGTCTGTGGATGATTTTTTTTGATCTATCTAGATACATACCCATCAAGTCCCACAATGCTTACCAAAAGTGACTTACAAAGCATGAATCTCAATCTAAGATGATGGATGTTGGAAGCCCAAACATGGTTGAAGAAATCTTGCACAATATTAGATATGTTAATGTATTTATTTAAAGCGACCATGATATCCATCTTATAAAAAGCATCCACTACAATGAACACAACATCATGCCAACATCTTGTCATAGGTAACCCAGTCATGAAATCCATGTTGATAGATTCCCATGGTCTAGATGGAATAGATAGAGGTGTGTAAATTCCTAGCTTCCTATTCATGGGATTGGAGATGCAACAAAGAACGCAAGACTTGATGTGGAATTCCACATCTATGCACATGTGTGGCTAGTATAAGTGTGACTACAATGTGTCTAGAGTCTTTGTCATGTTAAAGTGTCCTGAGCTCTTGGTGTAGTGTGCCTTCCAAATGAGTTATTGTAGAAGTCCACCATTAGGAACACATAGGTCTTCGATCTTATAAACAATTTGGTTAGACAAGTAAAACTCTTTCACTTGTTTACCTTGCTCTAAGTGTAAGTCATTACAAAATCCTAATCATTTGAATAGAGGAATACCCAATTTGTGAATCTATGTCCATGCATGTACAACATCTTGATGAGTGTATGAACCAGTGATTGAATAATGCAATCTACTACCTTGTTATCCTTCCCTTTCTTTTTATTGATCATGAGATGGAACTAATATAGGTGAGTCATCTATTTCATGTGTCGTATACTCTCCATCTTGTTTTGTGTCTACAAGAATTGAAGTGTCTTGTGGTCCAAATGAACAACTATCTCCTTCCCCATAATGTAGTGTCACCATTGCTTTATTGCTTACATAATAGAATATAATTTTTTATCATAGGTAGAATTTCTTTGCACCATGTTTCTAAACATCTCTGAGTGGTATGTAACTAGATATCCATGTTATATGAGCACTGCACTGAGTGCATAGTCAAAAACATCAATGTGACTTTTAAAGGAATGAATAATGTCGAGCATTGAGAGAATAGAAACCATGTAGAGGAATTGATTGAGTGCCTAAAAAGTGTGATGTTTCACATGAGTCTAATTAAACTTGTCTTTTGCTTGTCTCATCTGGATGAGATCCCAAGTGATGTGCAAGAAACTAAGTACAAACCTATGGTAGAAGTTATAAAGTCTAATGAAACTCCTCAATTATATGAGATTAAATGTATTAGTCCAATCTTGGATTAATTTGATCTTATCTAGATCTAAATGTATTCCTATGCGATCAATGATGTAGCCCAGGTACAAGATCTGCATACTACCAAACATACACTTTGCTAAGTTAGCTTGCAACTTGTGTTGATACAAGGTGTCAAAGGCATGTGATATGTGCTATAGGTGATCCTCCCAAGTATTGTTGAAGATGAGAATGTCATCCAAGTAGATGATGATGAAGGAATTGAGGAAAGGCATGCATATATCATCCATTAAGAGCATGAATGTGGCTAGCGCATTAGTTAGGCTTAAAGGCATGACCAACCACTTATATAATCTCTCTCATTTCTTAAATTTTATCTTCCAAATGTCTTCAAGATGGATTGGAAATTGATATAAACCTAGATTTAAGTTGATCTTGGTAAAGTATTGATTGCCTCAAAACTGGTTCAGAAGGTCGCTAATGCATGGTAGTGGGTACTAATCTTCACCATCATGTTTTTGAATGTGTGATAGTATATGCAGAGTCACAAGGACCCATCCTTCTTTGGTGTGAGGACTATAAGACTCTTGCAAGGTGAAGAGGAAGCCTTGATCTTTCCCTAATCGAGTAACTCTTGTATTTGGCACCATATTTCAAAACTAATTTGTGATATAGGGGATATTCAAAAGAGGAGATTCAGGGACCAAATCAATGTGATATTTTACTATGTAGTGTGTTAGAAGGTCTTCAAGCTCTGTGAAGACTTTACTAAGTTTCTCTAGTAAATTGTTGAGTTGTTACTATGATATTTTATGAGTGTTGCACATTGTTAGAGTGTGCTTTGTCATTTGGTGTGCATGTGTGCTAGGGTGAACCATGAGGAACATAGTTTTTTGTGCATATGAGACAAGTTTATGACATTACTTAATAGAGACCAAGGTGATTTTGGTCATAGACCTCAAGTGGTGTGATGTCACAACTGACATCATCCTCCATAGATTGATTTTATACTAGAAAGTGCACTATCGATAGACCTATATATCTTTCCCCTGTTGCAACCACCCCAGAGAATAAGTCTTGGAGTGCACATAAATGGTAAGACTAAGGTGTTGAATTATTGATTGCATAATGATATTATTATGAATACCACTATTAATGATGACATGGAGAGGCTAACCCTTCACCTAGATCTTAGTGTGGAAGAGACATTCATGCTCTTTAGAGATGTCGATCATAGTGATGCTAGTGCTTAGAAAAGAGGTATCTAGATCAATGTTATCCATTGGTATGGGTCCTAATGTATATTATGTGAGTAAGGACTATTGTGCATGACATTCAAAATCATCATGGGTGGATGAGTGATGGCAATGGCACCACTTATCACCAGATTTCTTATTGCCTTTGTCTGAAGTAGAAGGTCTATGAGCCTTCAAGTGTTGTTCAATATTTTGAGGCTATTCAATTTTATGAGAAGGGTAATGCTTCTATGTAAGTGGATATGATGTGGAGTTGTGCAAGGTTTAGGCCTTGCACATTATGTTGGATGAATAAGAGAGATGTTGCTTCATCTTTGCCTTGGCTTAGATCTTAGTGGCATTGTGATATGCTTGTCCCAAAGTGTCAGAATTTAAGAACTACAATTTCACATAGATTTAATGTGAGAGTTCACTGATGTACTTTAGCACCTAATGTTGTTCACTCAAGTTCTCTTGTAGGCATACAAAGTAGTCATGGAATATGTTGGTGTTGTCTTCCACAAATTGATCCTTGTATTTACATAGTTTTTAGAACTTGATGTATTCATATTCAAAGTGTTAGAGAGGGTAGTATTCATCCTTCAACACATCAACAAATGTATTATGTGATTTGGTTACAATGCACTCTTGCGCACGATATGCACTGAAGGTCTCCCACCAATGAACAACTAGAGTGGACATCTTGAGTATTGTGAAGGTGATCTTATTAGCATTAGTGAGGTATTTGATTAGGAACTACACCTAAAGTTGTTGAATCTAGGCATCCACTGCTTTAGCATTGATCTTACCTTTGAACAAAGGGATTTCAAGGTTGAATTCTACTTTGAAGGGGATTTTTTGTTGAAACTTTTGACTATTGATATGAATGGGAATGTGTTGGGTTGAGTTGCATCATCAATTCTCAGAACTGACCAAAATTTTTGGTGTGTTGTGCCTCCAATGCATCAACAATGAGCCTTCAAACTTTTGGGGCTATCTTAGGTTGATTATGGGAATCAACCATCTTACTTTTGATACAACATTCTTGTATAATCTCTGAAATAAAACCAATTGTTAGAACTTATTTCTCTTATTGTGCTTGTGTAGTTACATGTATAAAAAGGAGTAGAGTGAAGCTCTTATACCAAATGATCAGCACCATGAGGCCCAAGACCAAGTGTTTGAAAAATAATAGTGTTTGGTTATGCAGAATGAATGCATGGAGAGTATTCAGATGGAACAATCAAAAAAACATTCTATGGAATGGAAGTCTTACTTGCAGGAAAATAAACTTCTATTCATAAATCAAAGAATATGGGATAAAGAGTACAATGTCTACAATGCATGTATACAGAGTAGATGTACATAGCAAGCTATATGTATTATGATTATGTGAATGGCATTAATTTGGTTATGTTGTTATTTGTTTTGGCCAGATGTCTATATTACATATTTAACATGCATAATATAAGAGCAATAATAATTGTTGTATAGTTGCTAAGGAGGATGTTGATAGGCATGCCAATCTCTTGTTAGATGTGGTAGTTGGTAATGGTTTGAATAGTTAATGTCCATGTTGTCTTCAACAGTTCCCAATACTGTGATCTTTGGTTGGTAGCTAAAAGTTAGTTGGGCCATATTTTAAATCGCATAGTCGGGACAAACCAAGATGTGGTTGTGCTGAGGTGGGGCACAAAGGAGCCAACGAGTCCATGAATAGATACTTGTGAAATGCATAGGGCTGCGAAGTGCATAGAGTTTGATATGAGGTGAACATTGTAAAAAAGTCTACAAGAAGGTATGAGACTTGTGCATAATGTTGTGGGCCAACTTCAGGCAAAGGAGTGTGCATGATTGCATGAGAGGTGTGAGCTTTGCATAGTAAAACAAAAAAGGAGTGTGTTTGGTTGTACAACGGCTGTGCACAAATCAAATTATGTCATTGATTAAACCAATATAGTAATTACTTCAATCATTTATGAAATTCGAGCCACTTGAGCCAAAAATGACAATGTGTAGTCCAAATTAAGTTCATGATTACATCTTTTATTGAACTAATCAAGTAAGTAGTTCAATTAAAGATGAAGTTGGTGTTGATTGAGCCCTAAATAACATAATATAATTGCAATTATGTTCATGGGTCTCAAATTGGTGCAAATCACATACTTGATTGAACCAATCAAGTATTTGGGTCAAACAATAATGAAATCAGATAAATTTGAGCCACAAACAATATTGTATAGTCATAATCAGGTTCCTGGAGATAAAATAGACCCAAATTGCATCTTTGATTGATATAATAAGTAATTAGTTCAACAAGTGTTGAAATTGGGTCTAATTGAGGTCTAAATGATAATATATAGTCGCAAAGTTAAATTCACTTGGCTCAAATTGGTTTGAATTCCATCTCTAATGGAGCCAATCGAGTAATTTGTCAAATCAGTGAAAATGTTAGGGCCAATTGAACCCCCAAATGGCATTGTATAGTCACAATTAGGTTCCTTGGGCTAAAATTGGATTTTTTGTTGAACCAACCCAGTAATTGATTTAATCAGTGATGAAATTAGGACCAATTATATTACAAATTACAACATATTTTCATGTGGCACTAGTCACAAAATAAAATTATTTTATTATAATGTAATAGTGTGAGATGTCATTAATTCATTGACCTTAAAATTATCTTTTATCTGGACATCACATGGTCATTTTAAATTTTTCATCTAACTTGGGAAAGACAATCAAATATCACAATATATTAGGAATATGATAGAGTTTTGAGCCTATTCATTGTGAGGGAAGGTTATTCTATAAAACTCAACATGGTGGTGTAATTAAATTGTATTCATTTGTCATTGATCAATACAAAACTTTCAAATAAAAAATGAAATTATTAATTAATATAGTTGTGACAAATTCGAGATAAACACATCCAAATTGATATCTCCCAAAAATATTTTATTTTAAATAAAAGTATTTAAAACATTTTCATATATATATACATAAAGGAGAGTTGGTGTGAGTGAGATGGCACGTGGGTGCCATACCATATGTAAGGTACGATCTGGGCAACATGATTCTAATGATGGAAAATAAAATGTTTTTTTTTGTGAGATTAGATCGGAGAAAGTGATACAAGTTCATCATTTGTTTGACCGGAATCTTGCCCAGTTTTCCTCAGCGTCAATATTCACCGTCTTAACTGCCTGATAAATTAATTAACAATGCTGAAAAGCAGTATCATTTAAAAATAAAAACAATGAATAATATTATTTTGCCAGCAAGCCTACGATCTTCATCCATTTATTATTAGCTTTGATTATTTTAATTATGAGACAATGGCATTAAGCCTTCGATCTTCATCCGTTCAGTACATGACCGCTGAAATGACAGACAGCGAGGCGGATATCCGGATTAACTTCTCTGAGAAGAATTGCTCTGTAAATCCAACAAACCACTGCTAACTTTTGAAAAATCTTGGGAATTCTGTGGAATCTTGGGATAATGCTATAATGAGAGATACGCTTGTTTTAAAAAATCCATCCCCCCCTATTTTTTTTCAAACCAAAGCCAGCTTTAAAAAAATCTTTCAAATTAAATTTATTAAAGGATTGCAGTCTAATTGATGATGGATGAATATTTCTATATATTTGGTATAGAAGCCATTAAGATTGGGATAGTACCTTAAGAAATTTTGACGACATAGATGCTCCTTAATCATCACTACTTAATCAAAACATTCATTGATTTAAATGTATATTTACTCATCATCATAATTCACTATAAATAGAAATACTAACCTTCTATATAATTCAGTGATTATCTATAGTACTTAAATATATAATTAAAAAATAAAAGAACATTAATACAATTATGATCATTCTACTCATTTTTTAACTAAAAATAACATATTAATATATTAAAAAAGAAAATCAATCACAAAATCAAATTATTTTTTACATTTATATTTTTTAAAATTAAAACTACCTAAAAAAAGTGTTTCAAATATATGTTTATTCTACATTACAAAAATAATAAAACGGTAAAAAAATGTGTTTAAATTATTTATATATATATATGTTCTACATTTCAAAAATAATAGAAACAGAGAAAAATTTCATTGTAGAATGCTTAGCCTATAAAAATATTCAAATTCATTCCATATAAATAATGATAGAAGAGACCATGTTGAAAGAGACAAGAACAAAACTATTGAAAGAAATCTAAAATTAGATATATGTTATAACCTTCTTAAAGAAATAGTTTATTTTTCAATTTATACATCATTAAATATTTATTATTTTTAATTTAATTAAAATTAAAATTATATAATTTCAAAAATTAAAATTATATGATTTTTTTTTAAAAATTAAAAATATTTAAAAAATATAATTAAAATCATGTTGAAAAATCTTTTTAAAAATTAAAAATATCATTAAAATATTGGTCTTAAAAAAAAAAAAACAAATTTAAAAATATTAATCTCCTTTAAAAATTATAATAATATTGAAAAATATTTATTTATAAAAACTAAAATAATATTTATTTTACAAAAATTAAAATTATTTTTTTGGTTGGAAAAATAAACTTCCTTTTAATATTTACTATTAGCTTCAAGATATCATATATTACAAAAAATAATAATACATGAAGATTACAATGTAAAGTAGTTGGTTGGTAATCATAGTTCAAACTTCATGGCCGAGGAAAAGATCCAGCTCAAAATACAAGTAAGAACAAAAAATATGGTCAAACTAAACATGACACTCAAAGACAAACAACAAAATTATTTACAAGGAACGACACCTGAGGGAGGGGTGGAGGATCATCTTTGGGAGGTAGAGTCCCCCATGCATAAGGAGGATTCAAGGCCACCCATCTGTCTAGGGGATATGTGGTCATACCAATAGCCCAACCATCAATAGGCCACATCTGAGTACCAATTCCCATAGTAGAGCCTCTGCGATAGGGATCTATGAAAAATGTACCACACAAAAATAGTGAACCCCACACTCATAAGTGAAAGTAAGTGAAGAAGTGATCACAGTTGCATGAATGGGTTCTACACCTTCTAGGAGGCAGTGGTGGTTATCCTAGAGGCAACCCATTTGGTGGAACATGACTATAGTGCAAGGGGCACTCCCCCAGTGATCCAACATCTCCTACAAGTGACAGACTTCTATCATAATCTTATTTCTTCGGGATTGAATCTCTATACACACTAAAGATATAACAAAAACCTTATCGTTAAGTGGAAAAGCATAAAAGCAAGCATCATTATTGAAAATATCATTATTTATGTCTTTTCATAATTGGAAAAGAATGATAGATCTAAAAAATTTCCATAGAAAAGCAATAGGAGTTGGCCAATTGGCTAAGTTCCCAAGAAGAACAAGTCACCAAGAAAAGGGCTCAAGGTGATAAGGTTGAAATAGGATATGTATCCATTTCCAAGTATACTAGGCTTATTGGCAAAAGTAGAATAAGTGTTTGAAATACTCAGGTTGGTGGCATACAAGACACTTGGGTGGAGTGATGCTCATGGGAGAGAGTCGTTATTCAAGCAAAAGGCTTTGGTAATTTGACGCCAAAAAAAATGGGAAAGCTTTTGATATTGACATGCCAAATTTTGTCTAGTCTGGCAAGCCAATTTCTAGCAAAGGATTTAAGTCCCTAATGCCTATTGAGCTTGCAGAGAGAAAGAAAGAAGGGGTTTATGACTTGATACAGAAGGCCTAGAGAATAATTCTTGAAATGAGTGTCACAATTCTGACACCATTTTTTCCACCAAGCTCAAGGAGGCTTTAATCCAAGCTTATGAAACATGACATCAGGAAGCAACTCTTGAATACAAATTGTAATAGGCAAGTCAACATTATTTAATTGACATTTATCTTTCAAGTCTAGCCAAGGAATCTAGTCCCTTGCAGAAACCAAATCGTGAATGGTAAGGATACATTTCTAAAAAATCTTGAGGGCTTTGATTACCAAACATTTAGCCAATAGAACATTAGTGCTAGTCATAATAGGATACCACAAGATGTTATGATCATTAGAATATAAACCTATACGGAAACCATCCCCAATCTACTTCATGTGAGGTTTGATAAAATCAATAGAGATGAGAAGGGAGTGGAAACCTATATTCTTCCAATTGGGTTTACTATAAGGGGATCCAAAAGAGATGCATTGCCTTACAAAGATTTCCTGGCCTCATTACCTTTAATGGCATGAACCACCCATTTAACACATAACTCTACACTCTATCTACAAAGTCAACAATTCTCATGTCTCCTTTGTCCCGAGGGAGGCAACAAATATTCAAGGCAACATGATGGAAACTTGTGGCATGTTTGGAATTAGACTAAAAAATCCCTGGGGATTTTGGCCAAGATGTCACAAGTTGATTTAGAGGGAGTCCAAAAAGAAAATAATAAACATAGGTGGCCACTAGAATTTTGGTATAAATTTGGAACTTCCCTTCTAAGGATAATGGTTTTACTCAACTTTCTCCTCCAATCTTTTTATTACATACTGCCATAGCTCAGTTGGAGAATTGTCAAAGGCAAAAGCAATGCCAAAAGAATTAAACTATTCTCTATACACAATCCATTTCCAATTATAATGAGAAGCCAATCAGGAATAGGCATCATACTTTGTCTGAAGCATTTCATCTTATTCCACTACAAACTTGACTTCAAAGACAAACAAAAGATATCAATGCATTTTATAGCTTCTACGAAGGTTCACTCTTTTCTTTGAGCATGAAAAAAGTATCATATTTAAAATGCCCATTAATGAGCTAAGAAGAGCAGTCAGTAAAAGAGATACCACAAACTAGATCCCACTTGGCTATGGAGGCAAGGAGATATCTTAAAGATTTCATAGAAAGAACATATAATGTCAGAGCTATAGGACATACCTGCCTAATGGAGAATTGTAGGTCAATGCTATTATAATTGAATCCATTAATGGTGAGGTAGGCTAAGGAATCTAAAATCAAGGTTCAAATAATGAAAATGAAAATTGGCCAAAACCTAGAGCCATTAGCATGAATAGAATAAACGGCCATTCCATCCCATCATAGGCTTTTTCAAAGTCATGCTTGAGAAAAATGGTTATCTGATGAGAAACTCTGGCCCATTCCATGACTTCCCAAATGACAATAAGATTGTCTTATCTCCCTATAATGAAACCATTTTGCTTAGGTTGAACAATGACATGAAGAATAAAATGGAGCTAATTGACCAAAGCTTTGGCAAGGAATTTATACAAGACTTTCAACAAGGTAATGGGCTACCAGCTAGTAAGAAGCTCTTAATCTCCCACTTGGGGTATAAATTTAATATTATCTTGATTAATTGAAGCTCCCAAAAGAAGCATTTTACACCCTGAAGCAAGTTGAGCCCACCAAAATCCAATGTGGATTTATAAAAATCATATAGAAAACCATCAAGGCTCAGGGATTTATCATTACTAATGCATAAGAAAATATTTGTGAGTTCTTAGAGGGTCAAGGGAGAGACACATAGTCATTATTCGGCCCCACATCAATTAATTCTTGTAAAGCCTAGGTTCTTTCTATTGTAATATCTTGGGCTTAGAACACTAGTTTGTAGTGATCCATGAAGGCCAAAGAGATGTTAAGAAGGGAAGTGAAGCTATCTTGGGTTGACTTGATGGCCTTGATCTAATCACGAGCATGTTCAATTTTGAGGATTTGAAGATGTCATTGGAAGCCTTATCACCAACCTTGAGCTAGTGTAGCTTGACATGGAGTTTTGCCCCTCTAGTAGCATGGCTTTCTACCACCTTAATGTGGTGTTTGAGTGAGGTAGCAAGATTATGGAAAGTAGTGTTAAAAGGATTGAAGTTAGGGAAAGAAGAAATACTTCAAAATTCATTGAGCTTGGCATCCTCACTGCATTTTTTGACACACTTAACTTATTTTCCATAGTGGCATAGGAAAGTGGTGGTACACAAAATAGACTCATTCTACCACTCAATCAAGGATTAGTATAAGGAGGGTGAGGAGATAAGTTTCATATTTGGGCAATCAGATGAATGGTGCCAGTGTGGCCTATAAGAAAAGTATTGAATACGAACTGATTATGTGTCACCTTGTATTAACCTGTGACCCATTTCACTATGTAAGAGATAGGAGCATGATCAGAGAGTACCAAGTCTGAATGGATAGTGACAGGGTAGCCATTAATGTTGGAGAAAGAGAAAATATTTTTTTCTAACAATATATAATGGTCAAATATTTCTAGCATGTGATGATCCCTAGCATGGTAGTTAGACCACATAAACCAAGACATGTTATCAATTGAGTATTATCAGAGGAGAGAGTCAACAAGACCCCATTTATTATTATAATAGTACCATACTCCATGTTCTTGGATGCACCACCACATAAGCAAGGCACCAATTTTATCTTTGGAACTCTCAACCATATTTAAAATACCCACAAGCGAACAACATGTAAGGGGGGAGATTTTTAGCCAAGGAATGCCAAAGTAGAGATCCATCAGGACCATCATTAGGGGCTTAAATGTTAAGAATGTCAAAAGAATTGCCATCAATGTCTAAAAGCATCCATATAACCCAATGTGATGGGTCCTCCATCATGGAAATAGTGAAGGGGAAACTCAAGCAAAACTAATATTTTGGTGATGCCATGTCCATCTTCATGCATAGTGGAAAACTGGGTGGTGTTATGCCAAGTATAATGCATAAAAGTTCGTAGAAGAAAACTTAAAATTTTAACATCTTGCAAACAAATAAAATCTAAAGAACCTATATGTTGATAGGCAATGCACACATATTATTTTTGAAAGGACTCTATAATAACTCAAACATTCTATGATAAATAATTCATTGGGACACATTATCCATGTGGAATTTCCCATGTCCATCCTCAAAATCTACTAGCAGAGCAATATTCTTGTGTTGGTTTGGGCTATAAAAACCTCTTAGCATAATGGAGTGAAGTTTATCCCCATGGTCATCTCGGGGAGAGTCGCCACCACTGTTGGGTGAGTTACACAAGTGCCTCAATAATGAATTATTGAGTGAGGACATCCTAGTGGTAGGGACCAAGGAATCTTGGGAACTAATTAAAACTATGATCTACTAGGACTCAGGGACCAAAACAAGAGGGAGACATAGATTAGGTATCTCTTGAGAAGGCTTGTCAACTAGACAAGAGGTAGTAGGGGAGGAGAATTTCAGCCCTAGCTGAGGATTCTTTGAATGGACCATGATCTAACAGTCCTTGTTGTTTGCCACCTCAAGATTTTCAAGTTGTGGAGGGTCCAAGGAAGGTTTTGAACATCCCATAAGGGGGAAATCTTTGGTACGATGGTCAGATAGCTGACAGAGAAAGAAAGTTGAAGTACATAACTTTATGTGACCAGTGGACATCACTTACTTGGATATCAATAAATTCATTCAAGTCTTTGGAAAGGTCTAGCTAAACACAAACCTATTTGTTGGGGTAGGAAGAGAACAACTTTGGATACTCAGGGTAAATAATGTGTCCAAAGGAATCAGAATTTGCTTCATAAAGGCCCATAAGTACACCGATAAGCTAGGAAGTTCAACCCATACAAGGACTCAAAGGGAAACTTGGTCTATGACCTTAAAATAATGGGTATAGTTGGATAATTTCATGATCATGGTTCAAAAAAAATAATAACTTGATTTGGCAAGGAGGGATTGGAATTCAGATGACTCCTTAAAGGTAAGCAAGAAAAACCCTTTGGTAAGGGTTTTGATGCCAACCACATGGATGGCTGCTGACTCCTAATAGTGGTGAATCCAATTTTGGATGGACTTTTCCAAGGAGAGTAAAAAAAAGTAATAAATAAGAGAAAAAAAAGATACAATTTGCATGTGCATTTTCAATAGCATCACCAATAAGACATACTTCTAGTTGAGAAGGAAGAGAAGAGGGAGTACCTCGTTAAAGACCTTAAAGATAAACTTATGATCTCTCTTGGGCACCATTTCTCTCATCTCCTACAACAACGATTGCAATTGAGAGTGGGGAAGCAATTATATAGGGCTAGCTTACCCATAGGGTAGAGTGCTAAACATAATAAATACAGAAGAACCCTAGAAACTCCCACAAAAGCAGTATGTAAGGAGGAAATAAAAGCACACAAGGGAAGGCAAGTTGACCATATCCCCTTAATATTTGTTTAAATATAGCAGCCAAAAAATAAGTTTTTATTTTTAATGGGGGTTATTTTAGAAGGGACACAATATCCATAAATAATATGTGTGATATGATTTTTCATAAAAGTACTTATTTTATTGGTCATTGTTTTAAAGGTGCAAAGTACATAAAGAAAATATTTTTATATTTTTTAAAAATATAAAATACATGTTAAAAAAATATTTGAGGTACAAACAATATATCAAGAGGGTTTTTATCTGTTTTATTTGAAAAAATAAAAATTAGATCTAAATTTGCGTCATGTTTGTTGTTATTGGTGCTATAATAAAATATTTTGGTCTCGACAAGATATGATTAAAATCTCTATATGTATATTTATCACTAATTCAAACTAAGTTTAGAAATTTATAATATTTAATAATTTAATCAAGGGGAAAAAATCTATTACAAAATTTTAAAATATTTAATAATTAAAATTAAGAATGGATTGTAAAAGTAATAAAAAATAATAGTAATAATAAGTTATTTCTTCTATATTTGGAAAAAAAAGACATTGAGATTGGAATTCTACTAGGGTATTTTCATGTGATCCTTGCCTTTATTGGTTGTCTTTCTTTCTTGTCACTCAAACTGTTGTTGTAGGAGACTCTAGTTTATTATGTGCATTTATTGTGTTCAACGCACCACCCTT
This sequence comes from Torreya grandis, assembly GCA_037957365.1. NCBI lineage: Eukaryota > Viridiplantae > Streptophyta > Pinopsida > Cupressales > Taxaceae > Torreya > Torreya grandis. The sequence goes on along the minus strand of JARHVA010000812.1, from coordinate 408,872 downwards.
TGGGTAAACTAGTACTATTTAATGACCTCCACCTTATTTTTTCTAATTGTTGTTGCAGGTAGTGGAAAGGATGACACCCAATTGAGCTAGGAAGTTTGTGAAATTTTTTTATGATGACATAACCCTTCTAAATCTCCCTCTCACATTGAAACTTTTTGAAACCATGATGTAGTTGATAATGTTTGAAAATGGAATGAGAATAACTCACTTATAGCTTATTTTAATGGCTCTTTCCACTTAGAGGAGTCCCTTAATGCTTAGTTTCATCACTAGTGAGAGCCTTTAGGTGTTCATGTCACTAGTGTTTGAAACCTTACCAAGGGTTTTTTATTTTATTTTTAAGAGTTATCTAAGGTACAAACTCTCTTGGTAGAATCCAACTACTCATTTCTTAGAAACACACTCTTGATTTTGTCTAAGTGGACCATGAATTCAAAGTCACCAACTAGGCCTCCCTAGTGGTGGTGGTCTTGATTGAACTCCCTGGCCTCCCAAACCCCTTGTGGTCCTTCCTTAATGAAATTTCCCATCTCATTGGGCAAATTTTATGCCATGAGCCACCCAAATTTTATCTCACACACCCTAATAGGTAAGCTTCTATTAAGGTAGATTTAACCAAGGATTAATGGGAATTCATCAATATCCAAGTTGGTGATGAGCATTGGGAACAAAAGGTCATTTATTTTAACCTCTCCAACACATGTTTTCACTTCCAATCACTTGAACATCGATCAAGTATTGTCACCTCATGGGTCTATTAGAACCTTGTTCGAATCCTTTACAAGTTGAGATGGTGGTAAAAAAATAGTGTTTAGATAATGGTTTACAACAATAAATCATCATGTAGTCCTAAACCCTCCTCCAACTCATTTCTCCTTTGGTCACCAAGCCCTCCTCAAAAATTATCAATATGACTCTCCTATCTACTAGTAATCAAAAGATATAACAAAATCACATTCCTCAAGTCTCACATCCTAAAGGTGGTTATTATCCTACTAGGATATCGTCTATAAGTGGTTTATTCTATATAAAATTATGTAGTGCACTTTGTGGTAGTATTGAATCTCCCCAAGAATATAATTGGGATAAATACCACTCCATTTCATTTACGGATTTTATTCTTCCAAATTAGCATAATAGTTTCTCAACCCTTGGAAATATGGAGGTTGGATAGGGGAGCTCCTTATGGATGATATTTCCTAATGAATATTTTCTCTTAGAATGTTTGAGGTCTCATAGACTCCTCATGAAAATTCTATGTGTGAGCAATTTGTCAACACTTGGGTTCTTTAGATTTTACTTGCCTACAAGAAGTAAAATTTTATGGCTTACTCCTACATATTTCTCTAAAATATATTTGTTCTGACATCACCCAATTATCCACTCTACATGATGATGGATGTGGTGGCACCAATATATTAGTTTCACTAAAGTTTTCTTCCTTGATCATCTCTATGGGGGTGGGGGAGGGGTATCCGTCATATTGAGTTATTTGGTTGATTCTTGATATTGATGGGGATTCATTAAGAGTTTATAACATTTATGATCCAAATGATGGCCTTGACATAATGTCTTAATGGCATTATTGAGCTAATAATCTACCCATTTCCATGAGGCTAGTGTGTAGAGATTTTAATATGGTAAAAATCCTTAAGGATAAATTTGGTGTCATACTTATGAACTACTATATGGGAGAGCATGAAGCATGGTATTATTTCAATAATCAGTGGTGCCTAGTCGACCCTCTCCTCTGATAGTGAAATTTTAATATCACACCTTGGTTTACATGGTCTAACTACCAGATTGATTCCAATTGGGTCCTCAAATTATTAACCCATTATATGTGGTCAAAACAAAATAATATCTCTTTTGCCTCTACTAATGGATAACTAGTCATTATGCACTCTGAGGATGTTTTATCAGATCATATTCCCATCTCATGTAGAGTGGAATGGGGCACCATCTAGTAAAAGTTCCATGTAACCAATTCATCCTTATCACCTCTATATTGAGCCATGAGGGCACCATCTAACTCATTTCTTAGAATTTGAACCTTTCATCTTGACCACCTTTGGCTCCTAGATAGATAGAGTGGTGAAATGAGGCTATTCTGCACAACACCACCTTTCTCCACCATTAAGGAAAGTAGATTGCTTATGTTTTAAAGTAAGTCAATGATGTTTTTCTCAAAGACTATTATAATATTTCCTCTCTTATTAAACACAAATCATTTGATATTCACCTATGAAACATGGTTTCCTCCCTCAAACTCCAAATTAAGTTGGCAAAAAACCATGCTTCTAGAGGGGCACAACTCCGTGCTTGCTTTCATTGGATTAAAATTGGAGATATGGATTCAAATTATTTTTAAAAATATCTAAAAGCTAAGTGATCAGATCAAGGCCATCAACTCAAAAATCTGCGACTCACTACCTTTCTAGACCACTATAAATTGGTCTTCTAAGCTCAGGACTAAATAATAGAGAGGAATGAGACCTTGAAGGAATGCCTTGTTGTGGTTCCTCACAAAATCAAGTGTGTATATCAGATTCTCTATGAAACTCCCTTGACTCTCCATGAGCTCTTATATGCCCTTCATAACATTAACAATGACAAATCCATGAATATTGATGGTTATCCTTATTAATTCTACAAAGCTGTCTAGGAATTTGTTGGCCCTAATTTGCTTTAAATCTACAAAGAAGATATGAAAAAGAAGTCATCAGGATCAATTATTAATCAAGTTAATATAAAATACATACCTAAATCTGGTGATCCTAAAATTATCACCAATTGATGCCCAATAACTCTACTAAATGTGTGCTATAATATCTTTGCTAAAATTCTTGTGAATCATCTCCATCTTATTTTTCCTGCAATTATCAAACTAGAGAAAACTAGTTTTATCATAATAAAATATATTCTTGAAAACCTTATTTATCTTTGGGAAGTTATGGAATCGGTCAGAGAACAATCTTTCTCAAAATTGATTTTGAGAAAGCCTAGACATGATCAAATGGTCTTTCAAAATAGCTATGTTACAAGTTGTTGGCTTTGGCCAATTGTTTTTTTTTTGTAGATGTTAGTATAGGTTCTTGATATTCCATTAGAAATTACTAATGGGGAGATAGATCATGCAATATAGATAACACAGATAAAACCAAAACATGCACAAACATATTTTAGGAGAATTGGACAATTTTATAATTAACTATTACAGATTGTCACAACTGTAAATAATGAATACCTTCATTTTAGTAGATAATGTACATATGAAAAAGGGAATATATTACCCATAACATAATACACAAGGAAATAATAATCATGAGGTAACCATATAATAATCTCTATTGATCTCTATCACAACTGGAACTTATTTATAATGTAAAATTGTAGAGTATTTATAGTCGACATGTTTGTGTAATGCACAATTTTATAATACGCATATCCTTGTTGTATTCTTCCAAGCACTTGTTATAATTTTGACATCTATGTATGGTGAAAGTTTTTGTTTTTTCTTGTAGAAAAAATGAGGAATGCATGGGACAGAGTCATGTGAAGAAGTATATACCTATGTGGAAGGAGGTGGCATGAGTTATGATGGAGAAGCTAAAGTAGGCTATGTTATAGGTGTTTCAATTGGAATTAATGACATTAGGGATAAAAAATTATGAAACCACTATTGGAGGTGTGTTTTTTGAATTCATAGTTATGGGATCTATTCCTTGAAGTAATTGTTACACTAGGATTGAAGACTAAGCTACTTTTTACTGATGAAGTTCTTCTTCTAGCTAACCTGACATAATATAATATGGTATTTTGATGAGAAAAATCATAGGATTATCAAAGGAAGACACATCCTTTTTATACAATTTCCAATCCATCATGGTGACCCTGACCATACTCATCATTATTCATAGTGGTATTTTCCAATCCATGAGATACTTTATATCATCATCCTTAGTTATCATAATAGAGGATTTTGCATTTGAAAATTTTAATTAGATATCTTGTTGTACCTATTATCACTTATCTTATTATCGTTGTGTTTAGAATCCTACAAATGTGTTTTATAGCATTCCATTTTTCCAACCCTAGATTCACCCCATAATTATATCATGGGAGTCCATTGATGCTTTGAGTGTAACATTGAGTTCCTTTTTCAAAAAAATTGTCTCTTATTTTTTCCTTGGATTTGTTAGCCATAACAACGTATGCATTCACATCACCTCAAAAATTATGCAAATTTTACTTCCAATCTATCATATTGCATGCCAACTATAGTATTTTTAGTTGTGTAGTATCCAAAACTTGTTCATACTCCTCCAAAATCTCAATCATTATTTCAAACTCTACCTTGATATTTTGTCCCTACAAATATAGCCAAAAGAGCTTTTGTAATGACTGCTAATTCTTAGTTAGTTGAAAAAGATGAAGTGTGATATGCTTCTCCTTAGACATAACTTGGTTTTCTAAAACTTGACCAACTAATGTAGGGCATGCATCCTCAATTATTTTCTAGACATTGTTCAAGTGAGCTTGGATTATTGCATTTTATTTCAAAGATATGAGGCATATAATTCCAATGAGGTAGCCTTCTATACAATGGAATCTTTAAACACAATTTCTCACTCAAGTTTCTTAGACAAAGGAAACATAAAAACATCCAAGGAAACTTCTTGGGAAACCATAACAATGGATAATTTGACAGATGTCATCATTGTAAAAGTTCAATGGGTTGATGCCATTGGTAATGAAAATGTCATTCACCTCATAGATAGGGCTAGGATATCCCAAAGCCAAATATTAGAGATATGCTTTGAATTTTGTGATGGTCCCTCTTGAGTGTCTGCTAGTTTTTAATTTACAAATTTCATTTTTCTTCCCATGTTATCTTGAGTACAACTTCCTTCACAACTTGTTCTTTAGTGTTTACTTTTGTATCCTACTCTTGCTTTTCTAGAGCCTCTTATTTATGCGCTTATTTTTGAGCTTTTAATTTAGTGTCCTCCTTAGGTTGTTTCTGTTATGCCTCTTGCCCTTCTTTATCCTATTGTTCCTTTTTATTATGCACCTCTCAATCTTTTTGAACTTTCTTAAATTTCATTTTTTCCTCATCCTTTGATTTCTCTTTCACAACTTATTCATCCTTTTTCCTTTGTACCTCTACTTATTTGGCTCATTGGTTTTGAAAATCTGCTTCCTTGACCTTCTTCTTATCTTCTTCCTGCTACTAGATTTTATATTCCTCTTCTTGGGGTTTTCACCTTATTTCTTCTTTCATCTGCCTTTGTTACATCTCGATTTTTCACTAGATAAATTTGCTAGATTATCTGTAGATATGTATAGTTAACAAATTTAGATTTGGTTATTTTTAACTAAACTTGAGATATATGCTATTATGGGATAGTAAAATATTACTTAGATACATGATTTGCTTACTGTGAGTTAATTATAGTGTATGTCTTTACATTTTGAGCATATTGATGCATTGTTTTAGTTAAATTTTATGTTATATGTTTATCATGACTATTATGGTCTAACTACCTACTTTATTGTGAGATTGATGTAGGAAAATCTATCCCTTAGAGTGTGATGAAAGGAGAGTATCATTAGATAGGGTGACTTAGATGGAAATGTCGAAGGTCGATAGAGAGCTGGCAAAAAACCTACACACACCATATATAGCCAACACATGTTAGATCCATAATAGTGGTTAGCATATATATATTTTGGATTTTGTTTGCATTAAAAGTCATTTATGCATGGTTTGATAGCATAATTTAATGGTTGTGGTTGATGCTTAGATAAATTGATCCTTGTGTGGCTAGTGATTGTAATTACCGTATGTGGACCAACTAGTATATCTTAATAATGGTGAGAATCAAGCTTGTTATCATAATGATAGTTGAAAATATCATTGTTGTGCTTAAAAATTTATAATTATTGTTGGATAATGGCTTAAATAAGATAAATTAGCATTATTGAAATTATGTTCTAAATTATTAAATAGGTTTTAATTAATGTTTAAATCTAGAATACACACATATACATGATGAAAACCTTTTGAAAGGGAATAAATCGAATTAAAACTAAAAATAAAAGAGAAATGAAATGTGTAAACAAAAATAAAAGCAAAAAAAAATTAATAAAATACTAATAAAAACTTTTAAAAACAAAGTTGCACTTTACTTTTTAAAAAAAATAAAAATAAAAGGAGGAGGCATATGGAAGAAATAGGATGAAAGGAGAGGAGCTGAGAAAGGCACAAAAGGAAAGGAGAAAAGTCTACTAAGTAAAATAAAGGACTTCAGAACACATTACCAGGTAGGCAATACAATTTAAATTCTATAGGTTTATATTAGTAATCAGGGAATTAAAATGGGGATAAACATGAATTGTGTGTGTGATAGAGTGTATCGATCTAAAACATAGATCCAAATAGAAAAACAGAGAAAAACAACATATTTATTCTAGTTGTGATAATTAAAATGTCCATTCTGGTAAGATTAAGAATTTATAAATAGATGGAAAATTAACTTATCGTGTAATCCATGCTTAATCTATTATCTTTTTAGACTCATTAAGAGAATTTGAATAAGGGTCTTAGGAAAGCATCAATCTATTTTGATTAATCTGTTTTAAGAAATGTAAGTCTTAAATTTTAATATAGATTTATTTCTTAAATAAGACTCAGATTCCACAATCATAAATACCATTAAGAAATGAGATTCACATTCTAAAATCACCTGTATTTAATTATTTAATAGGCCGTATCTAATATACTCAAGTCTGTGTGATATTATCACGCATATACAGTTGTGGCATATTATTTGAGTTTTTTTATTTCCTTCCTCAGTAAGAATTTATAAGTATTAGATATTACTGTAGGGGGGCATCGTTGTAGTTAACTCCCAACAAATGTAATGAGAATGAATCATTATATTACAAATTAATAGTAGAAATCATAAGTCATTGTACATCCAATAAGCGATGATGAAATAGTTATTTTGATTATGAAAAGAAACAAGTCGCTGTATTATGGCTCTTACATTGGCCTGTTGAGGTCGATTTGTAATTAATCTCCTAGACAGCTGGGGAATGCTAAGATCACTAGAATTATAGCATGTTATACTATAAATTTATTGGATTTTGAACCCTGTGAGTCACTGATACATGTCAACAGTAGGATAGTGTAATTAATACATATATTTATAGCCATCGATCTGATATACTAATCTGATATACCAATCTTTAATATAAAAAATAGTTTATATATTACCTATTACCAATTTGGAAGTACAATGGCTAATATGAGAATGGTGTATTTATATCATAGATTATATTGACCTGTGTATTTATATCAAAGTTGGGAAGATATTAAAATATCAAGGCTATAGATAAACCTGAATTATACGCTAATAGCACAAGGATATTAGATTTCAAACAGAATTGCTCTAATGAACATATATTAATATTATCAATATTTAGATATTACAAGATTAAATACATGCTCGAGGTAATCCCTTTACTATGATTCATATGCTTTAAACCCATGCGTTAAAGTATCCTTTGAGCAGGATTTGATTAATAAATAATTTAATATTTGCTGAAGAAATTATAATTTAATGTGAATGAATTATATTTTAATATTTATAATAATATATTTATAAAGAGGCGATCAGAGGCTATTATAAGTGTTGTTTTCTATGAAAAAGTGTTTTCAGGGTAAATATACACTATAAGATTTCATACAAGTGGACATTATGGTTTCTTATATCCTCAATAGTTAGTTTATAAGCTTGAAAAGACACTAATATCACTATATGGTGAGTACGCCACTATTACCTATCTTAGATAGATTTATATTAAAGCTTTCACTATAAATTTATAATTGCCTTTGTGAGTGTTGAGCTTGCTTATACCTTTCTAAGATGAATAACTAATAAGTGTTGAGCTTGCTTATATAATTATAAGCTTACGTGGATATTAAATTATGGTATACTATATATATGTGTGTATGGTATGTGGTTATATATCTATTATAGAAATTATAATTCTCTAAGTATATTATGGTATACTATATTGGGATAGTTGTTGGTACAACAAATTCAATTGACTATAGTGATCTACATATCTTGGCAGTTCATAGTGTTGTATAATCTTAATGATAACAAATGTGATTTTTTATCTCTTAATATTTCAAAAACATTGTTATTATCCTATCAATAAAGTTATATTAACTAAATATTTAATCGAGAATCATAAAAGCTAATGATGTCATTGTTTATCATATTTTATTAAAAAAATCAATATATCCAAAGATTTATGATAATTGAAAGAGTTATTATACATTGGGTATTTCGGATTATATACTAGGATTTTGATCTAAAAATTTAAGAGAACGGGATTTAGAATTATCATAGCTTTGGGTTACTTACATGTGGTGTATATTATATTATGCAAGTTTTTGTACATAAATATTATACCTATAGTCTGATTGATAGTATTAAGTTTCTTAGGGCTATGAGACTATAACCTAGAAAATAGAATGAGATGTTTAAATGAATGTTATAATGAGATTATTAGTCTTTTATTTCTATATACATGATTAATTAACTGTTTGTTATATATGTTATACATTGAATACTTAAGTGCAGTAAATATAATGTGATTGTTATTATGTATAAGTGCATGGCTATATCTAGTATATAAGGGTGCATCATAATTCATGCTTATATATATGTTGCTTTGAATGTGAGTATGCAGTTTAATCTTAAGGTATTTCTGGGTGGTATAATTCCGTACATTCTTTCTTTTTGTTATCTATATGGACCATTGGATTCTTAAAATCATAAGTTTCGATTATGTGTTATCATGTAGTTGAGAACATATGATAGTATGAGATATCATAGGGTACTACAATATAAAAATATGTTATACTTGGATGGTACGTACTATAATTATTATTCCTAAACTCATATATACATTTGATTGATTTATTGTATACATGATGGTTATTGCCATGGATAGCGTGTTTTGTAATAGTTGGTAAAACTTTGTGTATGCATTCATGCAACTTTTGAGAGATTAATGAATGTTGTGTTGGTATGTTATTGTGGTATATAAGAAATATGATTTGATTCATTATATATAGTTACTTGTATAATTGCTTATGTTTCCATTATTTTAAGACTACTTTATATGACAATTTTTTCTGGAAAAACTAGTAGTTATATTTTAGAATACTAGACTAATGTAATATGGGTTATCATAAGTGTAGTATGTTTAAACACCAAATTGTGGTAGTTAAAATATATAGTTATGTAAATTTTACCCAATTAGTATATAGTGTAGTCATTATTTCTAGTATAGGATAGAAATTAATGTAAGATTCATTCATGTGTTTGACAGAATAAATATATGAATTGGTTACTCCTATGTTTAGCATGTTATATGATGTATTTGATAGTAGGATGTAAACTAAATGAACCTTGTGGTTAAATTGTATTTGACCAATCTACATTTCTAATTTGGAGTAAGGAATGAGATGACCTTCATTGGCTTACTAGTATCCTAATGACAGATGAAGGCAATCCAATCAAGTGGTATGAATGAATTTGATTGATCTAGATCATCATTATTTATTATTTATAAATCTTTGAACCAAAGTATGTTTAGTGAGAAATAATCATTTAATTAGTATGGTTTACATATATGTGTGATATCTTTTAATAGATCAATTTTTCTATGATGCACTTCATGCTTAGTTTAGTTAGAAATCATACAGCACACATGTACCTACTTGTCTCTGTGTATTATCACACCATCAATATCTACTCATTTGATAAGGGAGGCCCATTTCTTGATGGGTTTAGTGTGTAGGATCATTGGTCTGTGGTTGTGTGAAAAATTCTCAGATGATGTTCTCCCTTCCCACAATAGTACTACTTATCAAGACAATACTTGAGATTGCCATAGATACTTGAAGTTCAGAAACTGTGCTCTAGAGAAGCCATGTATCTTAGTTGTATATTGTACTTATTATGTAAAATTGTTATGGGAGTTGTAATTATTGGTTATTGCACGTTGATATTGGTATATGTACATTTGTATTAGTTGTGGTTGAGTTGTTATGTTTACTTTCTATGTTCACATTATGGCATGTACTCTCATGATATTAAAGATCAATATAATGTGATGTATTATGATTATTTCTATTATCACCTTGTGTATTTATTTTGTATCTTTAGATTCTTGTGATGTAATATATATTTGGTAGATATGTTTAATAAAAAAAAATATGTATTTCTATGTCTAACCCAGTGGGGTTGTAACATGCAGTATTAGAGTTGTGTCTCAAACTCTAGGACCTAATGAGTCTATTAACACTTTCATGTTTTTGTGTTCACCAGTGTAAACCTAGTGACATAAAGTATTGAACTAGTATTTTAGATTTTTGGTTCCTTAGTGTAGAACCATGTACACCATGATTAGAGTTTTAAGACTTGATAGATCCTCCTATATGTATTGGTGACTTTTGTAAGAATGTGACATTCATGAAATGTGTGTGTTATAGTGAGTGTGCATCTTTAGGAGCTCCAGTACCCTCTTATAACTGTTATAGGGTTGGTTTATTTAATGTCTCAATGGTGATGGTTGCATACGAGGTTTGGGTAGGTGATCACATAACACAGTTCATGAGTTATGAACAAAGGATTCTACTATAGTTTGATCACTTGGATTAAACTCCTTGAGTATTATTACACCCTTCTTGGTAATCAAATCACCTTTGTCATTTGTGTTGTGAGTGTTTAATAATCATAATATGATTATCACTTAAATATATGTGCTTTATTTTTGTGTCTTATAATCGCTAATCCTAAAAATGGAAAATATTGTAAGACCATTTTTAGTTGATACCACCTAGTGTAGTGGGAATTTTCTTGTAGTAAAGTTTTGTTGTTTTGGTTGAGAATCCTTATGTGTTAGGAGTATTTTTAAGGATTGACACCCTTGAGTAATGTGGTTTAGAAAGGAGTGTCAAATTTATTAGATATCTTAGAGATGATATTTTATTATCTCATTCTCCTTTGACATTATTATAAGCTACCAAAAGGAATCATATATTCTCTTGATGTAGAAACTTGTTTCTAAAATGTTGTTTTGACCTTATTTTCCTTGAGAACATGGGATCAGTGTCTTATAATTTTTGATGATAGATAAGTTGTAAAATTAGATGGAGTTTTATATCTTTGTGGTTAGTATATTCTTTTCCCAATTATGAAAATAGATTATGATACCATACTTACAGGTTTGGTAAGTAGGTGGTGTTTTGGCAACATTGAGATTGTGATGTTTTTATTTTTACCTTGTGAGGGTATGTGAGAATTTTTAAGATAATATTTCTCTACTTTTCACTTATGACTCTTTAGAGTCACTATATGATCTAGTTTATGATTTCAAGACCACATGGGGTGGCAAACCTTGAATGTATATTAAACTCTAGATTAAAAATTATATGTTGATTATAATTAATATGTTATTATTTTTAGAGGTACAATCACTAAGAGGTGGAGGGGTGAATCAGTGATGCAAGAAAATCAACTTCAATTCCAATTCTAAAAACTCTTAACCATTCAAAAATAACCATTCATGAAGCATATATACCATTCATTGTAATGAACCAAAAAAACAATGCAAGATCAAAGAACATAACACATGAACTGAAAATTTTTAAACTAGATTTAGTATGACTATAAATCGGATCTAAATTATGAAATAACATGTATCACAAAAACATTTCTCAAATCATAGATATTATGAAAGTATAAATGGAGAGAATAAGATAAAAACCACACACAACATAGATCTATCGTGATTCACCCAATGTGGGCTACATCCACCAAAAAAGTCCTCAAATAAAATTGTAATCTAAAAACAAGATTACAATGAACTCTCACAGAGATAAAAAATTTCTTATAGAAAATGCTACACAAATAAATGTTGCAATTTCATCTACACCTGCACAATATTGTATATCACAAGCTACTATACCATACCCTACAATAAACACCTGTAGTTTGCAAAAACATCTACACTTTGACTTTGATCCTCAAAGCCACACCCTGTAAATAAATCATCAACCTCTAAAGGCCACACCACACATTGTAAATATAGAAAATAAAGGAAAATCCAAAAAAAGAGGAGAAATTGTACATGATTACACAAATTAAGCATCATCCACTATGAACACATCAGTTACACCTCATCAAGCTCATTTAAAAGCCCATCTAAGAAGGAACACACCAAAGATAGAGTCTCCACCTTTTAAGGCATATTTTCTAACAACATGTGATCACAACCAACTCCTTGAAAAAAGGAAGGCATTACATTTTTCAATCAACAACTAATATCTCTAAAAATAAGGAAATCAATCCCATTTCAAATAAAAAAGGAAGTCACATGGAAATAAATAAATATAACAATTAATTCCCTAAAAATAAGGAAATCAATCCCACTTCCAATAAATGAGGAAGTCACAAGGAAATTATTAAATAACATTTAATAATATTTCACTTACATGTGGAGTACATGAGAAATGCATTCCCCACACCCTTGGAGCTATTTAAGCCCCCAAAATGTGCCATCATGGTCATGTGATAGCCCCAAAGGGATCCACACTCAACAATCTCCCGCTTGGATACAGTTTCTCCTAAATAGAATCTATCATTGATCCATGACCACTAAGGCTAACCAAATCTAAACATTGTCTCAACTTGTCTAATGTGACCACCTTGGTCATCATATCTGAAGGATTCTAGCTAGTATGAATCTTCTCCAGCTTCACCAAGTTCTCTTCTAAAGCTGTCCTGATGAAGTGATAATGTAACTAAATGTGTTTCATCCTCAAGTAGAAAGAAGATTTCTTTGCCAAATGAATAACACTCTGACTATAACTGTGTAGTCTCCCAACTTCTTTCTCATGCACCAACTCTCAAAACAACTCCTTTAACCAAATCATCTCCTTGCTAGCCTCCGTGGCAACAACAAACTCTACCTCTATGGTTAACAAAGCCACAACCTTCTGTATCTTAGAAATCTAATTAAGCATCGTATCTCCAATAGTAAATATATATCCTATCATACTCCCCCTGTAATCAATATCTCTTGCCATATTCAAGTCCACATAACCACACAAAGTGGTATCTAATATGCCATAACATAATGTAAAATCCATCATTCCACTCAAATACCAAAGAATCTATTTCACTGCTTGATAATTTTCATAACCTGGATCACTCATATACCTACTCACAACTCCCACTGCTTGGGCAATATATGGCCTAGTACAAACCATGGCATATATCAAGTTTCTCACTACCGATGAATAAGGTACATTAGATATCTTAAACTTTTTAGCTTCCATCTTTGGAAACTGCTCCTTTGATAATCTAAGGTGGCCTATCAAAGGAGTAATAAAAAATTTAGAATCTAACATGCTAAACCTTTCCAAGACTTTTTTCACATACTCTGATTTGGATAAAACTAGCTTCCTCTCCTTCCTATCACGAGTAATCCTCATACCAAGGATTGCTTTACGGTACCCAAATCCTTCATAGAAAAAGAGTCACTAAGCTATTTCTTGGGCATATGAATATGTTGTATGTTCTTTCCTATAACTAACATGTCATTGACATACAAGAATAATATAATAAAGGAACCATCATCAAAATATTTTATGACATGTTTTATATTCTTGTTCCAATATAAAACAATCAAATTTCTTATACCATTGTCATGGAGCTTGTTTCAGGCCATAAAATGTCTTCTTTAGTCTACACACATGTTTCTCCTTCCATTTCACCTCATATCCCTATGGTTGCTTCATATATAACTCTTCATCCAAATCACCATGAATAAAAGCAATTTTTACATCTAACTATTCTAAGTGAAAATTCTCAACTGCAACTAAACTAAGAATTGTCCTAATAAAAGTCATTTTTAAAATAGGAGAGAAAATATCTTCAAAATCAATACCTAAATTTTATGTAAACCCTTTGACCACCATCTTGAACTTATACCTTTTTCTCCCTTCATCCTCTTCTTTTCTCCTGAAGATCCATTTGTTTGGCAATGCACTCTTGCCCTCGGTAGTCTTATCAAATCCCACATTTGGTTCTCCATGAGAGATCAATGATCCTCATCCATGGCATGCTCCCACTTCAACTTGGCATCTACCTGCATTACTCCCTCATAACATTCTAGTTCTCCATTGTCAATGAGTAATAAATAATTCAAACAAGGAGAAAAATATTTAGGTGTTCTTCTTACCCTAGAAGACCTTACCAAAGGAGTTTGGGGTCCTTGTGTAGAAGGTTCCTGATTTGAATCATTAGATACTTTGTCATTTGTAATGTCATCCAAAATTGTGTACTCTTTCTATTCATGAAACTAATCCTTATACATGACTTTTTCATTAAAGACTACATATCTAGAGTAAAATATTTTCTTATATTTAATTCTTCATAAATAGAAACCAAAGTCATCCTCACCATAAGCAACAAATGTGTATTTTTCTGATTTAGCCTCTAACTTGGTCGTATTCTCTTTATTAATGAGATCAAAAGCCTCACATCCAAAGACTCTAAGAAAAGAATAATTAACATTCTTACTAGACCAAATTTGTTTAGAAATGCCTCCATCCAAGGGCATATAAGGTCCTTTGTTAATCATATATACTTCCATGTGCATTGCTTCTACCCAAAACTATAAAGGCAACCCTGCATGTGACTTCATGCTCCTAGCACATTCCATTATTATTCTATTCATCTTTTTAGATACCCCATTTTGCTATGGAGTTCCTAGAACCATTTTTTCCCTATAGATTCCATTGTTAAAAAAATAACCAAATAAATCATTAATACAATTCTCACCTCCGATATCTAATCTAAAACATTTCAATTTGAGACCTGTTTAATTCTTAGCCAAGGCTTTATACTTTTTAATAGTGTCAAATACATTAGATTTATTTTTAATCCAATAAACCCAAACTTTCCTAGTTGCATCACTAATAAAAGTAACATAATAATTAGATCCACCAATAAAAGATACCTGAGTTGGTCCCCATACATCTAAGTGTACCAAATCTAACTTGTGATCTTTATTTGTTGGTCCAACCTTTAGGACCTTAACCTGCTTATGTTTCTCATACACACAATTCTCACAAAAGTCTATATCTAGATATTTTAATCTAGGCAACTTTTCTTTTAAGATTTCCATGCCCTTATGGCTTATATGATCAATACTATAGTGCCACATAGTTGCATCTCCATTTGCAGAAACTAAATCAAGAGAATCAACACTACTAGTCAAATATAAAGTACCAACTTTCTTACCTCTTAAGATCATAAAATCACCTTTGGTAACTTTTCAAGAATCTACAGTAAACCTTATTGAAAAACCTTCACTACCCAATTGCCCCACTGAGACCAAATTTTATCTCAACATAGGCACGTGTCTAATATACTTAAGTATTCATGTGTTCCCATTTTGCATTTTAACTTGAACACAACCTTTCCATACTATCTCACATGGTTTATCATCACCAAGATAAACATGTCCTAGATTCTCTTGAACATAATCATTAAAATAATGTCTATGTGGGGTGGCATGAAAAAAAACCTTTGAATCTAACACTCAAGACTTAGAAAAACTATCCATAGAAAGAATTAAGGCATCCTAGCATGATTTACTTGATGTCACATTTACCTCATTCATTTCCTCCTTATTGGCATTCTTATCCCAAAGTGACCAACAATCCTTCTTTGAGTGTTCACTCTTCCCACAATGCTAACATATCATCTTGGATCTAGATCTGGACTTAAATCTAGCTTTTGACTTTCCACAGTTGCTTTTGCTCTTGTCCTTTTACCTCCCTCTAGTATCAATGGATAAAGAATTACTTGAAGATGATTCATCAATGTTTTTCCTTCACATCTCCTTGCTAAGAATCACACTTACAACATCCTTAAAATTCAAGCTTCCCTTAGCAAGGACTGCATTGCTCATAGCCTTAACCAAACTATCCCAACTATCAGGAATAGAACATAAAAGTACTAAATCTCTAACTTCATCATAAAAATTAATTCCTACTAAAGTGAGCATAATTAAAACTATATTAAAATCATTTAGATGATTAGCTATTGAACCATTCTTAGACATTTTCATGTTAAACAATTTTTTCATAAGAAATTTTTTATTAGAAGAAGAGGGTTTCTCATATAACTTTCCAAGATTATTCATGATATCTTTTGGGGTTTATCATCAAAAATATTTAATGCAAAAAAATATGTAAGGCATAATTGAATGGATCCCAATGCCTTCTTATCAAGTAATGACCAATCCACATCACTCATAATTACAGGTTGTTATCTTTTCCCCTCCAAGGGGAGATGAAGCTCCTTCTGATATAGGTAATCTTCCATCTACATGTTTCACAAACCAAAATGTTTAACATCAAACTTCTCAACCATGAATTTGATCTCTTCTCCCATAGCTCCCACTCAAGCTAATATCCTTCCTCTGATTCACCACTTCAACAAAACATAACCAATTGATCAGATACCAGTTGTTAGGAATTAAAAAACTTTAAACTAGATTTAATATGACCATAAATTAGGTCTAAATTATGTAATAACATGCATCATGGAAACATTCCTCAAATCATAAATATTATGAAAGAATAAATGGAGAGAATAAGATAAAAAATACACACAACACAGATCTACCATGGTTCACTCAATGTGGGTTACATCCTCCAAGAATGTCCTCAAATAAAACTATAATCTAAAAACAAGATTACAATGAACTCTCACAAAGATTAAAAAAATTGGTAGAAAATGCTACAAAAATAAATGTTACACTTTCACCTACACCTACACAATATTGTATCTCACAAGCTACTATACCATACCCTACAATAAATATTTGCACTTTGAAAAAAAATCTGCACTTTGCCACACCCTATATATGTAACAAATGGACGAAAATCCACAAAAAGAGGAGAAATTGTGCCATGTTTATCTAAGATAAGCATCATCCACTAAGGACACATTAGTTACACCTCATCAAGCTCATCCAAAAGCCTATCTAAGAAGGAAGACGCCAAAGATAGAGTCTCCACCTTTTAAGGCACATTTTTCAACAATATGTGATCACAACCAACTCCTTGAAACAAGGAAGGCATTACATTTTCTAATGAACAACCAATATCCCTAAAAATAAAGAAATCAAACCCACTTCTAATTATAAAGGAATTCACATGGAAATAAATAAATATAACAATTAATTCCCTAAAAATAAGGAAATCAATCTCACTTCCAATAAATGAGGAAGTCATATGGAAATTATTAAATAAACATTTAATAATATTCCACTCACATGTGAATTACATGAGAAATGTGTTCCCCACAGCCTTGGAGCTCTCTAAGCCCCTAAAATGTGCCACCATGGTCATGTGATAGCCCTAAATGGCTCCACACTCAATAGTTTTGTGTCTTATGCTAGCTAATCCTAGAAATGGAGAATCTTGTAAGACCATTTTTAATGGATACCACCTAGTGTAGTGGGAATTTTCTTGTAGTAAAGTGTTGTTATTTTGGTTGAGATTCTTTATGTGCTAGGAGTTTGTTTAAGGATTGACACCCTTAAGTAATGTGGTTTAGAAAGGAGTGCCAAATCTATTAGATATCTTAGAGATGATATTTTATTATCTCATTCTCCTTTGACATTATTATAAGCTACCAAAAGGAATCGTATATTCTCTTGATGTAGAAACTTGTTTCTAAAATGTTGTTTTGACCTTATTTTCCTTGAGATCATGGGATCAGTGTCTTATACTTCTTGATTATAAAGAAGTTGTAAAATTGGATGGATTTTTATATCTTTGTAGTTAGTATATTCCTTTCCTAGTTATAGAAATAGATTGTGATACCATACTTACAAGTTTGCTAAGTAGGTAGTGTTTTGGAAACATTAAGATTGTAGTGTTTTTATTTTTACGTTGTGAGGGTATGTGGGATTTTTTAAGATAATATTTCTCTACTTTTCACTTATGACTCTTAGAGTCACTATTTGTTCTATTTTGTGATTTCAAGACCACATGGGGTGGCAAACCTTGAATGTAGATTAAACTCTATATTAATAATTATATGTTGATTATAACTAATATGTTATTATTTTTAGAGGTACAATCACTGAGAGGTGGGGGTGAATCAATGATGAAAGCAAATCAACTTCAATTCCAATTATTCAAAATCTTAACCATTCAACATAAGCATTCATGAAGCATATAAACCATTCATTGCAATGAACAAAGAAAACAATGTAAGATCAAAGCACGTAACACATGAATTATGTGGGAAACCCTCATGGGAGATAAAATCTAATCTCAATATTGAAAACTAATGGACTATATTCCTATAATAGATCACAAAAAAGAGACTTTAGTCCTATGTTGAGCACCCACACAACACCTTTGATATCAACACCTCCAAAAACTTTATTGCCTTCCAATATGATGGAGAATAATGAATAAAAACCCTCTTCAACCCTTCACACTTTCTTAATCCTTCACACATAATCAATGCATCCAAAACAACCTTTTGGATCCATCTACACCTCTCCACTCATCCTTAATCATCAATCTGCAAAACACTATTACCACATCAAAAACATGACCATTAGGTCACACACATATCCCTCACACTACTATGATATTCAATTCATCAACCAATATTGCTCATACTTCACCTTTCTTTGTTGATTCTCTTTAGAAACCTTCATCTTTGCTTTTTCTCTTTATTGAGTCTTCATGATCACCACCTTTTTGTTCGGCCACAAAACATTCCTTAACCCTTAAGGATTCTATCACACTTATAAAAATATTGACACCACCTACATAGATTGACCATATCATTGATATATCACCCTTAAGAAACAATACCTTTAAATTAGGCCTAAGTATCCCTTTTAGGTCTATGGAGACCTATTCATCCCTTTAGCACTTTATTGAGCAAAAATAGAAATACAAGACCAATTTTAAGCACATAGCTCCATGCCACATGACCCCTAAGACACTCTAAAGTGATTACAATCATCACTACATAACTCTACATAGGCAAAATCATTCAATAATTTGCCTTGTACATGAAAACACCATGAATGAACAAAAAGTCAAATTTTAAGCAATGATTCATAGTGAATATGGATTGTTCAAACCTCAATAATCCATATAAATGATCCTCAAAGAGTCTACAACACACACCAATATATAAATCATCATGAAACATCCAAATATCATCAATACAAATTAAAACATCATTCTCAAGTTCTTAACAAATAAAGCTCAAACACTTAGTCAATTTTGAGCTATAATAAATACAATTGTATGACCAGTCAAACCTCACAATTAATTTTTTATGATTGACCTTGAATTTATTTACCACTTTGATTTTTACTCCATCATCAAAGTCATCCATTTTCTCAAGATATAGATCAAATAATCACAACTAGTTTACTTTATAAAATTTGAATATTTAAATTCCAACGGTCACTAAAAATGCAAATTTGACTAAGTATAAAAACAATGAAATATGCCTGGGAGAGTAACTTTACACTATCATAACTTTTGATAAACATCATGTCAAAGCATGAAATTTGAAACACATTCTCTAGGCATAAAACTAAACAAATCCATGTGATCACTTTCTTATGACACCTTCAAATGTGTGAATGTTGATATCATTAATCTAATTAGTCAAGAAACTCTGCCAAGATGAATAGGATAACCTAGACCTTCACAAGACTACTCAAATGGATTTTCACTTTTTCAAGTACATGAATCACTTGTTACACCTAATAGGGTCTATTTATCAATAACATATCATCAACAACATCCATAACAAGATCAAGACCTTTAGGGTCTCATACAAACTATGTGAACACTAAGGTACACTTTTTTACTAAGGACCATGCATACATATCATCTCATGAATGCTCTTGTCCACCTTAGATACATCATCAAAAAAACCTCAACAATCTCCCCCTTTGTCATTTATGTCAACACTTGTAAAAACCAACACAAAGTTATGCACATACTCTTTTTCCATCTACAAACACTTTCTCCCCCTTTGACATAATGACAAAGTGTGTTTACCTACTAATCCTAAGGACCTATATATGTTTTCAAATCCAAAAACAAGAAGGTACCTCCTCTGATAGATGATATAAAATCCCCCTATCACTGTGCAGACTATTACTTACCATGACTACCTCAAGCCTGCTCATTGACAACACTCTTCTTTGACCATGCACTACTATATGATTAAAAAACACACCAAAATACCAAAAACTAATTTTAAACATATTAGTAATATTGAGAGGGACTCACCTTAAGTCATGTGAGCTTAGGTACCCCTTTATCACCTTCAGACCATCTAAAACCATGATAAAACTTAATATTTGTCTTCAAATTCTCTCTCAAAAGTCACCCATAGAATGAGAAATGGACATTTAATATATTTATCAAATACATATGATGCACAAATTCAACTGAGAAACATATTCAGGGACAACCATACATTTTTATTTTGAATAAAATGACCAAAAACTACTCTTCTTCACACTATCCATGCTTAGAGGCCTTGTAGCCTTATATATTTTACAGAGGTCATATTTTTCTATGTAGATACCTCCATGACTTGGAACATCATATTTTATGCACACTCATACTCCCCCTCATGCATGCCAATTTTCATCACCTAACTCTTCCTTTCCACCATAGTTCTTTCACAAACTAACTTGCCAATTATCACTCCATTTACACAAATGCTCAACAATAAAATAAACTATACACTTATAGATGACTATAAAGTACTTTTGAGCTCTCATTTGGCCATTTCAATTGATTAAGTTGCCTCAAACCTCAAATCCTTTGGGAAGTCACTAACCCACATGGGCTAAGACACTAGGGCATTAATAAAAAACATGGTCAACTTTCCATCTTCCAATCAACATCAACACCTAGAGGTCACCAACTCAAACTACCAGACCAATTCTTGAGGTCTGACCCCTTGGGGAGCCCATAGAAACATGAAATGGTTTTTGGCCTGCAAACCGTCAAGCAAAGACTATCATACATGACATCCATCAAAAATATTCAAATGTAATTTAATACATCTTCATGATCTATCAACACTTGGAACACACCTTTATAATGTCCACACACCTTTCTAAATCATAAAATCACCTTGATAACTTTTAAATCTTCATTTGACACCTAAGAGCTCATGATTGTGTCTATAGACCCTATTTACACAATAGTCACTGAGTCAAAACAACATAAAAAGATCATATGAGACTTATGACATCTCCACAACACCTTTTTCACTTAGACACATCAAATACAATTGGCCTCAAACCTTGGTTAGTCTCATAGATGTCAAATACACAAATTTTTCATGATGGGCTCTCTCTAGGTAGTGATCACTAAACAAACTAGTCAAACTAAAAAAAATGGTCATGAAAGGTTCTTTTGACCAACTTAGCATATCTAAACCCATGTAACACAGTTGGACAAATCCTCTCGACACTCCAAATCAATCATACCTTCATTATTCATGATTTGATCAACTAAACCAAGCTTCAAATATTAACTAAGAACTATCTTTAGGACCAATGTACTTGAACAGGATCTTTGAAATTTTTCATCACAAACCTCTGGAGTAAGCACATGAACTTGATGCTTCTCCCTAGGAATTTATACAACATGACAATCCTATTCTCCAATCAACACAATATTTGGTAATATAATATCATCAACTCTCTACCATAAAGGCATTGGCCTTAAATACCCATCAATAATTCTACATACCCCTGTTCTTATTATGGCATTTTGTACATCACCTATAGCACACACACACTTCTACATATGAAAAATGTCTTCTAAGAAGCATAGGTAGAGACACCCACTTGTCATAGAGAGACCAAAAGTCCCAAAACTCAAGATACTAACATATATTCATACTCTCATTTGACTTGTAGGCCTTCCTCATCATCAAATTAACTTTGAATGGGTCCTTAACTTCATCCTTTCCTTCAGACTCAAAATCTTGCTTGATCTTCTTATCCACTCGGACAGATAAGGCTTAATCTTTGGCATTTAAAATTTTACCCTATTCTGTTATGACAAACAATCTATTTTGAACTTATTTTTCATTCACCTCCTTGGTTCTCTATTCTATATGGTTCCTTTTCTTCATTTTAGGATTGACATTATTTGAATTAGAATTCTAACCATTCCTACAGAACCTAGTTATGTGACTTCCCTCTTGACACCGGAAACAAATAAATTTTATTTGATTGTACATACCTTTTATATGGGATACATGATGAATCCTTAAATTTTCATTATCCCATTCATGCACCTGATGATTTTATTTCTTGATGAAGGCATTGTAATACCTTGAAATATGACCAATCCCTTGACATCTGTAGCACAAGATGTCATGTTTTGCTTGTGGACTAGTTGACTATCTTGAGCAATGATATTATTCATGTTTGTCATTATCTTGCTCATAATTCCATGTAAATTTATTACGAGGAGCTTTTCTCTTGCAGTCAATGATCCTATGATCAAACTAATGACAATGACCGTTAAAGGAATTTTTGTACCTATTTTATTCTGTTTGGGAATTATAGTGTTTAATTACTAAGTAAATAAAGGTCTAAGAAATGTAAATCATTAAATATATATGCTTAAAATAGCCTAATAATTTGTGTAAACATATATTATTTTGCCTTTTTATAAATATGGTAGTAGGTGAGAGAATTTAAAACTTGGCTTGTTCTGACTGATCTAGGCTAAGACAGAGCTTGATACTAGAGGAGTAGGACTAGAAAATAGGTTATAATAGGTTCCTAAACTTCAATTGTGAGTTAGAAAAGAGTGATAAAAGTGGACACCCCATTGTCTAGTGTTATAATCCTATTTCAGCATTATTATCCTGAGGTTGAAAGCTTTTTGGGTTCTATTTGACACATCAATGTTACCCTATTTGTGAAATTTTGAAGTCTAGAAGCCTATGGAGCTCATTGTGTGTTTGATTCAATATTTTAAACCCTTAGGAGATCTTGGTTCTTGAACTTGAGTTGAAACTTAGGGAAATAAGAGAAAGGGTTAGTTTGTAAAAGATATGTTAGATGCACTTCATACCCCGTGTGTGGGCATGTTGCGTACATACCATTACTCTGAAGAGGAATCAAGCTAATGTAGTTCTTCCATTGAAGTGCTTTGTGTAATAATTTGTGATGTATGCAAATATATGTGCTATTGGATGTAATTTAGATGACCAGTGGCTGGTATGAGTTCTTGAATAGGCTTGAAATGATCTTGGAAGGTTGTATGCAGAGAATAGGGAAGAGTGCTTGAGTGTACTTTTTTGTATTCTTGCTTATTTACTATAAATGAGTGCCAAACCTTATAAATGGACTTTTAATGGCCTTTTATAAGGTAATTTATGATCATGGGTTAGATGAACTTGTATTAGGCTGACAAGGAAAAAGATAAGGATTCAAGAAAATATGACCATTTGAGGTAAAAATGAACTTGGATAACAACACCAAAAATAAGAGACCTTGAGTTATTATGCTCTTATCTAATTATTGTACTAAGGGGATGAGACTTTGGGGAATATATTTGGGCTTGAAAGGGTTGCCTGGCTCTTAAAAATATTAGTCAAAAAGCTATGGATTACTGGGAATCAGTAAAGACTAATTGAGAAGGGTTGTGTGAGCAAGAAAGAGAACCTATAATTTGGGTGCTATTAGCCATTCTTAAGTCATCCAATTTTCCATTTTATGTGACTACATTTATCCCCCTTTATTCTAGTGATGTACCAAAGTGAAATACTAGGATAAAGGAAAAATAAAAAGCATACCTGAACTTACCTATAAGGGAGAAGCTCATGAAGCTATGTGATGTTGGATGTGCATAGAGAGAGCACACTATGAAGTGTGAATATGTATATGAAAAAAAAAGTAGATCATTTCTTACTAGATACATTATATCTAAAGTAAAAATGTACAAATCTGAGTAAAATGAAAAGAAAGGAACAAACACACCTCATTAGGTACACGAACCAATACAAAACTTGTTGTGATGTTGGATTGTGTTAAGTATGTGTTGAATCAATATTAATACTTTGAATAGAGTTGAGTGCTTAATGCCCCATAATATGGCTCAAGAATGCAATGGCTAGCCTTTTGGCTCCATCATTTCTAACTAACTAAAGTTATAAAATAATGTATGTGTTAATCGATGTCTAGACTATGTTCCAATCCCTCTGAATAGGTGGCTCAAGAATATAAAGGTTGGCCCTTTAGATCCATTGTTTCCATGTGAATTGAAGCTATGAAGTGAAACCAGTAAAGAATATATGTCATATGAGATGGCTTGTGGATCTCATGGATGTGATGGAAATATTGACAATGTGGCATGGATAGTTGAATATGTGTTGGAAACTAGGCCATTCTTGGCTATTTAAGAGATGGAGTTTGGGCTTGTATGAAATCCACTTTGAACTGATGTACTAGGCTTATATGAAATCCAACTCGGGAACTTGAGTACTCTAAAAGATAAACTTGCATAAAAGTTCAACTTGAATGTGTTGGACATAGTTATTGATGTCTGAAGAATTATCATTGATGTCAAAGGTAACATGTGCTATCATGTATTAATGACAAAGTTGTTGAGCTGAAGAGACTTGTGTGTGTACTTTGAATGCCTTTGCTCACATGGCTATCTTGACAAGATATGGCAGCATCTAAAGGAAATGATCACACTATGATAATCAAGTTTGTGTTTATTCTTTGTGGACTAAGTTCTATGTCATAAGGATGAATAGAGCAAATGTTACAAATGCATAAGGTTGTTCCTTAGCTAAAATTATACTAAATTTCCATACTTAGTTGATTTTTCACCTTTGTATTTATTGGGGGAATTCTTTAAAAAATATTGGTAAAGATAATTCTCTTAGACAAAAAGCTCATAACAAATAAGGGAATTCTTTTGAGAAAATGTTAAAGGTAATTATTTCAGAGAAAATGGTTCAGCAATTTCTTTCAGGAAAATTGGCTGTCTTTGTTTGAAAAAGTTGAAGGGTAAGTGGACCTTTCAAAATTTCTGAAGGGATCCTTGCAAAAATCTAGAAGGGTACTTTGCAAAAAGTCCAAAGGGAAAGTGGACCATTTAAAAGTTTTGAAGGGATCATTGCAAAAAGTTCAAAGGGTAAGTAGACCATTTAAAGCTTTCAAAGGGATCTTTTCAAAAATCCAAAGGGTACTTTACAAATTTTTTGAAGGGCATGTGACCCGAAAAAAGTTTTCAAAAAGACATTTTGAGAAGTCCTGAAAGGTACTTTGCAAAAAATTGAAAGAAAAAGACACTTGGTATTTTGTCAAGTAAATTATCCCAAAGCCCCTTAGATGAAAAGGACCCAAATAAAAATCCTGAAGGATAATTTGTGTAAGGAAAGTGGAAATTTACAAAATCATGAATGGTATGTTTCAAAAGTTAAGGACATTTTTAGATGAAGGGCATTGATGAATTCTTTCAAAACATTTATAAAATCTCGAAGGGCACTTAGATAAAAATCCCACAACAATTTATCCAAAGGATAGTTCAAATGAAGAAAGGACATTTGCAAAGTTTTTAAAGGACATTTTCAAAGGATAGAGGACACTTTTGAAGGAGATAAAGACACTTGTAAAGTTCTGAAAGATAGTTTACAAAATCTTGAACGGTATTTCAAAAAAAGTGAAAGGACATTTGAAAATTTGCTGAAAGACATAGAACACTTCCATAAGTGCCAAAGGAAAATTGCATATGACACAAGGCCATTTTGAAAATGCTGAAAGGCTTCCATGACAAACTCCTGAAAGGCATATAGGCAAATTAAGAAGTATTGGTCAAATTAGAGAATATCAAGGTGTCAAACAGATAAATTTAGACATAGAGAAAGGGTGCAGGAAGAGTGAAGGACACACAAAAGTGTGTTAAAGGATAAATGAGTAGTTGAAAATTGGACTTGCAATAAAAAATAGAGACTTGGATTCTTTTATGAATCTAATTCATTAACTTGAATTGTAATTTGAGTATCTGATTGGTTGGTGCCTTCAAATTGAACTGGGTTAGTGATCAAAATAGGGAGTGGATGCTTCCTTAGAGTTGGTGATCTTAAAGTTAGGGGATTAGTGTCTCCTTGAGATGGGTGTCCTTAAATGTAACCAATGAGGTTCAATCAGTGAGACAAATTTTATGAGACTAGATTAGAATAGTAGATTCTAGTAGCATTTTCACCATGGTTTTTCCCTTTGGGTTTCCATGTATAAATTAGGTGTTATGTGTTGTGATTCTATGCATGTGATATCTTTCTTTGATTTGTTTAAGTTTTTATTTGTTTAACATTCATCTTGAAAGTTGTAAGTAACCAGGTTTTTGAGATCTACTAATTCACCCCCTCCTCTCAATAGATAGATGTGTTTAACAATTGGTATTAGAGCATTAGGCTCTTAGTGAGAAGCTTAATCAGCTCAAGTGAATCTTGGAGTCTGAACACAAAATGAATAGTCATTAAATAACTTCATCAGATAAGGTGTGTTTGTTTGATGAGACTAACTATGCTTTTTAGTGCATAAGGATGGAAGTGTATTTGAGTTCTTTGGGATTTGATGTCTGGATGTCCATTGAAAATGGATACACACCCCCTAAAGCTCCTCTTATTGATCAGGCAGTGAAAAAGGGATGTGAAAACAATGCTAAAGTGAATAATGCCATTCTTTATGGATTTTCAAATAATGAGTTTGTCAAATTGATGCACTGACAAAGAGCAAAAGATATATGGGTCAAATTGAAGAGCATATATGAAGGAGATGATAAAGTAAAACAAGCAAAGATTCAAACTTATAAGGGGAAGTTTGAAATCCTCGAGATGAATGAGGATGAGAAGATTTCATACTTCTTTCTTAGGGTAGATAAGATTATTAATGCAATCAGAGGACTTAGAGAAATAATGAATGAAACAATTATTGGCAAAAAGGTTTTAAGATCTCTAACAACAAAGTATGATTCTAAATTTTTTGCAAATGAAGAAGTAAGAGATTTGAACAAGCTCATAGTAGATGAGTTACATGAAACTTTCACTGCATATGAGATGAGGTTGGGAGATGTTGAGTCATCTAAGAGAGAAGCTGCTTTCAAAGTTTCTAAGCAGGCACAAGAAGAAAAAACTCCTAATTCTGAATCTAAGGAGGTTGATGATGTAGAGGCCAATTTCATCAGAAAGTTGAAGAAGGGATTAGGAAAATACAAAGGTAATTTACCCTTCAAATGCTTTAATTATGGAAAGATGGGTCACTTTGCTGCTAAATATCCACATAAATGGAAGGATGACTCTGACTCAATTGAGAAAAATCAAAAGGATAAATCCTATTATCCCAAAAAGAAGAAAAGATTCTATAAGAATAAAAAGGGGTTGTACTCAAAAGAAGATAGTGACTTGGTTGATGACAGTAGAATTTCAAGTGATGAGCATGATAGTGGTTTTATGGCCAAACAAAATGAAGTTATATTCATGAATTATGAATCAACTTCTTTATGCCAAGAAGAAGAGGACTTAGATGATGATAAAGAAGAAGGAGAAGTAAATCTGGAGCGTGAACTCATATGTGCTTTAAAATAAATTGACAAGCTTAAAAAATAAAATTATAAACAAAATAAGCTTAGTAAAAAGGAGTTTGAGAAACTTAATAAAAGAAATGAGGAATAAGATCAAATGATAGTGATTTTGAAGATCCAAGTTGAGGAGGCAAAGAGGATAGAGGATGTGGTCAAAACTGATTTGCAAGTAAAATCCTTATAATGCTTAAAGATGGAGGAAGAAATCATGGACCTAAGGCAAAATCTCAAAAAGGCCAAAGAACAAATTGATAAAGGCCTAAAAATAAAAAGGAGGATCTACAATACTAGATGAGATGATCAGCCCACAAAATCCCCTCAAAGAAAAATTAGGTCTTGGGTATGATAAAGGTAAGAGTCCCATCTTGAGTACAACTAGGAATCTATATGATAAATTTAAGGTAGTAGTAGAATCAAGAATCAAAAAAGAAGAAAATCACATTCCTAAAGAGAAGAAAAGTAATAACTATGTTCCTACAAAGACCAAGGTTGCTACTACTAAAAACAACATTACAACAAGGAATGTGAAGAAGACAGAGTTCAGGAGACCTCCTTTATATACCCAAAGGATAATGATAACCAAGCATTCTGCATCATTTTATGGTTATTGTTATAGATGTAATCAATTTGTCCATAAAGTAATTAATTGTAAGATTATACCTAAGAGAAGGATAAGTTTCTTAAATAATAATTCATTTACCCCTCTGCTAGATATAGATGTTTTATGTTATAACTATAATAATTTTGGGCATATAATAAAGCATTGTAGAAAAAATCTTGTTAAATCAAAGTCTAACAATGCAAAAAGGGTTGAGACTTCTAAAGAGAACAAAGGCTCACAAATAAATGATACAACAAAGAAACGTACAGTCAAGAAGCCAAAGGAGGTATGTAAAAATAAAAAATTAGTCTATGATCACCCAAAGAGTGTTGCATGCTAAAGAGAAAATATATGGGTAATAGATAATGGCTACTCAAAGCATATGATTGGTGACAAGAGTAAGTTCACCAAATTGAGCTAGTGTAAGGAAGGGATTGTCAGCCTGGGAGACAATATTGTAGTCAAGATCAAAGGTAAAGGAACATTTCACATTGATGGCAAACTCCCTACACATGATCTTATTTTTGTTAAAGGACTAAAGCATAATCTGCTAAGTGTCAGTCAGATGTGTGACAATAGTTATAAAGTTATATTTGATGCTAAAGTTTGTGAACAAAAAAGGTTTGGTAAAATAGTTACTCAAGGAAAGAGGACTGAAAGCAATATATATAATTTGATTAAAGTAGATAATATAAATTGTCTCATGGAAAAGATTGATGAGAGCTAGTTATGGCATAAAAGGATGGACCATGTTAACTTTGAAAATTTAGTCAAAGTAAGTTCTAACAAATGTGTAAGACACATGCCAAAGATATCCAAGCCTACAGACACAATGTGTAGAGAGTGTCAGCTCGATAAGTAGACTAGGGTCTCATTTCAAACTAAAGAATATGAAACTACAAAGCCTCTCCAGATAGTTCATACTTATCTTTGTGGGACAACCAAGACAAGAAAATCTAAAGGAGTGTAATATTTCATGTTTTTTGTAGATGAATACACTAGAATGACATGGGTAACTTTCTTAAAGGACAAGTCTCAAGCCTTTGAGAGATTCAAGATCTTTAGAGCCATGGTTGAAAATTAAATTGGTATAAAGATCAAGTGCCTTAGATCTCACAAAGGTGGTGAATTCACTTCAAATGAATTTATAGAGTACTATGAGAAGCCTGGAATTAAAATACACTACTTCATTGCAAAAACTCCACAACAAAATAGAGTGGTTGAAAAGAAGAATAGGACTGTTAAGGAAATGGCTAGAAAAATGTTGAAATAATCCAACCTACCTAATAGCTATTAGAGAGAAGCAGTCCAAATAGTAGTATACATCTTAACTTGAGTTTAATTGAGAGTGAACAACAATAAGACTAAATATGAACTATGGTATGAAAAGCCTTCCTCTGTCAAGTACTTCAGAGTCTTTGGCAGCAAATGCTATATTCGAAGGAAGGAGAAAACTCTAGGAAGTTTTGAGTCACAATGTGATGAGGGAATATTTCTTGGTTATTCCACTCATAGCATATCTTATGTCTGCTATAACAAAAGATTGCATAAACTAGTGGAAAGAGTTCATGTTAAAGTAGAAGATGTCCTCAAAGAAGAGACTAAACCAATAAAAGAGATCAGTATTGAAGAGATAAAAGAAGAAGCTGAGAATGAAATATGAAAAGATGAAGAACAAAAGATGAAAAAGGATTAAAAATGCACCCCTAAATTTTATTCAAAATGACCATCCTAAGGAGTAGATCATTAGAGATATGAAAGGAGTCCAAACAAGGAGAAGGGCTACAATGAGAAAAGAACAAGTAAGCTTTGATTTACTATCTGAATTTGATCCCAAAATCTATGTTGAAGCTAGCAAAAATGAAAGTTGGCAAAAGGGCATGGATGAAAAACTAAGTCAAATAGAAAAGAACAAAACTTGGTAGCTAGTTGCAAGACCCACAGACAAGAATGCCATAGGCACAAAATGGGTTTTTGAAAACAATTTGAATGAAGATGGAGATATTATGAGAAACAAAGACAAACTTGTTTATAAGGGATATGCTCAAGTAGAAGGAATAGACTTTGAGGAGACATTTACTCCAATGGCAAGATTGGAAGCCATTAGAATGTTTTTAGTATTCTCAGTCGTTAAGAAGTTCCAAGTTTATCATATGGATGTTAAGTCAGCTTTCCTAAATAGAACTTTTGAAGAAGAAGTCTATATTGAACAACATGAAGGCTTTCATCTGAAAGATAAAGAAGACTATGTGTGCAAATTGAAGAAGGCACTATATGGTCTAAAATAGGCACCCATAGCATGGTATTCAAGGTTGGATTAGTATTTGTAGCAAAAAGGATTAATCAAAGGATGTGCTGATAGTAATCTGTATGTTAAGTCTAAAAATGGATATATGTTGATCATAGTTATTTATGTTGATGACATTATTTTTGGTGGTAGCAACAATGATATGTGAAAAGATTTTGCAAATAAAATTCAAAAGGAGTTTGAAATGTCTATGCTGGGAGAACTTTCATTCTTTCTAGGTCTATAGGTTGCGTAATCCAAATAAGGGATATTCATATCTTAGACCAAGTATGCGAAGGAGATGCTCAAGAAATTTGGAATGGAGGATAGTATACCATTTAGTACTCCTATGATAACTTGATGTAAGTTGAGAAAAGGTGATGAATCTCTTGAAGTGAACCAAACTATGTATAGATCAATGATTGGTAGTTTGCTATATCTTACTTCTACAAGACCAGACATCATGCAAGCTATATGCATGGTTACAAGATTCTAGGCTATTCCAAAAGGGACACATTTTAATGCAATAAAGATAATCTTCAGATATATCAAAGGCACAATAGACTATGGATTATGGTATCCTTCAAGTGATGATTTCACTTTGATAGCATGCATAGATGCTGATTGGGCAAGACGCATAGATGATATAAAAAACACTAATGTTGGTGCATTATTCCTTGGAAATAGACTTTTGTCATGGTTGAGTAAAAATCAAGAGTCGGTTATGCTTTCTATAGTAGAATCAGAGTATGTATCAATAGCAACATGTTGCACCCAATTCTTATGGATGAAGCAAACTCTCAGAGACATCAAGGTAGAATACCAAGAATATATTTCTATCTTTTGTGACAACTCAAGTGCCATAAACATATCTAAGAATCCAGTGATGCATTTCAAAATCAAGCATATATCCATCAAATATCATTTTTTGAAAGAAAAGGTTGCAAATCAAGAGGTCAAATTGAGTATGTGCCAACAAAGGACTAAATTACAGATATACTTACCAAGCCTCTTCTCATGGAGTAATTTAAGTATCTAAGAGAGAGGTTGGGAGTAGTGGCTCCCACACCACATCATTAACTTTAGTGATAGGGCATGAATCCAATGAGAGTATTGAAGGAACATTATTAACTCCTGGATTAAGAGAAAAGGTAGTCTGGTAAGAAAGTTGTAGTCCCTTTATTATTTGATGACAAAGGAGGTGAAAAAGGTGTGTTGGCTCTAGATCATTATGCCTATCTATATAGAGATATTTAGATTATTGATTGGTCTTTTAGACTAATGCTATGTAAATGATTATCTATAGAATATCAGAGCCAAAAGAACTAGTTTTGAATGTGTCTATGTAGAGGTTAGGAAAATGTGCCATTACCTAAGGGTGAGTTCCTCACAAAGTGTTATAGATAGTCAGGTCCAAGGATCAGAATAACCAAGATGCCAGGAAAGGAGCAAATTGTTGACATATTATGGCAGAGACTCTTTTTCATTAATGTCGAAGGGGGAGAAATTAGAATGAAGATAAAAGAGTTAATTCATTCTGATGATGAGTTACCATCAATGAAAAATGGGGAGATTGTTGGACATAGTCATTAATGTCTGAAGAATTTTCATTGATGTCAAAAGAAACATGTGCTATCATGCATTAATGACTAAGGTGTTGAGTTGAATGGACTTGTGTGTGTGTTGAGTTGAATAGACTTGTGTGTGTACTTTGAATGCCTTTGCTCACATGGTTATCTTGACAACATGTGGTAGCATTTGAAGGAAATAATCACACTATGATAATCAGTTTTGTGTCTAGTCTTAGTGGTCTAAGTTCTATGTCATAAGGATGAATAGAGAAAATGGTACAAATGCATAAGGTTGTTCCTTAACTAAAAGTCTACAAAGTTTTCATACTTAATTAATTTGTCACCTTTATATTTACTAGGGGAATTCTTTCAAAAATATTGGTAAAGATAATTCTCTCAGACAAAAATCCCACAACAAATAAGGGAATTCTTTTAGGGAAATTGGCTAAGTCTTTGTTTGAGAAAGCCAAAGGGTAAGTGGACCATTCAAAAGTTTCAAAGGGATCCTTACAAAAATCCTGAAGGGTACTTTACAAAAAGTCCAAAGGGAAAGTGGACCATTCAAAAGTTTCGAAGGGATCATTACAAAAAGTTTGAAGGGTAAGTAGACCGTTCAAAGCTTCCAAAGGGATCTTTTCAAAATGCTGAAGGGTACTTTAAAAAATTTATGAAGGGAATGTGACCCAAATAAAGTTTTGAAAAGGACATTTTGAGAAGTCCCAAAAGGTACTTTGAAAAATGCCAAAATAAAAAGACACTTGGTATTTTATAAAGGAAATTACCCTGAAACCCCTTAGATAAAAAGGACCCAAACAAAGATCTTGAAGGATAATTTGTCTAAGGCAAGTGGACATTTACAAAATCCTGAAGGGTATGTTGTAGAAATTTTGAAGGACGCTTTCAGATGAAGGGTATTAATGAATTATTTTAGAGAATTTGTCTAAGGCAAGTGGACATTTCCAAAATCCTGAAGTGTACTTAGACAAAAATTCCACAATAATTTGTCTGAAGGATAGTTAAAATGAAGGAAGGACATTTGTAGAGTTTTTGAAGGACACTTGCAAAGATTCTGAAGGACACTTTTGAAGGAGAGAAGGACACTTGAAAAGTTTTGAAATATAGTTTGTAAAATCTCAAAGGGTATTTCAAATGAAGAGAAAAGACATTTGAAAATTGCCAAAAGACATAGAACACTTCCATAAGTGCTGAAGGACACTTGCATATGACACATGGCCATTTTAAAAATGCCAAAAGTCTTCCATGACAAACTCCTAAAAGGCATATAGGCAAATATAAATATCGATCATGTCTAAGACAATCGAAAGGAGTAAAATCAATACATGAATGCCAAAGAAAATAAGATGAAGTCAACATGCTAAAGTTTAATGACCAAGCCAATATAAAGATCATGCATCTTTAAGAGATTGAATGGCACATAAAACTTGGATGGAAACATCAACAGACATGTTTCAAATTTAGATCAAAAAATAAATGAATAACCATTGAAGTGAGTTATTTAATGAAAATTTGGTGAGATGATTGAAGGATATAAATAGCAATGGTTGAACTAAATTAAGTCTTCTAATTTTATGAGTGTGGAAATTGATATGACTAGGATCAAAATTTGAAGAGGCTCAGATATTGGAAGTCATATAGTCATTTACTTGGAATGAGAAGAGACAAGAAATGAATGCAAAATATATAAATAAAAGAGGCTCGTATATGTTTTAATTTATGCAAAATTCTAAAGAGACAAAGAGAAGGAAAGACAAATAGTTACTTCATTTTAGGCATGAGAAGAGTCAAGATGTAAGTGTAGAAATATGAGTCTCATTTGAGTATGAAGAAGTAATGGTCAAATAAGAAAATATCAAGTTGTTAAACAAATAAATTTAGATACAGAGAAAGTGTGCAGGAAGAGTGAAGGACACACAAAAGTGTGTTGAATGAGAAATGAGCAGTTGCATATTGGACTTGCAATAAAGAATAAAGACTTGGATTCTTTTATGAATATGATTCATTAACCTGAATTGTAATTCAAGTATCTGATTGGTTGGTGACTTCGGATTGAATTGGGTTGGTGCTCAGTATAAGGAGTGGGTGATTCCTTAGAGTTAGTTCTCTTAAAGTCAAGGGATTAGTTTCTTCTTGGGATGGGTGTCCTTAAATGTAACTAGTGAGGTATAGTTAGTGAGGCAAACTTTGTGACATTGGATTAGAATATTAGATTATAGCAACATTTTCACCATGGTTTTTCCCTTTGGATTTCCACTTATAAATGAGTTGTGTTTCTGTGCATGTGATGTCTTTCTTTGATTTTTTTAAGTTCGCATTTGTTTAACATTCATATTAAAAATTATAAGTAACCAAGTTTTTTAGATCTATTGATTCACCCCGTCCTCTCAGTAGATAGGTGTGTTCAATAGAATGTGATTTCAACCACCTGTAGATGGAGTAAGGCATGTAACTACTAAGAATGATTAGAATAAATTGAAACTCAAAAATAAAACAAGATCAATTTGTTGTGCACATTACCCCTGATCATTGATGTCTAGAACATATATTTTGATTAGAATTTATGCCAACTACCTAATCTAAACTGTAAGTGAGAACCATCATGTTGTGCATGATAACCCCCTATATCTAAGAAAACTATGCTAAAATCGCTAAATCTGACTGATCTGGAAGCGCCAAAACTATCTTTGAGATGAAATTTTTGCCTATTTATGAAAACCATGAGTGTTTTTCTTCCTAGATAGGAGCACCAAAATGTGGACACCCCTATGTTTGGTGTTACTATCTATTTCTAACATTGTTTTTTAGTGTGAAAATTGATTGTTGATCTAAAACTGTCATTATTTTTCTACTCTTGGATTCTATGTTGTGTGTTCTAAATGCTAATGTTTTGATTGATAGGAGGTTTGATCACTATGACAAAAACCCTTGTTTGATGCCCCCTCTTATGAGGGTAGGAATGATGAACCTACAATGACTACCCTTAGATGAAAAAAGTCCTATAATTGTGTTAAGCTATATAGATATATGATATAGCATTTACATTTGATAAGATATCTCTAGATATAGCAATGTTTGTATTGTGAGATTATTAGATCAATATGGGTATGCCTAGATAGATATAATAATGTGAAAGCATGTGAAAAGTAATGATTTATAAATTCTATATGTTAGTTGATTGGTTCTTATTTTGAGGGATGGAGTATGATGTCCATCATGACATCTAAGAAAAAAAGGTAAATGCATGATATGAATCATGACATTTCACACAATGAGAAGCAAACAAGCAATCAAGCAAGAAGTAAGAACCCATAATCATACAAGGATGGCCAAGGGGCCATACAAATAATGGACATGTACACATGTCACTCAAACTAGAATACAAACGTGGAAGGCATGTTCAAATGCCACATACACATACAAATGAACAAGCAAAGTTGACACAAGGGTCAAAAGTACATAGAAGAGTATAAACAAATGAAATTGGCAAATGTCCTAAGGCACAAGCAGGAGACAAGCTAGAATGGTAAACTCAATCACATAAGATACATTAAGCAAGCAGAGTAAGCATATAAGAACTAGAAAGATGGACATCTAACTAATCAAAACAAATGTGAAAGTATGCAAAACATGTGTAGTACAAGACTAGATATGTGCTAAGGGATAAACAAGTGCTAGATACTAGTGAAATGTTGATATAGTATTTTATGTAAGCTATAAACTAATATACATCAATATGATAATTTAGAGTGTGTGGTATAAGAATGACATAACTTGGATGGTGTATTCATGTAGAAGATGCCCCCAGTGGGTGTGTATAACATTGAGTGTCTCGAATGTAGAAGTGGGAATGCCCCATCGATGGGTAGAATGAAGTAATAAAGGAGCTATATGTCATTACACACACTCAAAGAAGATCAAGTAAATCATGGTAATGTATAAAATTGACATACAATAGCATCAAACAATGAATGTAAGTCCTAGCATGATAGTAGTAATGTAAAGCATGAATAATGCATATAATTGAAATGTTTTTAGTATTTTTGATATATTTGAATGTTTTTATGTTTTAAAGTTTTATATTGTTTATTTTATTTTATTGATATAAGCTATATACAAGAAATACTTGGAAAAAATGATATTAATGAGTCTCATATGAGACTCCCCTATCATGGTATCCTGTATCAAACAATTGAATCATGCATGATCATAAGGCACAGGTATATGTCTGAGATTGGGAAGCTAAAAGTTGTGTACATTGTAACTGCTCTAATATCTTTGAAGTGGAAGTTGAATGTGGGGTCCCCTTGTAACTCTGAGAAGTGGATGCAACTTTAGGGCTCTTAGGGACCCATCTAGAAGTGGATCTCTAAATAGTTTTTCTCTGTGTAGCTATATGAGACCTCAATATAACTACTCTAGGTGTGAATATTGTCATTGTAAGTTATCTAGAATCTAAAAACTATGGGGTTGTATGAACCCTCTATACTAACAATGGATGTCACAACTATGGATAGATCTAAAGTGGAAGCTATACTAAAATTAGAGTAGATATTGAAACTAGTGGAAGAATTGATGCTGGTGATTGTAAGCTGGTAGATGGCTCTAAAGTGGGGAGTGGTGACTCATAAACAACTTCATCGACTATGATAACCTAATTATCATGAATAAACTTCATGAATTTGTGAACTATATAAGGTATTTCCCTGATTTTTTGAATCTATGGTTGACCAAGTGATATGTCAAAAAATCTTGCACTAGGAATTATAGTGAATGGTGTTGCCACATATGTTGGACCAACCTATAGTGGAATTACTATCTTTCCCAATAAAATTTGAATATACCTACTAAAACCACTGATAACTGTGCTTGTCAGGGTGATAGCCTATTTTGAATAACCCAACTGCTAAAGTAGTGTGAAGGTACACATGTTAAGACTAGAACCATTGTCAATAAGTACATTATGAATAGGCTGATTATGAATATGTGTTATAATAAAAAGTGAATTATAACTTTTATTATCCTCTATAATATCTTGATCTGAAAAAGATATCAAAGGCCTAGTTGGAACTTTGGACTCATACACACCTATCATACCTCTCAAAGGATGTGCCTCAATTAAAGGTGCCTAGTATGTAGCTAGTGGAGGATGTGTATGGTATGTATGATGAACACCTGATGTGTCCTCTTTCTCTTATTTTAAATATTGTAGAAATGGATTTGAAAATATTTTCAAAGCTTTATCTTGTGTTGGATTTATCTTTGGAGGCTCAACTAAATTGCCCAAATCAAGTAGATTATCATCTATCAAGTCATGTATCTTATGTCACAAACTAATGCATCTATTTGTTGTGTGGCCTGGTGCTCTATGAAAATTGAAAAATGCATGCTGATCATATCCCCATGGAAGAGGATTTTATATATTTTATTCCTAAATAGGTGGGAGAGTGATGATGTTACATTCCAATAACTACTATAAAACCTTGGCTGGAGAAACTGGTAGATTGGTAAATGTATGACGAGTAGGTATTGTTAAAACCACACGTTGAGGGGGCTCTAAAGTTGTATTGATTCTAATTCTTGTTGTCACTAATTTTGACCTTGTATGGGACTTTGTTGTTAATATTGTTGGTTGTGTCTAAGATACTTGAATACTTAAGTTTTCCCATTAAAATTAGCTTTATTTCTCTTCCCTTAAGTGTATGACACAATTTAGTGAATGATAAGAATATTTTGAACATAATAGATTCATGCAATGCTATAAGAAGGCTCTATTTGAATATGTCATGTAGCTCTTGATTAACCATGGGGATAGTTAGTTTAGCTAGAATAGTTTTGTATCTAAGAACATAATCCATGAGGGGTTCATTTGACCTTTGTTTCTATTGTGCATATGAAACCTTGTCACCAATGTTGATACTAAAATGTGTGAGGAACATGTCTACTAAAGGATTGAAGGTTGTGATTGATTGATTTGGTATACTGTAAAACCATTGTAAAGCATAATCCTCTAGCCTCTATGGAAATAGCTCGGTAAGTAGTCAGTCATTAGGTACATAATCCAAACATGCTACATGAAAAGCTCTCAAATGTGTCTTTGGATCACTGTTACCAACTTAAAGAGTAAGCTTGGGTTGAAAAAACCTTGTGGCAAGGGTGTAGAAGCAATATGATGTGCCAATGGTTTATGCATAAGAGCAAAATAATCCAAAGCCTACATAGGTCTTGTGGTACCTTGTTCAAGATGTTGTATCATGGATTGAAGAGATCGTATCTCTTGCACAAGGGATATGACATTAGGAGATAGGGATGTACTAGCTATAGCTGGTTGCATAGAAGGTTGGGCTGTTATAGGGTGTGGTTGAGACATAGTTTCCCCTATAGTTTCATTTATAACTGGCTACTCTAAATGATTGGAAGATGCAACTTGCTTAGCCTTTTTTATTTCCATGATAGATTGTAAAATTAGTGATGATCTTTAGTTTGTTCCTTAAATATTTCTCTGAAATTTTGTAAAACCAAATCTTTGTTGAGGACTACTTCATTATCAACAATAGGTGATAGTGGTTTGGTAGTCCCATGTGGTGTAGCAAGAGCATTGGTGTGTACATCATCATTTGTATTTTCATACTGCTCATGATCGGAGTTATCTTCATAGAAATTTATATAATTTGGATGTGTAGAATCTATAATATGAATTTGATTTGGTTGTTTATCCATAGTATATGGTCAATTTGAAGGAATATAAGTGAATTCAGGAGGATTTCCACTAAGTCTTGCACTTCATCTTGAGAGAAGATATGCAAGGAACTTAGGTGGCATAAGGAAAATAACCTAGATAAAAGAAGAAAATATTAAGCTAATATAATCTAAACAAGGAACTAGAATATACATAAAAATGATATGGAGATTCAAAACATGTAAGGTGATACTAGAAGAAGTAAAAATGTGATAGTGTATACAACTAAAGATTTTTCAGAATTACTTGTGCAAAATACTATGAGTTTTCAATTTTTGAATTGATTTTTTGAGTTTGATATGCAATTAAAATTTTAGAAAATGATGCGAAAAGTACTAAAAAATAACTGAGAATGTATTTGATGCAACTAGGGTTTTGAAATAATTGTTTCAAAATTAGTGCAATAAGTTGGAAAATTTAGACAAAATTTGTAGAATTTTACATGAAAAATTTAGGAAAAATTTAAAAAAATTCTAAAATTAGCAATATATTTTTCCTAGTGCATTAAATGTGTTTTTATGCAAAAAGGACCTAGTATATGCAAACTAGGGTTTGAAAAAAATATGTAATATTTTTGCAATGAATTGATAGATTTCTAATTTTTTATTTCAATAAAAATCAAGAAATTATGACAAAAAATCAGAAATAATTATCTCTAGGGTTTCTAGGGTTTTTGTGTAAAAATTTGCAGTAAGTTGGGTTCACTAAATGGTTTATTATTTTTGGTAATTATGATGTTTAATTCCTAAGAAAATAAAGGTCTAAGAAATGTAAATCAGTAAATAGATATTCTTCAATTAGCCTACTAATTTGTGTAAACAAATAGTATTTTACCTTTGTCTAAATATAGTAGTAGGTGAGAGAATTTAAAACTTAGCTTGTTTTGATTGATCTGGGTTGAGATAGGGCTTAATACTGGAGGAGTAGGACTAGAAAATAGGTTGAAATAGGTTTTGAAACTTTATTTTTGTGTTGGACAGGAGTACCAAACATGAACACACTGCTATCTGATGCTATAATCTTATTTTGACACTTTTATCCTAAGGTTGAAATATTTATGGGTTTTGTTTGACAGATCAGTGTTACCTTGTCTATGAAATTTTGAGGCCTAGAAGCCTACAAAACTCACTATATGTCTGATTCAATATTTTAAACCCTTAAGAACTCTTGATACTTGAACTTGAATTGAAACTTAGGGAAAGAAGAGAAGGGGTTAGTGTGTAAAGGATACGTTGGACACACTTCACACCTTGTGTGTGGGCACATTGTCTATATACCAATACTCTGAAGAGGGATCAGGCTAATGTAGCTCTCTCATTAAACTGCTTGGTGTAATAATGTGTGATGTATGCAACTAGATGTAAAATTAGATGTACTTTGGATTACTAGGAGCTAGTATGAGTGCTTGAATAGGCTTGAAATGATCTTGGAAGGTTATATGCAGAGAATAAGGAAGAATGCTTGAGTGTAATTGTTTGTATTCCTTCTTCTTTCCTGTAAATGGGTGCTAACCCTTCCAAATGGAATTTGAATGGATTTTTATAGGGTAATTAATTATCATGGGTTAGATGAACTTGTATTAGGCCAATAGGAAAAAATATAAAGATTTAGGGAAATCTAACTTTTTGAGGTAAAAATGAACTTGGACAATAGTGCCAAAAACAAGACATCCTAAGTTTTGACACTCCTGTCCAAGTTGTGTGCAACTTCTTAAGGGGATGGGACTAGGGGGATAGATCTAGGCATAAGAGGGCTACCTGGGTCTCAAAAAGCTTAGTATAAAAAGCTATAGATGATTGGTAATCATTAAAAGACTAACCAAGAAGGGTTGTGTGAGAAAGAAATAGGACATATAGGTTGGGTGCTATTAGCCATGCCTAAGTCATCCAATTTTGAATTTTATATGACTACATTACCTTATAGCATTAGGATATTAGATTTGATTTTCCCTCTTATTTTCTTGAAAGATGACTTCTTTGTTTGCTCCTTGATTCTCAGTGAAACTAAGTCTAGAATTGTCACTTGAAGACCTTTGATTATTCATAGTATTATTCAACAGCCCTATGCTTGTCATATCATCTACCTTTACTTAATCATGATTGAAACCAAGACCAATCCTATCTTTAGGCATTCTCTAATTTTCAATAATCTCACCAAGATTCTTATTGTTGGTATCAAACTTATGATATGTTTTAAGCTTTCTCATAGCTTGATCTAGTTTTACCTACAAAGACCTCATCTTTGATTTATACTTGATACATTATTCATCCTTACTCTTTACCTCTTTATCAAGGGTACAAACTTGAGTTTTAATATGTTAAGTGATCTCATCATACTATTTGACTTCATTGCTCATTCTTTATTCAAAGAAGCCAATTTGTTCCTCATAGGTCTTGATCAAGTATGTTTGCTTTCTATTCTTTACTTGTAGAAGCTTCAACTCTTCCAAGGTGTTTAGATATTTGTCTTCAAGAGTGAATTTCTCATCTTATTCCTTTGAGCTATCTCCACAAAATATATCCCTTCTTAAAGAATATTTACCAACGTCATCCTCAAGAACCATGAGCAATGTCTCTTTTGATGCATCATCACTTTTTGATGTGGAACTTTCTTCTTCAGTAGATGCATTACTATCTTCTTCATAGTAAAGACTCTTGTTACCTTTGTATGACTCCTTGTCATTTCTCTAGTTGAAGAATTTTTTGTACATGTTAGGGTCTTCTGATTTATTGTGCTCATCCTCATGAGATTCCTTATGAGCTTCCTTTTATTCAAACTTGCCTCTACCTAGGAACTTAGATACAAAATGACCAACTTTACCACATGAAAAACATTTAAAAGGAAGATTTACTTCATATTTACCTAATCCTACATTCCATTTTTTTGTAATCTTGGCTTCAAGTTGATTTTCATTAAGATCAAAGTCTTCAAGACTTAACTTGATCTTCTTGCCTTTTATCTCCTCGATCACCTTGAAGGCTACTTCTTTCTTTGGTGGTTTATCCTCATTGACTCTCATATCATAGGAAGTAAGGATGCCATGCAATCCATCCATCTTCATCTTGGTGAGATCATGACATTCTTCCATAACATATACTTTTGAATCAAACTTGAGGGTGAGAGACCTTAATAATTTTTGTACTATATTTTTTAATTCAACCTCCTCTCCAAGACCTCTGATCATGTTCACCACCTCATCAACCCTTAAAAGATAGGATGCCATATAATCTTCTTAATTCATTTTGAGGCCCTCAAATTTCCTTTAGTAAGTCTAAAATTTATCCAACTTAACCTTTAAATCCCTTTCATAGATTATCTATAATTTGTCCTAGATTTCCTTGATAGACATAAAATAGATCACCTTGGTGAACTCATTCTCTAATATAACACAAATGATAGAATTTATTGATTTATGATTATTCTCACTTAAATTCTTGTTAGTTCCACTAATTAGATGAGTAGGGGGTGAGAAATAACCATCCATAATAAATTACCAAATGTAAAACCCTATAGACATGATATAGGTCTTCATCCTTACACCAAAAAAATCATAGTTGGATCCATTAAACATTGGTCCTTGATTATTATATAAACCACCTTGAATTTTATGACTACCCATTCTACCTTTGATCACCTTCAAGTGGTTAAAATTGTAAAGAAGGTATGGCTCTGATACCAACTGTTAGAGGTACAATCACTAAGAGGGGGTGTGAATCATTGATGCAAACAAATCAACTTCAATTCCAATTCTTCAAACTCTTAACCATTCAACATAAACATTCATTAAGAATATAATTCATTCATTGAAATGAAAAAATAAAACAATGTCAAGATCAAATCACATAACACATGAATTATTTGGAAAAATGTCATGGGGGATAAAACCCACTATCAAGCCTACAAATCAATAAACTACAGTCCTATAAGAGATCAAAAACTAGATAATTTAATGAAGCACCCAATCTATAAGGAGCACAACCCTTAAGCATGGACAAACACCCACTTGCCTTAGATGTTGAGAACCCACACAAGACTTGCATAACTATGAATGCCTTCTAATCTAATGGAGAAACAATGAATAACAACTCTATTCAACCCTTCACACTTTATAAAGCCTTAACACATAGGAAATACATCCAAAACAACCTTTTAGACCACTCTACACCTCTTCACGCATCCTCAATCATCAACCCTAAAAAACACTATTACCACATTAGAAACATGACCATTAGGTCACACACATATCCATCACAATGCTCTACTATTCAATTCATTAACCAAGCTTACATATGAAATTACATAACCCTTAAGGCTTCTATCCCACATACAAAAATATCAACACCACCTACATATATTGACCATAGAATTGATATATCAACCTTAAGAAACAATACCTTTCAATTAGGCCTAAGTATCCCTTTTAGGTCCATGGAGACTGATTCATCCCTTTAACACTTCACTGAGTAAAAATAGAAACATAAGACCACTTATACACACATAAGTCCATGATAAATGACCTTTAAGACACCCTCAATTGATTATAGTCATCACTACATACCTCTACATGTGCAAAACCATTCAATCATTTGCCTTGTATATGAAAACACCATGAATGAACAAAAAGTCAAGTTTCAAGTAATGTATCATACTAAATATGGATTGGTCAAACCTAAAAAATCCATATAGATGATCCATATGGAGTTTTAAACACACTCCAAAAGATAAATCATCATGAAACATCCAAAT
Source organism: Torreya grandis (assembly GCA_037957365.1). Lineage (NCBI taxonomy): Eukaryota > Viridiplantae > Streptophyta > Pinopsida > Cupressales > Taxaceae > Torreya > Torreya grandis. The sequence continues at coordinate 365,117 of JARHVA010000812.1, read as the reverse complement.
ATCATCAATACAAACTAAAACATCCTTCTCGGGTTATTAACAAATGAAGTTCAAATACTTGGTCATTGTATGACCAATCAAACCTCCTAATCAATTTTCCTAGATTTATCTTGAAGCTATTTACCAATTTTATTTTCAATAAATCATCAAATTCATCCATTTTATCAAGATATAGATCAAAAAATCACAACTATTTTCCTTTATAAAATTCAAATATTTCAATTCCAACGGTCACTAAAAAATGCAAATTTGACTAAAACAATGAAATATGCCAAGGAGAGAAACTTTTCATTGTCATAACTTTTAATATACATAATATCAAGTAATTAAATTTGAAACAAATGCTCTAAAAAAATAAATAAACCCATGTGACCACTTTCTTCTGACACCTTCACACGTGCAAATACTGACATCATCAATCTACTTGATTAGGAAACTCTACCAAGATGAGTAGGATAACCTAGACCTTCATAAAACTATTCAAATGGATTCTTTTCCTTTCCAAAATTACACCAAGAACTACTTACACCCCATAGGGCCTTTACATCAAGAAAATATCATCAACAACATCCATAACAAGATCAAGACCTGTAGGGTCTCATGCAAACTATGTGAGTGCTAAGGTACACTTTATCATTGAGGACCATGCATACATATCATATCATGTACACCATTGGAAACCTTAGAGACATCATTGAAAACACATCAACAATAATATGGCCTTGATTAGATTGATATTACTCTTTTTTTACTTAAGCATGATTATTTTAAAGAGTTATTTTTATACCCTTCGCTAAATGTGAGTAGAGTATAGGATGTGCGGAGTAGCTTGTCAATATAAGGTTTGCGATAAGCTTTAAATTTGTATTATTATATATAATAAATCAAATATTTTTATCTCTCTATTATTTTAAGGATAGTGTGATCAGTGTCCCTTGTATGTATGCTGATTTTAACATTATTTCTTCTTAACCATGTATATAATAGAATAAGTTAAGTTATGAAATATGATGCCAGTTATGTGTGGCTTGTGGTAATTTAATAAAATTATGGATCGATTGTATGATTGTTCTTGTATTCGTGTTTATACATCTAAATTTATTTATCTCATATTATTTCTTTCTATTATCTATTAGTATGGATTTATGGTTCATATAACCTTATGTACATTTTGAAGATTACTAGGCCATGGAAACCTAAGGAAGAATGTTAAATTAAGAACGTGAGGTATAAGAGATATGATGGTATACTAATTATCCTCACATTTACTTGGTTATTTGATAGATAGATTTGTCAAATCTAGGATTCGACAAGCAAAACTTATCAAATTCAATCGTATGGCCATACACATGTATACTGAGGACAAGTAATCCATGATTTAGTATACATTGAAAATTTAATATTTATATTTCCTATTCATCATCATACTTGTTAGAATATCCATGGATTAGTGACAATATATACATGTTATACTTATCAAAAACTACATGAGTTAGTGATAGTATTAGCTTATGCACATCATTCCTGTTGGGTTCCTTATTACTTTTCTTCAGAATTAGAAAAACACTCTCTATGTTAGAGAGATGTGTAGAAGACTAAAAGATTTTGTGTAACACTCCATAGTAATTTTTTTTGACTTGTATGATAATCTTATGTGCTCTTAGGAAGTCAGTGAAACTTTCACTAAGATAGGTGGGGCCCTTCAAGGTAACATAAGTGGTCAAACCTCTATTATATGGGCTTGTCTTGATGGTTCTAGACCCTAGGGTGGTCATGATAGAACCAATCAGAGCAAGTGATAATAATAATTATGTTTGCTTAATATGGATATGTTATAGATTAGAGTCTTGTGGGACCATTACTCTGAGAACAATGCAACTTGAAGGAACTATGGTGAGTTCTATAGGTAATTTTTCATTTATTTGCTTAATTTGATATTTCATACCATGTTATTGCTTTGATAAATATTGTTTTTAGTTCAAACCTTATGTTTGAATAAGAGTCATCGAGGATGATAACTATCTTTAGGGGGAAGGATGTTATGATTCATTGCCAAGCAAATTTGTTAGATTATCTTTGGATATCTATAGGTAATGAATTCAAATTTGGTTATTTTTTTTATGAAGTTTGAGATATATGATATTATAGAATAGTATAATATTAATTAGATATATGATTACCTTATTGTGATTTAATTACAGTGTACATGTTTATATTTTGAGCATATGGATGCATTGTTTTAGTTAAATTTTATGTTATATCTTTATCAAGATTATTATGGTCTAACTACATAATTTTTTGTGAGGTTGATGCAGAAGAATCTATCCCTTAGAGTGTGATAGAGGGAGAGTATCATTAGAGAGGGTGACATAGATGGAGACATCAGAGGTCGACAAAGCACTGGTAAAAAACCCTACACATACCATAGATATCTAGCATATGTTAGATGCATAATAGAGATTATCATATCTATATTGGATTATGTTTGTATTAAAAGTCATTTATGCATGGTTTAATAAAAAAATTTAATGGTTTTGGTTGATACTTAGATAAATTATATATATATATATATATATATATATATATATATATATATATATATATATATATATATATATATATATATATATATATATATATATATATATATATTCTAAAATTAAAAGTTAATTAAAAACTATTTAATAATTTATAACATAATTTCAATAATGCTAATTTATCTTATTTAATCCATTATCCAACAATAATTATAGATTAATAAACACAATAATGATATTTCCAATTATCATTATGATAACAGGTTTGATTCGATACTTAGATAAATTATATATATATATATATATATATATATATATCGAATTGAAATTGTATTACCTACCTTGTAATGTGTTTTAAAGTCCTTTCTTTTACTTGGTAGTGTTTTCTCCTTTCCTTATTGTGAGAATCGAATTGAATCGATATCTACCAATATATATCGATTCAATTCGATTCTCACAATAAGGAAAGGAGAAAACACTACCAAGTAAAAGAAAGGACTTTAAAACACATTACAAGGTAGGTAATACAATTTAAATTCTATAGATTTATATTAGCAATCAGGTAATTAAAATGGGGATTTGCTTATAAACATGAATTATGTCTGTGATAGAGTGTATCGATGTAAAACTTAGATCCAAATAGAAAAAAGAGAAAAAAAAAAATATTTATTCCAATTGTGATAATTAAAATGTCTGATCTGGTATGATTAAGAATTTATACATTTGGCTAAAAATTAACTTATCGCCTAATCCATGCTTAATCTATTATTTTTTTAGACTCATTAAGAGAATGTGAATAAGGTTCTTCGGAAAGTGTTGATATATTTTGATTAATTTGTTTTAAGAAATGTAAGTCTTAAATTTGAATATAGATTTATTTCTTAAATAAGACGTAGATTCCACAGTTGTAAATACCATTAAGAGATAAGATTCACATTCCAAAATAACCTGTATTTAATTATTTGGAATGTTGTAGCTAATATACTTGAGTCTGTGGGATATTATCATGCATATATGGTTATGGCATATTACCTGAGTTTTTATGTCTCCTTCTTCAGTAAGAATTTATAAGTATTATATATTACTATAGAAGGGACGTCACTATAGTTAACTCCTATGAAATGTTATGATATTGAATGGATGTATTACAAATAAACAATAAAAAATCATAAGTTGTTGTACATCAAATAAGCATTGATGAAATAGTTCTTTTGATTGTGAAAAGAAAGAACTCACTATATTATAGCTCTTACATTGGCCTATTGAATTCAATTTTTAATTAATCTCCCAGCCAGTTTTTGAATGCTAAAATCACTGGAATTAACACATGTTATACCATAAATTTATTAGATTCTAAACCTTGTGAGTCATCGATATAGGTTAATAGTAGGCTAGTGTAATTGAGTATGTGCACAAAGTTGGGGGAAAATTCTATGGACATACCCAACTATACATATGCATTATAACATAACGCGTATGCATTAGTGTTATAACATGTACACATTATGACTCAGAACACCTGATCTATAATATGTAGCTATAATAATAATGTGTACATGTTATGTTTAAATATAGAAATGTGTACATGTTATAGGAATGTGTATGCATTATAGGAATGTGTACATGTTCTTATATTTAAACATAACATGTACGCATTGTTTAAAGTAAAAAATAAAAAAAATCCCTGACTCCTCTCATTCTTTTATGTTTCCCATTCACATTTTGGTGCTTTACAGTCGTGTTTTGGCTCGTAGATCTTTTCTTTCCCCTTTAGATCACATTTTACCTCCAACTTGTGTATAAATAATTTATTTTACTCTCATATTCATGAAATCAATGATGCCACCATGAATAAGAGATAGGTTTTATAAATTAATTTTTTTTAATTTTTTAAAATGTAAATTGTATAGTTTGATTTTTAATTTTTCTCTAATAGGTTGGCATGTTCTACCTAATCCTCCACCTAGCCCTCTACACAACCCTCCTAACCCTTTGCCTAACCCTCTTATAGTTTCACTAGATCCCCTAAGCATTTAGGAGGATATAGCTACTCACATAGTGGAGAACAAAATTAAAATTGAGTAGATAATTAGGAGAATAAGGGAGCTCACTTCCATGAATACCCACTGCACCTATATGGATTATACCCTAGATTTAGTATTAGGTCAAGTTGACTTAATAATGAGTCAAATTAATAGATGGAGGTTATATAGGGATAGCTATAAGGATTACTATGATGACAAATTATCAACATTTGAGGTGAAGAAGAAATACATAACAAAAGATCAAATTTGTGCCTTATTTATCGACCTAGCCACTAGTGCCCCATTTCCCATAATGACCAGACATTTTCCAATCCATCGATGACAACACAATTTTATTATAGCCAATTTTTGGGAGTGATGTTGAATGGTTTTTGACTATCCCTTTTGTAATAACCATGAGGCCCCTTTGTAATTTTTGAGGAAACTCTATTACGATTTTGTCCTCAATGAAATTCCAAACTACTTTGACTATGGTGAGTTTCAAGGCTGAGGGAAAGGCTCCACATTAGATCGACCAAGTGCATGTTATGCACCTAATCGACTTGCAAGGATCCCTACCCAAAAGCCACTTCATCTGTAGATTCCCTCTATAGTGAAGGAAGTTGTGGAGATAGACACTTTACATGTAATTAGTGCACTTATTGATACACGTGTTTATCATATGAGTATACTTTTACAAATAGATGCTCAAAATACTCTAGTTAGTGGTCATACCTAACCCCACCCATGCAGATGTTATGGTGTTATATGCACTAGACCTTCAGATGATGATGGTGGCATTTTAGGGTGCTTGGAGGATATGGTCTTGACTGATGATTTGTTGTCACACACATTTCATTTGGATACATTGGGAGTCTCTACACACATGCAAGTATCTTTTATATAGATTTAATGTTAAATTTTTAAGTTATATTTAGAAATTAAAAAGTTAAAAATTAATTTACATATTTAAATTGAATAATATATATGTATTTTTTTAATTTTCTAGGAGGAGACGTTGCCTTCAACATCATAAGAAGGTAGTGGGCCAACCACTAATACATCTATCCATGTTAGTAAGACACCATATACATTTACAGAGGTAAAATTTTAAGTGAATATTATATATTCTAGATGTACATTCATACACCTTAATTGCATCATTGGTATATTTTTTTTAACAAAATATAAAATACCTAATGTAATTTTGTTGGACTTTTTATTGTTTGATGTATTAACATGGATTGACGTTGTGTTAGAAACTCATCCTCCAACTCAATTTTTCAAATTTTATTTCAACTTTCAAACTATGTTTTCAATAACCAAAATAGTGAGTTGAACATTTGCTTGATATCCCATTATATGTAGTTCCCATAAAGGGTCAATCCCAATCAATAGGATTCGAAGTATATATATAATTCATTTGATAAAAGTTGTTTGGTATAATATATTTCTATCAATTTCCCAATTGAGAATATCATGTCTTCATCAATATATACACCACTCCTTTATTTTAAGTACTAGCCTCATAGCCAGCCACTTTATTCCTTGTTATCCTAATCACATATATTAGTTTAATCTATATGATCAATATCCAAAATGGCCATAGCTAGCAATTAAATTCCCATAAATTCCAATCGAGCATAATAATTTCATCTATATATATGAATTTATAAATTTAAATGGCATAACCTCTTGATCCTATTGTACCTAATCAATTCCATTGGTTTGTTGGGAGAGCATTTATTAGATCCCATTAGTTTTTTGGGAGTGTTGACTATAAACTATAGCCTATATGTATATGGCATCGGCCTTGCAACCATATACAACTAGGGGACCTCAACCCCATATAGATAAATGGTTTTGAGTGGTTTGTTACCATCACATATATAAATGGCCCAAAGACCTACTATATATAGTTAGGGCAGAGGGCCTATCTATACCCATGGACTTTTTTCACTCGATTGACATGCCGATTCTATAAGACTATAACACCTTTCATCAGGAGAGCCCTCCTGAAATGAATATTGAGTGTCAACAAGACTATAACACTCTTTATTAACCTCAACCTACTTGCACTATATACATATATACATTCCCTTGCAAAAATTGAGGGTAATCTAAGGATAGATAGTCAACCTAATGTCACCTATAGGGCAGCCAAAATCATGCTCTTGTAAAGAAGACTGTCCACTCACTCTTATCTCTATAATATTTAGTTTTATTTTCTATATGTTTCTTTAGATTTTGATGATACCTATTTTATAATGTTCTAGACACTCTTAAAAGGCTCAACTATAGGTGTCCCCCATAAAAGCAACCTATCACTCTAGATGTCTTAACCTGATTAAAACTTAGTTTCCAAACTTCTCAACAAACACCTATATAGGTTACTTGTCTTATCACAATGATTATTTCTAAGGGATTTTTTTATCACACCAATACTCAGTTGGACTAAAAATTAATGAATTTTTGTAATCAAATTATTCAAGGTGTTAACATGATCAAAATTTCAAAACAAATCAATTTAGACACCATAGCTCATAGGACTATCCTCAACTATGCCAAGTCATTGCCTTAAGACAATTAGGCCTAATGACCAAGTAATCAGGTCAAAATCCAAAATACACCTCCACAAAGATATACAAGAAACTAAACTAGTGTACATAGGTACATATCAAGGATGTTTCAACAACTAACTTGCATTCAATGACTCAATTTCTTAAAATTCACTCAAAAATGCTCCCTTGTTGTCTCGTCATTATCCCTCATGAAACTGACATTTCTTTCTTTTAGTGTGGTGTTACAAGTCACATTTTGCACATATCCACTTGTCAAATTCATGCTTCTCATGACCTCATTAGATTTTTTCATATCTTATGCAAGACTAAGTTTGTTAGCAACTTGTTTAATCAATGAGTTGCCCAATTTATTAAATATTAGGTTGTTTGTTTAGCTGATGACTAAGGTGGACACTCCTCCATCATTACAAGTTGAGAAAGACTCAGGAATTGCTATTGAAATGTCATCTACATAGTTACTCAATGAGGTATGTATATTCACTTGTAATTTTGAATTGTAATTTAGTACTTTTGTTTTAATAATTTTACTATATTCTTTGGCAAATATAACTTACATGCACAAATGTACTATGTATGTAGGGATGTCATATGACATTTGATAGTTTGATTCAGATGACTACTATGATAGCTCCTCATGTTTCTTCATCATTTGCCATGCCTATTCATGTAGCTAAACTTGGCACTGACCTAGTCGAGCATCAACAACAAATTGAGGAGGACCATGAGATTGTGGTAGGTGCATGTTTAAATGTTTTTTATTATAGTTTAAAACATGAGTTTCTCAACTTGGTTTCATGTATACTTTTTAATTTTATAATAATTTTTTATTTGAATAGGTTTTTCTGAAAGTAAGCTATGATCATAGTATCCGTAGTTGATCCTTGGAGAAATCTAAGGAATTTAGGATATCTCCATCTACAAGTAGGGAATCTTGAGGAGAGTCTTCTTCAAAGAAGGGAAAGAGAGGGAAACTATTTAATGATTAGGATGTTGTAGATGATGTACTTTTTTGTATGCATATATGGAAATGTACACATTTTTGGCATTGTACATGCATATATGATGTATTCACCCGACATTAGATACTATGTTGTTAGACATGATGTAATTTTTTGTATGCCTATATGGCAATGCATGTATTATTGCCATTGTATGCCTATATATGGAGTTCATACATGGAATTCTTATTTTATACATGAATATTTAAGAAAAATAATTAACTAAATCTTGTTTGAATAACTTATGTTCATAATATTATGAATGATTAGTTTTGAAGTATTCTTAAGGATTAAAAATGTTACGAGATTGAGAATAACTTGTTAGGATAACGTTGTAAATCAAACCCTTATAGGAAATAAAGAATATAAGTGATTATATTTGAATTATTTTTTTATTTTTATGCAAATTTATGAAGTATAATTCTAAAAAAACATCATTAGCTGGTTCTAAGTCCAACTAATCACATTCACTTCATATGGTTTGATTTGATTCTTCTTTCACAACCTAGCTTCTCTTTTCACTCTTTGGGCTTAACTTAACTTCTTACAGCTAATAATTATTCCTTGTACTCTTAGTATCACCTCCATGATTTAATTGACCACTGTCCATAAATCATCTACCTCATTCCATTTATGTCTCATTCACAAACTTCCTCTCAATCTCTTTCTAGTTTTTTCCTATGCACCTTCTTTGGGTCTCAAGGACCAAATCTTGGTCTATGTTTCAAGAGATAAAATTATTGTCACATATGGTCTTAGATGATCATAACATACCTGTTATATCCCCCTTCAAGTACTAAAATAGTCTTTGAATCTCATTCCACACCTTATGGACACAATGATCTCTTAAGGCTTGTAACTTTTTTTTACTATATTTTTCCTTCTACAAAAAAGTTATGATTGATCAAGAGATTATAAGGGAATTTATAGGTACACTCTATATTTTTCCATTTCTATGTTAAATTTAATTTCCCAAATCCACATCTAACTATCACTTTCTTCATTAGCCTACCCTCATTTAGGCCTAATTATCCCTATTCCAAACCCTCAATCCTAGAATCTATACACAAACATATAATCTCAAGTTAAAACCTTTTGATTTACCTTGTACATGTATAGGGTATCAAGATTATAAATTTTCATTAAATTTCCATGGTTGAATCTCTCAAAAATGCCCAAAGCTTGCTAATATAGTGTTTCCCATGCCTTGTACATACTCTCCTAAGGAAAAATTTAAGCTTCCCACTGATATTAATATCTTTCAAAAATCCTCATGACATCTAAACAAAGTAAAAATTTAAACTTCCCACTGATATTATTATCTTTAAAAAATCCTCATGACATCTAAAATTTCTCATAACACCTTTCCATTGATAAAAAAAACCAACTTTGCCTTTATGCCTTTGAGACTGTCTATGGGGATTTGAGCTTGCCTATGGGGATTGTATGAATTTTGGAGTGTGAACAAAATTTAAATGTTTATATTAGGTTTAAAACCATATTACCATACTTTTTAAATACATATCTAATCTTTGAACCCTCAAACACACCTTAAAACTCCAAAAAGTGTGCCTGTATCAATAATTACCATTATGAGACATGGAGGGGGATGTGACAACATATAGAGAACTTAATATTGTCATATGACATTAAAAATATTATTTATGGGTATATTAGGTAATTAAGACCAATTTTACCAAGTTTAAAGTCATTTGGATATGTACTTTGCCCTATAGACCATTTTTACCATAATTTACCTTGAGTTGCTTGCATACTTCATGCCAAAACTTGTCTTTCTTCAAAAATTTGCATAAAAACCCTAAATGTGATAAATTATATAGGAAAATATAGGTTTAAAACATCATATTTTATGGTTTTAATACCTCTCCAAGGCCTAAATGGCTTCTTAGCATCCAAAATTGACAACACTTCTAGAAATCTCCAATAGCTAGATTCTTGACTGCAAGAGGATTGTGTCAAAAAAATGGGAAATTTAACTTTTATATGAGATTTAATATGGAATTATATGTTTATTTACATCATGGATATAGTTATTAACAAATTTTTTGCTTTGACTCAACCTGTAAATGCCCCAAACTGACCACTTTCTCCAAGGCAGGCTCCAATGTTGACCATGATTTGACATAGGGTTGAATTTACTAAAGTAGTGAATATTTTACAACATAAAAATTTCTAAAAAATATATTTATTGGGTATATTATATCATAATGATCCTCTCCACAAAATTTTGTGATTAGATCCAACAAATTTTGGCCTGTAGGTCCATTTTGGCAAAAGCTAGTGACACATGTCTACTCATTCATCCTATTTTTACTTCATTTATGATGAATATAGTTGATTATAAGTCTATAACTCATCATTAATACTAGGTTCAATGTAATTTATGACTTGATCTTCAAGATTCCCTTGCTAATTCAAAATTACTTTTTGATTATTGGGCTTACTAGTCACTTGACACATGTACCTATTTTTTGAATATATAGAGACACTTTTCTTGATTTTTTTATAATACATTATAAATTTTAATAATTCTCTACCTCCTTACATTAGTTAATTGATAAACTTGCGTGTAGTCTCTTCACTAGTTTTGACTAGACACAACCCCTTGGGTTCTAAGGACCAAATCTCACTTTACGTTTCAAGAGTAAAATCACAATGATTGAATGATATTAAATGGTCAAAAAATTCTTTCACAAACCTATTTAAAATGTCTAAAGCTACTTCACCTTTCAATACTTCTCTTTGGGTGTTCATTATCATCCACACTATGTAGCCCATTAGGTCTCTAGGACCACTCCTTGGTTTAAGTTGATAAGAATCAAATTAATTACATTTATGGTCTTAAGTTATCATGATTCACTTGTATAAACCCTTATCAAGTGACCATATGCTCTGTTCCATTCTTGCTACACCTCAAAGTCATAATACTTTGTCTAGGCTTTTATCCCTATTTTCACTATTTTTCCCTTTGTTTGATTAACTTGTGTCCTTTATTAAATATGTAAGAACACTTTAGGGCACCTATCACCTTTAAACTCTTAATAAAGTTAAAACACTTTACTCTTCTCTTGATTATCACTTTCTTTGATATAAATCCCCAAACTAGGCCTAATTAGGCCTTTATAACCCTAAAATCCTAAAAACAATACCTATCCATACATTGTGATTCCCAAACCACTTTCATCAATTAGAACACATACAATTATGCAATATTACAAAGTTTGGACCCATTATGATGGTTACATCTCTCAAATTCTCCTAAACCCTAGCTCTAGGGTTTTTAGGCATTGTACAGACCCTTTGAGCACTTTAAATTATATATCTTGAATTATAAAATGTTTAAAATTATAAAATATTAGCCAAAATCTTTTTCATAATATCCTCTACCTCATAAAATAGGTTATAACCCTTCCTTGATTTGTTCTAGGCCTAAAACATCAATTTCTCAATTAATTGTGGGCCAAAGTTGATTGTGCATAGAAGGGGTGATACTAAATTATTGTGTATTTGATTTCCAACACTATTTAAGATAACACTGGGACTCATTTAGGTTTTATCACTCTCAATCCACCTTTCAATACTCTTAAATTCCCTTTATCAAGTCTTAATTCCTTATATTCATGGAATGACACATTTACTATCATAGTGTTGTGTATACAATATCTAAAAGTTGACATTGTTACATTAGGGTTTCAAACAATGGTTTATTCCTTTGAGAGGCTGGAATTTAATCTTTCTAAACACTCCACACTATGTCCTTTACCAGGCTCTTCTTGTAAGATTCTTGATCATTATCCAAGCATAGGTTCACAAACCTATCTATCACAACCTACCTATGTCCAAGAATGCAAGATTCTCCATCATCTACCATCATTTACACTTAAATAATAGTTATTATAGATTTTTAATGGATCATATTATACAAATTATCTTTTTTAGTTATCTTCATGCCATCACAAACTTATGAACATGCACAATCTCTCCTAAAATGCAACTTTTTGGCAGTGAAGATAACTTGTCGACCTCCAACTAAAAATTTTGCCTCTGAGATAGGTAGGTGAAAATCCAAAAATTTAGTAACATATAAATAGGAAAATTACATGTGTTTAAATGACCATGACACCTAATTCCACTTGTAAGTACATTTTCACTACTATTTCAGAGTATGAAAACACTGACAATAAATGTTGTCAAAGTTGAAGCTACGGTATGATAACTCGATTTTTGGTGCTTGTTAGCTAAAAATTGGCACTTCAAACACATCCAAAGGGGTTAATAATGTCTAAGACTAGGTTTTTCCTCTTATCTAGCCAAATTGACAAACCCAAGACCCATTCTGGGCTCAGGAATGCCCTTCCCAATACAAGAAAGATGCTAATTTTTAGCCTATATTTAGGCATGCATAAAATCAAAAATATAAATCATATGAAAGAACTGTAATATCCCTTATTTTTATGGGAAATACCTCTAATTATACCCCAAATCTAGTCTGAATCATCTCTAATATGTTCCTATGGTATAAGTTGTAGTAAAGGGTCCTAAAATGCAAATTTTTGTTAGTAAAGAGACAACTTATTGACCTCCAACTAAAAATTTTGCCTCCAGGATTGGAAGGTGAAACTACATCACTTCTATCACATCTAAATATACAAATTACATTTTATGTAATTACTATGACACCCAATTCTACCTGTAAGTGCATTTTCACTACTATTTTGGAGTACACAAACACTAACAATAAATATTGTCAAAGTTGAAGCTACAATCTAAGAACTTAATTTTTGATGTTTTTTGGATGAAAAATGGCACTACCAACATGTCTATATGGGTTGATAACATATAGGAATAGGTTTTTGGCCTCCCATCTATCTCGTTTGATAAACTCACCACCCATTTCGCGTATAAGAACATCTTTCCCAATACAAGGAAGATGTTAATTTTTAGCCTAACTTCAAGCATGCATAAAACCAAAACTATAATTCATATGGAGGAACCATAAGATCCCTCATATTAATGGTAAATACCTCTAATTTAACCCCCAATATAATTTTAATCACCTCTAATAAAAATTTGTGGCAAAAGTTACAATAAAGGGTCCTAAAATGCAACATTTTCCCAGTGAAGAGATAACTTGTTGACTTCCAACTAGCAATTTTGCCTCCAGGACTGGCATGTGAAAATACACCACTTCAATAACATCTAAATAGGAAAATTAAATGGTCTCTAATGACTGTGACACTTAATTTCACCTGCAAGTGCATTTTCACTACTATTTTGGAACATGAAAACACTAACAAAAATGTTGTCAAAGTTGAAGCTATGGTCTAAGAACTCAATTTTTAATGCTTATTGGCTGAAAATGTCACTCAAAACACATATAAATGGGAAAATAACATTTAGGACCAGGTTCTTGGCCTTCCATTTGGCTTGGCAAACAAACCCACTGCCCATTTGAAGCTCACGAATGCCTTTCCCAATACAAGAAATATGATGATTTTTAGCTTGACTTCAAGCATGCATAAAACTAAAAATGTAAGTCATATGGAGGAACCATAAGATCCATAATGTGCATGGTAAATACCTATAATTTAAACCTTGATCTAGTATTAATCACCTCTAAGAGAAATCTGTGGTAGAAGTTGCAACAAAGAGTCCTAAAATGCAATTTTTTGGCAGTGAAGAGACAACTTGTTGACCTCCAACTAGCAATTTTACCTCTAAGACTTGTAGGTGAAAATCCACCAATTTGAGAACAAATATATATAGCAAAATTAAATGTGCTCCAATTACTGTGATACCTAATTCCACCCACCAGTTCATTTTCACTACTGTTCTTGAGCACAAAAACACTGACAATAAATATTATCAAAATTGAAGCTACGGTCCAAAAACTCAATTTTTGGTGTTTGTTGGTTGAAAAATAGCACTACCAAACACATATAAATGGATGTATAACATTTATAACTAGGTGTTCATCCTCCCACCTAGCCTGGTTGACAAACCCACCACCCATTCTAGGCTCAAGAATGCCCTTCCCAATACAAGAAAGATGTCAATTTTTAGCCTAACTTTAGGCATGCATAAAAACAAAACTGTAAGTCATATGAAGGAACCATAAGATACCTAATGTACATGGTAAATACCTATAATTTAACTCCTAATATATTTTGAATCACCTCTAAGATAAATAGTGGTAGAAGTTGTAGTAAAGGGTCCTAAAATGCAACTTTTTGGCAATGAAGAGACAACTTGTTGAACTCCAACTAGCAATTTTGATTCTTGGATTGGCAGGTGAAAATATACCAATTTAAACACATATAAATATAAAAATTACATATGATCCAATGACCATGACACCCAATTATACCCATAATTATATTTTCACTACTATTCCAAAGCACAAAAACACTGACAACAAATGTTGTCAATGTTAAAGCAATAGTCTAAGAACTCATATTTTTGGTGCTTGTTGGATAAAAAATGGCACTACCAACATGTTCTAAGATAATATCTAGGACTATGTTCTTAGCCTCCCATCTATCCCAGTCGACAAACCTAGTACCCATTCTGGGCTCAAGAATGCCCTTCCCAATACAAGAAAGATTTTAATTTTTAGCCTAACTTTAGGCATGCATAAAACCAAAATTGTAATTCATCCTTCATGTGTATGGTAAATATCTCTAATTTCATCTTGAATCTATTTTTAATCACCTCTCATATAAATCCATGGTAGAAGTTGGAGTAACAGGTCCTAAAATATAACTTTTTAGCAGTGAAGAGACAACTTATTGACCTCCATCTAGTAATTTTACCTCCTAGATTGGCAAGTGCAAATCCACCACTTTAAATATATATAAATAGTAAAATTAAATGATCTCTAATTACTTTGACACATAAT
This sequence comes from Torreya grandis, assembly GCA_037957365.1. Taxonomy (NCBI): domain Eukaryota; kingdom Viridiplantae; phylum Streptophyta; class Pinopsida; order Cupressales; family Taxaceae; genus Torreya; species Torreya grandis. The sequence continues at coordinate 350,057 of JARHVA010000812.1, read as the reverse complement.
TCCACCTACAAGTGCATTTTCTCTATTGTTTTAGAGCACAAAAACACTGACAACAAATATTGTCAAAGTTGAAGCTACAATCTAAGAACTCAATTTTTGGTGTTTGTTGGTTTAAAACTAGCACTACCAGCATGTCTATAGGGGTGGATAACATCTATTACTAGTATATTGGCCTCCCATTTGGCTTGGTTGACAAACCCACCACCCATTCTAAGCTCAAGAATGCCCTTCTTAATACAAGAAAGATGTTGATTTTTAGCCTAACTTTAGGCATGCATAAAACCAAAATTGTAAGTCATATGGAGGAACAAAAAGATCCCTTTTGTTAATGGTAAATCCATATAATTACACCTTGAATCTAGTATAAATCACCTCTAAGATCAATCCATTGTATAAGTTGGAGTAACAGGTCTGAAAATGCAACTTTTTGGCAATGAAGAGACAACTTCTTGACCTCTAACTAGCAATTTTGCCTCCAAGATTGGCAAGTGTAAATCCACCACTTTGAGCACATATAAATAGACAAATCACACATGCTCCAATAATCATGAAACCCAATTACACCCTTAATTACATTTCCACTACTATCCTAGAGCACAAAAACATTGATAATAAATGTGTTTGGAAGGCTACAAGGAGAAGTAAACTTGTTATGAATAATTGTTCAAGAGCACAAAAATGCCAAGTACTTTTAGTAAGATTTTATTAGCTTCAATAATATGAAATTATTTACTAATAGTAGCAACCATGTGAAGGTGGAAGCTGATTTGGTACTACTAACATACAAAAAAATGTTAGTAAGTAATTAAATATGAAATTTATGGATGTGCTACCTACAAAATTAGAAATGTTTGGTAAAATTAATTACATCCACATTTTATAAGTCAATGTACCTATACATTTCAATCTAATGAACCACGTAGATCTACTCTAATATTGATAGTATCAAGAATAGCTTCATGGTCTGACTCGCGAACTTTCCATAATTCTTTTTTCTTGGCCTCCTATGATATTTTTGCAATTTAATATTCATTACAAGAACCAAATTTGAGTGGTGTAGTATCTTCTTGCGATTTTCAAAATCTTCAAACAACCATACATTTGATTTTTTTATAGGATATCATCAAAGCCAAGTTCCAATGACTACCATAGACCTAATGGGATAATCAATGTTTTCTCTATCTACAATTGGGGAAGTCAATTTTTTACTTCCATCTACATAATGACACAAGTAGTAATCTATTCCCTCTTCATTTTCCTCATCTACAATAACTACAAAAACATGGCTTTCATCATGAAAATAATTTTTAATGACATTATGAAGATAGATTATGAGAATAAATAGTACATAAAGATTAATCTTCTACTTGGCTGTACTAGATCAGATATATGGTCAACGTCATGCGATGATGTCATGTCTATAAGTTGCAATGTTGATAGAACTTGATATGTGTTGATTGGAATTAGATATATAGAACTGTAATCATCCACCCACTCTTGTGACTCACACTCGTGACAAACAATGTCCATGCATGTAGAACAAAATCATGTCAATTGTCACATATGAATAGTTTAAGAACCTTCATTTGAGCTATGAAATGAGTGGAGATCATTTGAACCTATTAGAGTCATACAATCCTCATAGTTTGCCAAGTCTTTTTCCTCTATTAACCAAAAGTATCTATGAATAATAGAATTTAGTTGAGAACTATGGCATATGTTCTCATTACACTATTTAACCACAATTTTCCATTAATCAAATTAGTAACATTATCAAATTTTAACTCCTCCCTTGTAATGACTCTTTATACACATGTTCTAGCACTATCATGCTCCCCCTTTCCATCGCCAGCCTCAATGAAACTCTAAATATATTCTACACCAATGGTAACATGCATCCTGCTCAACCAATAAAACATCTATGTATTCTTGAATTATGATGTTTATTTGTCTGACCAATTGTAATGTTATTTAAAAATAATGTTCCTCAAGTCAACTATCCATACAACTTCACAAAAAAACCTTGCACATACTCTGTGCAATGTGATCAGTCATCACTAATATAGAAATGGTACTCCATTAATATTTTTTTATCTTCCTCTATACGATTAGGTGCATGTATGAATGTTATATGCATGAATATGAAAATTTAAGTTGATTTGTAATATTGCAGTTGAACTTCCATTTAGGGTTTGAATGTGTAATTTAAAAAAAAGTCAACTACTAAAATAATAGAATCATGTGGGAATGTGTTCTTACTTATTCTAAAATGTTTAGTAAACCATTTATCCCTATGTGTGCCTTACCTACTCAAAAAAATTTCTCCATGAATTTAACCATAAATTATGAAACAAGTATCTCTTTCATAACAAACTCACACCTTTTAGATTCTTTTCCATATTTTACTTGATAAGTCACATATTTGTATTTGTTGAAACCAACTAATTCATATCTAATTACGCTTGTACAATCCTCATGGATACATTTTTTTAATTTTGGTAATACACCAAAAATGTTGTAATTTCCATCCAAACATGCTTTCTTATAAAAGAACTATCCATCTGGTCTTTCACAAAAATATTTGAAATAAATTCCATGGCTGATTTTGGCAGAACTTCTATGCCACACTCCTAAAAAATGTTTTTATTATGCAAAGTAAAATGAATATGGTGAAAAACATCACAGTGCATTGAAAATTCAACATGTTTCCTATAATAACAAGTGTTGCTTTTGTGATTTATTTTTACATAATTTTTTTTGGCTATCTCAAAAACATTGACTAATAGAAATTTGTGTATGTTTTTCCAAAAACGTAGAGTACAATTGTGTTTGATTCATATCCAAGAAATGTTTTAGATGTGGTTCATGATTACGAGAACCAACTCTTCTTTTCACTACATATCTTACATTGGGTGAAACTCTTGTATTATCTTTCCAAAATTGTGCAAGTGAATCTTTCAAATCATCAGCTAGAGTCTTTTCCTTTCATAGAAGTCTACCAAAGACTGCCCATATCTCTTTTGTATTGGGTTCATTAAGTCTTTCACATCTTGAAATTGCTTTCATTAATGTTTTCCTATTTATATCAAGTGTTCGACTTGTTTTTGAAATCAATTATTTTTTCCCTATTTCAGCACTTACTACAGAAGATGTCATTATACGCTAAGCAACATTAAAATCATTGTTGCATGATTTTGGGCCTACAATATGATATGAATCCTTTATATATTCAATAATTTCACCATTTTCATCATCCATGTTAGATGTTCTTAGTCCTAATGTGTACATTATATGTCTCATCTTAACCAATTACATTAATGAAATAAATAATTGGCATCTTTGACTATCATTAAGCAATCTATGAAAGAAACTATCCTAAATTTATTGAGCCAATCTTCTTGAATGATGGTCAGACATTTTTTTATGCATTGGTTTAAAAATATTTTCATCAACTTCAATTAAGTACTTATATTTTATACACACAATTCTTGGAGGTGTTGTTATTGGTGGAATCCATTTAGAGGGTGTTTCAAAATCATTATATGTTTCCATGAAATTTTCTTCATTGTTCGTTTCTTCATTATATGTTTCCATGAAATTGTATTCATTGTTAATTTCATCATTATTTGAGTTCATTAAATTTTATTCATTTTTTTTGGGTAAAGTATCATGCATAGGCTCTTCATCAACAAAATCAAAAACTTTAAACTTTGAATGTGAATTTTTAACATTATCTAATTTTCTATTATCAATTTCATCATAATTCAATTCATTATTATTAATTTCATCATAATTAAATTCATTATTGTGAATTTCATCATTAATCAATTGATTATTGTTAATTGCCTCATTATATAAGGCATTTGGCTCATCAGGGTTAGTGTTTGTACATTGTCTGGAACAAAATGCTTGCATTCATACCTTATTTTTTCTCTCAACTCTTTTAATTGCTCCAGTGTTTTTTTCTTAAACTTCTTCCTCTTCTCGAATGTGAACTAGAGCCCAGTTTGATAAAATCAACCAAGAAATTATTTCAAATGTGGGGTCCAAAAAAAAATGCAACCAAAAATCTAGAATATGTAGAGTACACAGGGACTGTCTATGGGGACAACAATCTTGATTAGGGATAAAAATAGACATTAAAAAGTAGGTTTTTGTTTTTAATTCAAGAAAAACATATGTGTTATAGAAATGTGTACGTGTTTCTATAATGTGTAAATGTTCCTTGAAGTATAGCCATATACTATAAAAACATGCAAAAAACCTCATATTCAATGCATAAAATCAACTATAATACCATAATATAATGCAATAAGATTTAATAAGACTATCAGATGATGCAATAAAACTATGATATGATGTAATAAGACTATCATAAAATGAAATAAGACTAACATATGATGCAATAACACTATCATACGATACAATAAATAGGTAATATGATGCAATAAGGCTATCACATGATGTAATAAGGCTCAATATGATGCATAAATCCATAATATGATGCATAAATCTCCAATACATGATGAAATAAGACTCTTGACAAGACTATGAAGCAATAAGACTAATGAATGATGAAATACAACTCAATATGTAAGATTAAGTGAGCTAATTTTGGTTAAAATCCCATCATAGGTCCTTACAAAACTAGGTGAATGATGGGTTTACAAATTGACACTAAACACATTCATGAATTTATGTATTTGTGATGAAATCAAGAAAATTAGGGGTTGTTTTTGTTATAAAATTAGGATTTAGGGTTAGGGTGTAGTGTAATAGGTTTGTATATGTGTATATGTAATGAAATTATGGTTTAGGGGAACTGTACATGTTTAAGTGATAAAATTAGGGTTTATGATCAACATGTCATGAAACATGACCTAATTTAGCCCTTTCAATCACATAGTAGACTCCAATTTAGGTTTAATGGGTTGAAATTAGCCATATTTACATTTATGTTTACATTTATAATTAAATTAGGATCAGTTAAACCATATATGTTGCATCTAGATTATACAATCAATTAAACCATAAATTTGGTTTAGGGGCTCAATTTTGCCCAAATCACATCCCTAATTGAACCAATCAACTAATTGGTTTAACTCATGATAGATATATAATCATACTTAATTTTGTCCCAAATCATATATCATGCTCTTACAGTTATGTCAATAAGGGGTTCAAATTGGCCTCTCATGGCTCCTTGATTGAATTTCCCTTATAATTGAACATCGTTGTGCCATATGTGTACCTCATATGCTCGAAATTGTTAAAGCTATTAGAGATGCATCAAGTCCTTGAAGTTTTAGATTTTACAATTCCCTGAGAGGCAAAATCTAATTAATATTTCCACATGTACCTTATATGTGCTTGGAAGTGTCAACATTGTTAGAGGTGTCAGGTCTTAGAAGTATTAAAGAGCTCTATCATATCCTTGTGAGGCCCGATCCAATTAGATACATCACCACATGTGAATCTTGTAAACACATATATTTGTGTTAGATATCTAATTGTTACACAAACTAGAAGCTTTAGATTTGTTAAAGCCTTAGGATTCCCAATTCAATAAAATATTTACACATGTGTAGGTTTAGTACAATTGGAGAAGCATTAGAGTTGTCAGATATGCACATATTTGATACCTAGACATGTCCCATCACCTCCAACCAATCCAACTAAGACCTATTCACAAATTTATCATACATACATATAAGCCAATAATGTTTAGAGATTGACATTGATCTAATTAACTCATGTCTAGTAAATAATTCACATGATGCAAACCTCTAACTTTCCATTACAATATGAAATTATCATGTAAATCCCTTTAAGGTCCCATTTGAATTAATCAAGCACTAAATGTTATCAATTTTCTACATGTATGTATTTAAATTATTTATATCCCTCTACCTTGAATTACCTATAGATCCCAAAGTACATTCATATTAAATCCTACATGTAGGTGAGAACACAATTCAATAATGGACTACTCAACTTCAAATCTCAAGTCGAAGCAAGAACTTTGAGATGTACTACTTTCTTGGATTCCACATCATAAGATTTAAGCTCATTACAATGAAATATGAAAAAGACAAGTAATGATATATGTATAAAATATATAATCTTGAAACCTTCAACAAGGGGGTGCACACGGGTATTCAATTTTGATCAACCATCTATATGAGGTGAGAATTTCATCATCCACATGAACAATTATTGGGTCTCTCTACTCAACATCATCCTTAAAGGGAAGCAGGTATCAGATTTAGGGGACATTGTCACCTTTAATGTATCTTGAATGAGCTCAATGGAGCTCGGGTAACTTATATATATGTCGTACTTGGTCAATGTTAGGTCTACACCACCCTATATTTATAAAGCCTATAGCCATACCTTAATGGTTTTAAATAAAGTCCCTAGTGCATTTAGATATTATCTACGCTATACATTCATCACTATAGGCACAACATGTTAAAACCACATCATTAATAATGGATACATGTGACCATTTCAAGTATATTGAGCTCAAAACCACATATTATACAAAAAAAAATGCATACCCAACTTGACCTACCAATAAGCCAAAACCTTGTAACCCTACCAATAAGCCAAAACCTACCAAATTTGAAGAGAAAAATATAAAGTAAAGATGGTTTTTTAAAGCCTTAGAATCACCTTAAAACACACTAAAAACTCTTAATGATGACTACAGGTATGTGGTGTTTGAATGGACTTTTGATGTCTTGAAGAGCAATTGAATGGAACCTCCAAACATAGGAGAAGACTGGACTAGTATAAGGAGACAAAATTAGGTTAGAATCAACAAAATATAGGTTGAGATGGAACCTTGTTTCACCTTTTAGACCACCTACAGACTCCCTTCAAGAATGAAATTGACACCTACAGGTGTCTTAGTCTAGTCATATAGGTGGAGTGGAAAAACTAAAAATGTATGCATAGTTTAAATGTTTTTGGGATATTCAAGGTGACTCTGAGATATAACAGTGATATATGCTTCAATAAGGAATCTAGAGGGACCTCTTTCTCACTATAACCACTCCAACTAAGCCCCTTTTTCACCCACAATAGGGTCTTACGAGTAAGTGTCCCAATCAATAGAAAAGCATAGTTTAAGTTCCAATTGAACAAAAATTTAAGTAAAAATGAAAGATACAACTTGGTATAAATTTATAACATGATTAAAGACCTAATAGGCCCCATGATAGTGAAAAAACCCTTGTTTTTTTACCTATAGGTAGAGTATGGATGGGGTACTCCAACCAAAATAGGGTTTTGAGTGAGTTGATGCAAAAGGACACCTAGAAGGCTTTTTGAAGAAGGAGATTTTTTGAATAAATATGAATTTAAGCTAAAAAAAATATAAATTGAATTTCCTAAACTACAAACAATATTTATAGAAATAGGGTGATGACACCTATAATAAACATTGGGAATGTCTTAGTCAGACAAGCAAAAACCTAGTTTTGGTGATACAAGGTGTACTAGTATGGTAATTGAAACTTAGTAATGAAAAAAATATTGAATAATAATTTCAATCAGTGTGTCAGTGGTGCCATGAAGTGTTCCAAAGGAGAAAATAAGGCTTAAACAAGGTATCAAACCCCTGTTCTCACATACAACAAGGTTCAAGCAAATGGAGGTTTAGATGGAACATAGACTACCTATAAGTTAAAGAGAGGTTAAAATGATCATTATATGATCCAATTTGATCCAATATGTTATATATCATTCTCAAGACCTTGTTAAGGTGCTCAAATGCCTTTTCCCATCCAACAAGGAAGCATTATTATGTACAGGTTCCAAGGAAGGCTCTTGGCTCAATAAGCAAAAGTAAAAAATATCTATAGGAGAAGGGTTTGAAGGTGTTTAAAATATTAATGAGAATTTAATGGAGGTTATCAACATGTTTATATATAATTTAAGTGTAACATTGGCTTGGAAGGGTCATCCACAAGTAGGTTTGGACAAAAATGCACGAAAATAGGGTTTTTTAGTCCCTTTTTTGGAAAGATTGAGTTGGTTAGGTACCTAAATGATGGATTATGACCTTGAAATTTGGTAAAAATACTTATTATAACCTTATAAAACTCAAAATACTTTAATTTTTCCATGTATATGATGGATATATCTCTCTATTTTGTCTTGAATATCAACCACTCATGAAAATTAGAATTTTGCCAAAACATGTAAAGTATGCCAAAATGAGCAAAGAATTTGAGTTAAAGCATTGAGATCTTAAATTAAAATTGGGTGATGAGTATTTAATATTTATGGAGGATAATTAACACTCAAATAGGCTCCAAACCCTTAGAGTGACATAATTTCTCATGCATACAGTCAAATTAGGCAAGTTCCCACTAGGCCTAATTGTCAAATAAGAGAGAAGGGATGAAAATTAGTTTTTTAGAGGTCATGTGATGGATTGGTGAGTGTTAATGAAGTGTTAAAATGTGTAATAATCCATCCTAATCATGTTATAACAGTCCAAATGACCCAAACTTGTAGGGGGTATGTTAATCCCACTAAGCCTTCAAGAGACCTAGAACCATTTTGAGGTCTACCTCTATGTATAACTCTTGGAAAGATATATGGTTGATTGAAACATGATTATAAGGTGTAAATAGACATTTATCATAATATTTAGTGTAAATAGACCTAAAATAGAGCAATTTATAGCCTTGACATAGTCCAAACATGCAAAATGAGAGGAAAACAAGCCCGATGGTTATTTCCAAGTACTCATATCTTTTCTAAGGCTATGTATGGGAACCAGAGGGATTAAGAGAAGTTAGTAGGGTCCTTGGAATCAATTTTTTTTAATTTGGAGGTAGGTTAAATGTTCAAGTTTTATAAATAAATATTAAGACCTATAACTGCCTAAAACCCTACTAAAACCCTGGTTATGACCTGATGAGGAAAATGAGCTTGGAGAGCCACCCTAATGGCATAGTTTTTCAAGGAAACCTATTGTATCATGGAGATGACTCACCCATTCTCTCACACATGCAAATTATATGTACATAACTATATAGACAACATATAAAATAGTGTTTTTCTTACCATTTTCAATGTTTTTCAGGTTCTATGAGGTTTGATTAGATGAAATCAAGTTTGGAGGGAAGATAAAGACCTGTTATAATTTATTGTGGTAATTTATTATATTAAAAAAAATAAGTGACCTAACTGGAGCTCTCCCTTTAGCTAGTCAAAATTGGCATAATGAACACAAGGAAGAAAAGTATGGAAACGTCAATTAGATGTCCTTTTAAGGTGATTTTGAGGGGACTAAGTATATGAATAATATTTATAGGTGTATTTAACTCCATCCCATGTATTTTCATGGGAAAATGAAGCCATTTTGGAAGACAAATGTGAAGGGTAGCAGAAAAGGGAGTTTTTAAGACTATAGGCAATGATTGCTTCTTTCTAAGAGTTCCTAAATGAGTAGGATCGAAACCAATACATGGAATTGTATACATTAATACCTTACCTCTCATACCAATCATTATACATATCCCTAGTTAGTGTTGGGATGTTAAAATAGATACAAATTATGAAGAAAATTTTGTGTGCAAGAGTTGAGAGTTCTATGCCACTTTTTACAATTTTTGTGGCTTTTATTGACAATTTGAGCTCCAAAAGTTTCATGGTTCAACTAATGCATATTTATCATGAAAATTATAACCCATTTTTGAATATTAACGCATGTAAAAATGAACTTTGGACTTCCTTTGCCTTGCCTCTCTCTCAAAAGCTATAAATATGGACTCTTTTGCTTCTTTTTAGTAGCCTCCATTGGTTAATGCAAAAACTCTGGACAAATTTTTACTTGAGATTTTTAAGGATCACTTATATTCATGGTTTTAGACTAGTCTTTAGGATTATTTAGCTAAAGATAGATATTTTTTGAAGATTTATGGGAAATTATTGCAAAGGTTGCTTAAGTTTTGTGAATCTGACATGTTTGAGGTTAGTGATAGTAATTTGGTGTAAATATAACTCATATTCATAAGTTTGGATGTATATTTAAGATAATATAGTTAAAGATAGTCATTTTTTGAAAGATTTGTATAAATTTATGCAAAGTTTGCTTGAACTTAGAAATCTAAATGTACAAATTTACTTATTTGTAAGAATTGAACCGTTCTTTGCAAAGATAAAATTTCTACGTTGTGTTTTGGATAGGATTTGGATTTTACAAGATGGAACTACCACAAATAAGAACTAGGACAAGGTGTAAGACAAGGATACCTCTTCTTTCATTGGAATTTCATAGGAAAATAAGAGTAGATAAAGGTAAGTGTAGTGTTTCTAAATCTCAACCTAATTCACCTATTTCTGTTGTTGTATTTAATCCTCATCAAGGTATGGCTTGGTTAGCTAGATATTCTACCAATGTGCCTATTCAAATACATGATTTACCAAGAAATCCAAATAAAGCATATGGATCATAAGGATTATACTATGATGGTATATAAGGTTGTTTATATTGGGAAGAATGACCATAATATACTCTACAAGCTACCATAGCCTATAAGAAGATAGATGAAAATAACTAAATTTATTAACACCAATTTACTTTTTGCCTTAAGATAAGGACCACATGGGTACTAAAAACTAGATGTGAAGATGATGTTCTACAAACTTGAACTACCTTCATTTAGTTCAATAGGTGTTGTTACTACTAAAAAACACATTAAGTCTTTTAAGGATGCATTAATATTTTTAAATGTTATTCATGAAGATGTTGCTTGCAAGTTGTTTCCTTTTACTTTTAGAGATGCAACATATTATTTTTTTATTAATCTTATTGATAATTAAATCATCAAATGGGATGATTTTAACAATTATTTCATTGATCAATTTGGAAAGATCATCATTCCATGTGTCCTATATCAACAATTCACTATGGCAAAGAGAGATTCAAATGAAACAATTAGAGCATTCAATGATAGATTCTAAAAGATTTTTATCATAACTATATCTCCCTATAGGCTTAATGAAGCTTTAGCTTTAGAGATTTATAAGGATGATTTAGATCTAATGACTTCTATATTTTTGAAAAGATCTGTTGGAGCCATATAGACATTAAACTTGGCCTATGTTGAAGCTATGAAAATTAATTATCAAATATAAATCCAAGTTAAAATATGGCAAAGAGAGATTCAAATGAAACAATTAGAGCATTCAATGATAGATTCTAAAAGATTTTTATCATAACTATATCTCCCTATAGGCTTAATGAAGCTTTAGCTTTAGAGATTTATAAGGATGATTTAGATCTAATGACTTCTATATTTTTGAAAAGATCTGTTGGAGCCATATAGACATTAAACTTGGCCTATGTTGAAGCTATGAAAATTAATTATCAAATATCAATCCCAATTTTTATATGTCTAATATCATCCCAAATTGTAATTAGAACATGATTGGTTTGAATCAAACTCTAGTTTAAAACCAGTTGCCTTTGAGTCATGCTCATCCTAGTCAGAACTTAGGATTAGTAAATAACTCTAAAATTGGATCCCATCCACAAGATAAATGAGCTATGGTGCCAATAGATATTATTAGTATTAAAGTCCATAATTCAAAGGCACCTAAGAATTAAAATGACTCCATATTGAAAATGGTTCAAAAAATGAGCACTAATTTTCTTCAGTTACAAAAACAAGTAGGCAACACTGGGGAGAATTCCAATAGAAACTATTCCTATCATAAGTTTAATAGACCTACGAATAGGTTTAATAATAATAATAATAATAATAATAATAATAATAATAATAATAATAATAATAATAATAATAATAATAATAATAATAATGAGTCATCTACAACTAAGAACATGCTTAGAATAAAAATTTGTGATGTATCTCTAACTAATTATTGCAAGGTTCATAACACTAAAAAACATGGTGAATTAGACTATGTATAATTTTGTAATGATTTTGAAGTATTTCAAGATGAATTGGATATATTTGAATTTGTGCATAACAAAGATAATGTTTTAGGGACATCTTGTTCTTCAAAGGCATATAAGTCTTTTGAAATAACTCTTATGGTGTGAAACTTTGATTTTCCATTTCAAGATGAGAATAAACTTGAAGATACTCTAGAGGAGATTCATGATTTTCATAAGTGTCTGAAGAAGATGTATCTATTGAGTAACAGAGAATAAAAACAACCAATGACAACTTCTACTCCACCAAACAAAATTAATACTCCTCCTCATCTAAAAGTAGATAACAATCTAGAAACTCCAAAAGTAACATTAGAAATAATGTTAATTTATCTATTTATTCCACCAAGAGTGGATATAACATAGTAGAGGATATAAATAAAATTAAGTTTAATATCACATTACCTGAATTGACTCAAATAACTAAACATAGAGACTTGTTGCTAGAATCTTTAACTAAAAAACCTAGTAAATCACATAAACCTATAAATGCAAATGTAGTTATGTATAAGAATAAAACATAGATTCCACCTTTTTTACTAAAAAATAGAGTTTTTGGGTAAAACTTGCATAATTATCTATTATATTTAGGTGCCTTTGCAAATATCATGCCAAAAGGTATTTGTGAAAATCTTGGTTTAGCTTCTATTAAGTTTGATAGAGTAGTGACTTAATTAGACAAATCTAGAGTTAAAGTGATTGGTGAATTATTAAATATGCATATGCAGCTTACTTTAGAACCAAGAGTGCAGTCTCTCATTGATATTCAAGTTGTGGACATTAAAAATTCTTATGGTATTTTTTTATCAGAGATTGGACTAAATTCTTGAATGGATACATGTCAACTGATTGATCTCATATGTGGCTACCATAGAGGGGAGTTCCTAATCAAAATTAGATTGAAAGGGAACCAAATATGAAGCATATGATCATTGAATATAATGTATCCATTGAAAGGGTCAATTTGGTTAATTTTGATTTAGGGGTTTACACCCTTGACACTCCTCAGGTATGTAATTCTAAAGATTCTCATGCTATGCCTAGACTTTGGAAGTTATATGCTAATGATGCTAGATGCAAATCTAGATTTGAAGTAGGAATAATTTTAATCAATCCCATTGAAAAATAATATAATGCCTCTTACAAATTTAAGTTTCCCTTCACCAATAATTTGGTAGAGTATGAATCATTGATTTTAGGTTTACAATTTACTATTAAACACAAGGCTAAAGAACTACTAGTATATGGTGATGTTGAACTAGTATTTGATCGGGTTAGAAACAAATATCAATACAATTTATTTTATCTTAATAAATACAAGTTTAGAGTATGGGACTTGATTTATTATTTTGATGCTTTAAATATTGCTTCAATACCTAGAGAAATAAACTAGTGTACTAATGAAATAGCTTCAGTTGTAGCTAAGCTAATGCCAAATAAAGATTCCCAAAAGGCTTAGCATTTAATTGGTCCCATGTCCCTCAGTACCTGATAATGTTAATCATCTACAAGTGTTTAGTGATGATATAAAAACATTGAATTCATGAACAACTTAGGGGTGTTTGAGTCTCATATTATTGATGAGGTCAATGAGAATTCTCTTGATGATAATAGAATTGATGAAACGATAATACAACTAAATGAAAAAAAAATTCCCAAAGGCGTGATTGCCTTGGAAAGAATATTTGACAAAGATAATCTAGATAAAACTATTAAAGTTTCCAAGGAAAATGAGAAGGATTATAATTTAGTTGACATAGGAACTCAAGGTCAACCTCAGCTAGTAAACCTTGGTATAGCATTCACAAATGAAGAGTTTAAAATGCTAGAGACTTACTGAAAAAGTAAAATGATGTTATTGCATGGTCTTATGAAGACTTGAATATATTTGATCCTTGATTTATCGCCCACACCATTCCCTTGAAATAATCTTGTAAACCCTTCAAGCAGAAGTAAGGACTGGTTAATCCTATTTTTGAACCACTGATTTATAAAGAGGTCAATAACTTATTAGATGCAAAAATAGTAAGAAAGAAAAATGGAGAGATTAGATTAGGCATATATTTTAAGAACTTGGAAAAATATTTTGAAAAAGATAATTATCCTTTGTCATCCCTTGACCAGGTGATTCAAATTGTTAGTGCTTCTATCATGATGTCTTTCCTAGATGGTTTTTAAGGTTACAATCAGGTTCTTGTTAACAAGGAAGATAGAATGAATACTATATTCAGAAAAAAAATGGGGCACTTTTGCTTATAATAGGATTCCTTTTGGACTCATCAATGTAGGAGCTACATTTCAAAGAGCTCTAGACCATTCCTTTCAAGGTCTCATAGGTAAATTTATCATTATATATGGATGAATTGATTGTATTTTTTAAGAATAGGGATGATCACTTAATGCATTTATAACAAGTATTTGAACAATGTCAAAGGTGTGAAGTTTCCCTTAACCCTAAGAAAATCATATTTTGCATAACTGAAGGGAAATTAATTGGACATGTGATAACTAGAGATGAGATTTCCATAGATCCAAATAGAGTCAATGCTATATCTAAAATAGAGCCCCCAAATAGTAGAAAAGAACTAAAGTCTTTCTTTGGGAAGATCAAATTTTTTAAGTAAATTCATTTTTTATTTTATAGAGAATGTGAAAACACTTAATGACATGCTAAAGAAGGATTCAAAGGTCGAATAGAATGAAGAAACAAAGAAAGCCTTCAAGGATATCAAGGAAGGAATAGGATAAACACCTGTGCTGATAAGTCCTAAAATTACAAAAGATTTTTATCTTTATTATTATGCTTTTGGACATACTATAGCATTTGTTTCAACTCAAAATAGTGATAAATGTGATTATCCAATTACATTTATGAGTATTAACTTCAAAAATAATAAGTTAAATTATTCTCTAATTGATAAACAAACATTTGTTTTGTTTAAGATAGTCAAAAAATTTAGACACTATATTCTTAGGAATAAAGTGCATGCTATATTACTAGACCCTGCTACCAAACTCATGTTAAGTCAATGTGAATTAGGAGAAAGAAGAGGTAAGTGGATGTCCATACTCCATGAATATAATATTGAAATTAAAACTGCTAAATTGGTGAGGTGTCAGGGATTAATCCAAATGATTGCTAACATTAATACTAGAATAAACATCATGTAGGTTGACCAAAAATAGTTTCAACTAAATGACTGGTATGTTTCAATTATTCATTTTGATCAATGGTTCTTATCTTATAGGACTGAGCAGAGAATAGAGAAGAGCCTTGAGGTTCAAGGCAACTTACTTTTTGATTAAGGATGGAATACTTTATAGGAATAACTATGAAGAAATATATTTGAGATGCATTTCAAAGGAAGAATCAACTAAAATCTTAAGTACCTTTCATGAGAAAATTGGGAGTGGGCACCCCTCTAGGAAAACAATAGTTTATAAAATCCTAAGGGTAGGATATTATTGGCCAACCATTTTCAAGGATGCTCATAAGTATGTTAGGGGATGTCATCAATGTCAATTATTCAATACAAATGAACCTAAAGTAGCTATACCCTTGAGGCCATTTTTGATTGACAAACCATTTTCTCAATGGGGTTTGGACTTTGTAGGGGTTATCAACCCTAATTATTTAGTTGGACATAAGTATGTTCTTACTACCATAGTTTATTTTACAAGATGGACAGAGGCAATATCAAAAAAATAGTGTAAGACTAAAGATGTTATCAAGTTCTTAAAAGAGAATATTTGTACCAAGTTTGGGAGACCAATATCATTGGTCTTTGATAATGGATCAACATTTACATCTATAGATATGACTAATTGGGCCTATGATAATAAAATAGTTCTTAAGTTTTCATTTAATCATTACCCTTGTGGTAATGGATTTTTAGAGTCTACAAATAAGAATCTGATGAAAGCTATTAAGAAGTCTACAGTTCAAGAACCAAGAACATGGCATAAATTATAGAAGTATGCTCTATGGGTAGATAGAACTAGAGTGAAACGATATCTAAAAGCATCACCATTTATTTTTGTATATGGACAAGAACCAATCTTTCCAATTACTCTCAAATTTCCAACTTACAAGTTTATACAAGAGTATATGGAAGAAGATCAAGAGTATGCCAATTTTAGGTTGATTGATATCATCTAGATGGAGGATGTTAGAGAAGAATCATTTGCTACTTTTAGTAGACATTAAACCACTATCAAAATATGGTTTGACGAATGGTTAAAGATCAAGGTGTTCAGACAGGGAGACCTAGTTCTCCTATGGGATAAAGCATCTAAGCCAAAAGGGACACATGGAAAATCCACTCATTTGTGGATTGGTCCTTACCAAATTGTTGAGACATTGGGAGAAAACACCTTTAAGCTCAAAGGCTTTTATGGATTAAATTTCATTTTGACAACCAATGGGTAGTATCTCAAACATTACTTCTCTTATATTCCACCTCAAGTATTTATGGAGTAATCTGTAAGATTAGTTAGAGTTAGTGTAGATAGGTTTAGACTGGGTTCATTCCTTTCCTTTGTTTGTAAATAGTGTTTGTAAATATTTGTTTTTTTGTGTGTGTTTGTTTTCTCTTCTTTGTTCTTGGGGTTCCAATAAGTCTTTTCGAAAATAGGCCTTTAAGTTCCAAATCGATCTAAATGCTCAAATTAACTTCATAAACACAGAATGTGGATATAACTCTTAAACATTAGTTAATCATGGATTTTTGAAATTATGAGCTTAATGTTATGTTTCTAAGAAATTGATGAAGATTGTTATCTAGATTGATTGTTCATTAAAAAACTTACACCTTAATCTGATGTAAGTTTGATTTAAATAAGGTTTGCATATGTTTGAGTGAAATTTTGAATTATTAGAACAAAGTCATGCTAGCACTTAAAGAAAATTATTGCCTAGGAGAAGTCTATGACCAAGGATGATTGTCTAAAAATCAAACATTTGACAAAATCCTAAACACCTGGCTATTTTTTTGGAAAGCCAAATATAGTTAAAAAATATTAAAAATAAAAGCCTTATTGAAAATCTAAAAGTTTTCTAAGCAAAGGTGATTTTTGTAACCTCCATTGGGGATGTGGATGCCTAATTGGTAGTGTAACAAGGCCTAGAGTGAAACCAAAGGTATCTCTATTAAGGCTATGGATGCCTAGTTGGCAATAGAGCAATGCCCAAGCCTTCCATTTTTATAAATCATGATTCATAATAAATATATAAATATGCTACAATTTTATGTAAATGTTTAAGGTCATGAAATGTGGAAGTTGTTCTTTGAATCCCAATGGCTAGCAATAAATGAATCAAAACACATACACAACATGAATGAGTTTTGATATTTGATCTTAATTCTACAATTTTAAGACTTGTTTCAATTATGAATTAATCTTAATAATGGTTCTCAATCATGTGGAATGATTAGTTTGTTTATTATTTTGAACCAAGAGTATTTGAATTCTAACATTTTGCAATGTTTACCCTAGAAGTCACCATTTGTGGAAGTCAACATACTCCCATTTTTGAAAAATGAGGACCCTTATTCAATTTTACAAATTGTGCTATAAATT